>CM031960.1:18542928-19100428 GCA_018749465.1 Paracanthobrama guichenoti | reverse complement strand
CACCAAAATGGGTACATTTCTATGTCCATTTTGTGCGCTTGTAATTTTCCATGCACATATCGTAATTTATAAAAATAAATAAATAAAACTCAGCAAATATGTGTGCACCATATGGAAACTGTAGTATTGTTACTGGAGTATGCAAAGTAATGAAGTAAACAGAATGATGTTTTAGGCTACTGATATACACATTTAGTTAAATATGCCACTCTCATTAAATGGAAGCAAATACATTTCATGAAATCATTATTCAAAGATACAACATCTTTTATATGCAGAACTCGAATAATGATCAATGATGTGTACTTACGTTAAGCAGTAAGCAGATGACTTAACAATATAGATGGTATAATGACAGGACTCACTCACTGATTGAACAGTCCATTGGCCGGTTTGAATAAGTCCGATCAAACTATAGCTACTGTACAACCTGTGCAGCAAGCAGATGCTGTTGGTATCGTGCACAGACAGACATTAGCCTTATGATACTACTGTTTTTGAAGGATGAGGTTTGAACAGGATCATAGCAAACTAATGTATTAACCTTAATATAATGTCCACTCTTAACAGAAAACATGATTTTTGTGATCTCATGCATGCACAGATTATTTATTTTTTATAGGCCTATTATATTTTAAATTATTTACAGTACCAGTCAAAAGACTGGACACATTACTATATTTTTTTATGTTTTTGAAAGAAGTCTCATGCTCATAAAGCCTGCATTTGTTTGATTAAAAAAAGTAACTGTAATATTGTGAAATATTATTACAATTTAAAATAATGATTTCTATTTTAATATACTTTAAAATATAATTTATTTAAACTGAATTTATCAGACATTACTCCAGGCTTCAGTGTCACATGGTCCTTCAGAAATCATTCTAATATGCTGATTTATTATCAATGTTTGAAACTGCTGTGCTGCTTAATATTATTTTTTATAACCTGTGACCTTTTTCAGGATTCTTGGATATATCTGGAGCATATATATCTTGGAAGTAATGGCTGATGTAAATTCAGCTTTGCACCACAGAAATAAATTATATTTTACTTTATTGATGTGACACCAGGCTATTTTACATAAACACTTCATAATCTGTCCAAAACAGGTCAAAGAAATCTTGTCTAAACAGTCTTTCGCCTATGACATTTTATGTAGCACATTTGTTATATTATAGAGCCTATAAATGTTAATCTGCAGTTTAATACTGTAACAGAAGTCCACTGAAGATAAGCTTGGTGATGAACCCATGGGCAGTTTATTGAAAACTTGAATTGATACAAAATAAACAAAAGACTTGACAAAGCTTAATTTGACACTGCATTAACTAAACTTCAGCAGAAACAAACTTATCAACAGCAGTTTACATGAAAAATACTAGACAAGAGACAATGGAAACATGAGGGAACATAGGACACATGACCAAAACCACTGAAGCACAAACATGATAGGACAAAATATGTTGCAAAATACTCAATGCACATACGATCAAGATGTTAAAATAAACAAAGAAACTCTTTCAGGTCATCGATAACACCTCTAACAAGTATATATTGAATGACACGCTGTCCCAGCTAGGTTTGTCACTTTTGGAGTCCCCTTGAAACATTTCTGTGCTATTTGCAGTGCCAATCACCTAAACCCTGCTTTAGGTTCAGCTATTCTGTTTGTTGGGCTGTGTCACAGTCAGTTGCAAATCAAGTTAAAACTGCATCCAAGTGGAGCATTCTTCAGTTTATTTGAACAGAACTCAGGATATCACGAACATGGAATAGAACAACTGTCCAAATGCAACAATAACAGACAACTGAACAGAACAAAACACAGGTCTTAAATACACAGAGCAACTAAATGTGACATTATTAAGGAGATGCACCTAAACAAACTCAAATAAATCAGTAACTATGGTGACAAACAAACAGGGAAACAGATGAGATAATTAGCAAGACACACCTGAACTGAACCTCAAATTAATATGTTACTATGGTGACAAACAAGCAGGGAAACAGAGAGAACTAAAGCAGCAGTGCAAAGTGGATTCTGCACTCATTTGATCTAATATTTGATGTTTTTAAAAATGTTGTAGATTTAAGTAGTGAATAAGAAATGCTAAAATTATTGAATATATTTTGAAACAAAGGTCTTGTTAATGTTTGTCAGTTTTGTTCAAGGTAATTAAAGCAACAGTTTTTCAATAACGGAAGAATATGTAAAAGTATGGTATTTGGGGCAAAAGGCACCATATTTAACATGATAATAAACAGCGGCTGACTTTATATATATATATATATATATATATATATATATATATATATATATATATATATATATATATATATATATATATATATATATATATATATATATATATATATATATATATATATATATATATATATATATATATTGTTGACATGACATGGTTAGATTCAGATTGTAAGCATCATATATTAAGTTGTGTGTCCACTTTAGAGATAATCATATTTATAATGAAACCATCAGATTTAAAAATGTGATATTAATCATATCATATAATAAAATATAATGTATTGTTACTACTGTAAATCTATATTAAATTATTATGGGATCTCCTTCAATGCTTTCAGAATCTTTACTTTTTTTAATCATTTTGTTTCTATACACTCACCTAAAAGATTATTAGGAACACCTGTTCAATTTCTCATTAATGCAATTGTCTAATCAACCAATCACATGGCAGTTGCTTCAATACATTTAGGGGTGTGGTCCTGGTCAAGACAATCTCCTGAACTCCAAACTGAATGTCAGAATGGGAAAGAAAGGTGATTTAAGCAATTTTGAGCGTGGCATGGTTGTTGGTGCCAGACAGAGTATTTCACAATCTGCTCAGTTACTGGGATTTTCACGCACAACCATTTCTAGGGTTTACAAAGAATGGTGTGAAAAGGGAAAAACATCCAGTATGCGGCAGTCCTGTGGGCGAAAATGCCTTGTTGATGCTAGAGGTCAGAGGAGAATGGGCCGACTAATTCAAGCTGATAGAAGAGCAACTTTGACTGAAATAACCACTCGTGGATATGCAACCGAGATATGCAGCAAAGCATTTGTAAAGCCACAACACGCACAACATTGAGGCGGATGGGCTACAACAGCAGAAGACCCCACCGGGTACCACTCATCTCCACTACAATTGGAGCATGATAGAAGCTAATATATATATTTATTTATTTATTTATTTATTTTTCTGTATATCATACATTATAGGAATAGTGAAAAGTGTGCCTTTAGCCCTGTTGTACCCTTCCTGCATCTCCCACTAAGTGTGACTGGTATTAACAATATACATGGCAAGCCCAGACTAACAACTTTCATAAACAATTGATCAACCAAGTATGTAAGCATGCTATATAGAGTTTTAAAGGCTTTTTTAGGAACATTATTCATGTAGATGTATGTCTACAACAAAAAAAACTGAATATTGCAGTATTCACTCTTGTACAAATTATTTCTGATTATACGAAGACTCTAGCTTGACTCCATTGCACTCTTGATTGGCCTGACTTATGTCCTCCCTATGAGATCACTGGGTACTATCTTAATCATTCATCCTTATAATATCTATCTATCCACCTATCTATCTATCTATATAAACAATGTATCAGGTCATTTTCATTTGACAGTCACAGTTGAGATCAATTGTTGCGATGATTCTCTTTTACACACTCGTGTTTTTCAATAACCTTCCTATAAAAGCAGAAAATCCTTTTTGCCAAATGATGGGAGACCCTAAGTACCCACTGCTTTCCAAGGATGGTGAAGCAAATATTGGAGGAATTTTTGCAATGCACAGTAAAGAAACATTACCTTCATTTGAGTTTACTCAAAAACCTCAACTTCTATCATGCTCCAGGTTTGTTATTTTGGAAACATAACAGCAGATGCATTTGAAACAAACAGATGTTAAATGTTAATTATTTTACAATGAACTACAAATATATCTGGAATGATATTGTCTTTCAAAGGATTATTATTATTATTATTATTATTATTATTATTATTATTATTATTATTAATGCAAATACTACCCATAACATATCCATAATTTAATTATCTATTGTTATCTCTTTATCTTACTGTTTTAATGTTTTTATAGTGTGAATCTTCCAGATTTTCGGCTGGCTCAAATAATGATCTTTACCATTGAGGAGATTAACAGAAGTGAAATGTTGCTCCCAAATGTATCCATTGGTTATCGAATCTATGATACCTGTAGTTCAAGAATGTCTTCTATGAGTGCAACTATGGGATTGATGAATGGTCCAGAATTTGCAGGAGGGGACAGATGCAATGGACAGTCTCCTATACATGCTATCATTGGAGAAACTGAGTCTTCTGCTACAGTGATTCTGTCTAGAACTACGGGACCTTTTAAAATTCCAGTTGTAAGAAGCAATGACACCAAATGTTTGACATAATCACCATACTGATGATTGTTTCACGGTTTCCTTTTCTCCTTTTTGTTTTTCTCAGATAAGTCACACAGCCTCATGTGAATGTCTGAGTAATAGAAAAGATCACCCCTCGTTTTTCAGGACTATTTCTAGTGATTACCACCAGAGCACAGCACTTGTATACATAGTCAAGCACTTTGGCTGGTCTTGGGTGGGAGCTGTGAACAGTGACAATGACTATGGAAACTATGGAATGGCCATATTTCTGAATAAAGCACAGAAGGAGGGGATATGTGTGGAGTATTCTGAGAAATTCTATCGTACAGAGCCAGAAAAACTCAAAAAAGTGATTGATACGGTTAAAAAAAGCACAGCAAAAGTGATTGTTGCATTTGTTTCATTTATTGAGATGGGCTTACTTATTGATCAGCTAAGTATTCAGAATATTACAGGGTTACAAATAATCGGAGTGGAAGGATGGATAACTTCAAGGAGTTTATTCAGCCAAAATAGTTTTCATGTGATGGGAGGAACACTGGGTTTTGCCTTGAGAAAAATCAACGTTGAAGGGTTTTCAGATTATGTTATAAAAGCATTCTGGGACACAGCTTTCCCATGCTTACAGAATTTAGGGAATTCCTCTCAATATGCAGTTAATTGCAGCAGATATCAGGATCTGCTTACACTGAAAGACTACAATGAAGATGTGCCTGAACAAAGATATTCAAGCCATGTCTACAAAGCAGTATATGCTGTGGCTCATTCACTACACAATCTACTCAAGTGCAAAGAAAAACAAGGTTGTGTGAAAGACCTGACAATACAACCACAGCAGGTAAAATATAACAGAGATGGAGAGAAAGGTGTAACAATATTTTTGGTGAACAAATTACAATGTGCTAGAACTGTCTTCTTGTTCATTAGGTGGTCGAGGCTTTGAAAAAAGTAAATTTTACAGTAAAGTTTGGAGATCATGTGTGGTTTGACAACACTGGTGCCGCAGTAGCCCATTATGAAGTTGTGAACTGGCAGCAGGACTTAGATGGATCATTCCAGTTTAAATCAGTGGGATACTATGATGCCTCACTGCCCCCTGACCAGCGCTTTGTGGTTAACACTCAAAACATAATCTGGGCTGGAGGACAGGTAGAGGTAAATAAAATTTTATATATATATATATATATATATACACACACACACACACACACACACACACACACACACACACACACACACACACACACACACAAACATTTATACACTCTGAAGATACTGAGTACAGAATAGTGCATCATTGGAGCATGCAGAATCTGATATTCACAGTGATGTGATAATGGTACATTTCATTTTACATAATGGTACATTTTTTTCATTTTAGAAGCCAAGGTCTGTGTGCAGTGAGAGCTGCCCTCCAGGCACTAGGAAGGCTGCACAGAAAGGAAGGCCTGTCTGTTGTTATGACTGTATTCCATGTGCAGACGGAGAAATAAGTAATGAGACAGGTAATCTCAAAGTTCCAAACAATTGGTTAATTGCTGGTATTTTCTACTCAGGATGCAGTTCATAAATACATTTTCCTTTTGTCTGTAACTAGTGGTCACAATTTCCTTTCCAGATTCAAATAACTGCAAGCAGTGTCCAGGGGAATACTGGTCTAATGCTGAGAAAAATAAATGTGTGTTAAAGGTTGTAGAGTTTTTGTCATTCACAGAAGTTATGAGTATAGTGCTAGTCGTTTTCTCACTGTTTGGAGTAGGATTAACTGTACTGGTGGCCATCCTATTCTACAGCAAAAAGGACACCCCCATAGTAAAAGCCAACAACTCAGAGCTGAGCTTCCTGCTGCTCTTCTCATTGACTCTGTGTTTCCTCTGTTCTATTACTTTCATTGGTCAGCCCAATGAGTGGTCATGTATGTTGCGTCACACAGCGTTTGGGATCACCTTTGTCCTCTGTATCTCTTGTGTTCTGGGGAAAACATTAGTGGTGTTAATGGCCTTCAAGGCTACACTTCCAGGAAGTAATGTCATGAAATGGTTTGGACCTTCACAACAACGACTCAGTGTTCTTGCTTTTGCACTTATACAGGTTCTTATCTGTGTGCTTTGGCTAACAATATCACCCCCATTTCCCAACAAAAATATGAAATATTATAAGGAAAAGATCATTCTTGAGTGCAGTCTGGGTTCTACTATTGGTTTCTGGGCTGTGCTGGGTTATATTGGCCTATTGGCTGTTATGTGCTTTGTTCTGGCTTTTCTGGCCCGCACACTACCTGATAACTTCAATGAAGCCAAATTCATCACATTCAGTATGCTCATATTCTGTGCTGTATGGATTGCATTTATCCCAGCTTATGTCAGTTCTCCTGGAAAATTTACTGTAGCTGTGGAGATATTTGCCATTTTAGCCTCAAGCTTTGGTTTACTATTCTGCATATTTGCACCTAAATGCTATATTATCCTGTTTAAGCCTGAACAAAATACAAAGCAACATATGATGGGAAAAACATCCAAGACCTACTGACAAATAAAATAACATATTTCTTTTTTTATTCTAAGGCATTTTTATTTTATTTTTCAAAAAGTGGTATTGATTTAGATTATTATTATTATTATTTTCATGTAAACTGATTAATTAAACCATCAAAACTAAGTGTGTGTTATATTAAGAAACAAACACCACTGGTACTTTGATACCACTTGAAGAATTTATATAAATTCAGAAAGAAAAGTCTGACAACATACATTACTTGCTAACTTACGATTCAAATGAATTGTTTTTTTTGTTTGTTTTTTTTTTTTTTTTTTTAAACAAATCATGTTTTGTCCAAAGAGTAAGGGAAGGCCAGGGATGGAGAACAGTCATGCATTAAAGTTTCCAAGCAATGCATGAAGTGATTTAAAAAGATGCAGTAAATTTTGGAAAATATGTCAAATTAATTCTTTGTTTTTGGGTATTTGCTGCTCAAAAGCATTAACCCCTAGAGGTTGATGCGACCAATTCGCTTTTCAGTGCGAAAGAGACTCAAAATACTTTAGATTTTTATCATTCAGGCTATACATCATTATAATCGGTTTAGTTTCAACTTTTATTTGTGTATACTCACAATAAAAACTAAATGTTGTGCTTTTTGCAAAATAAAGAAAATAAACGTGTGATCTGCAGCCTCTTCAGAAAATTAACTGTAACTTAGTGAATACTCACACAAACATGAGACATAAGTCTAAAGAAACATTGAAATGTTAGTGTGGCGAGGTAGACGAGCGAGAGACCTGGGAGGTTCGAGTGAGAGGCACACCGGTCTCAAGTCCTCTCACGAGGGAGCTCGGAGGCATAAGGATATAAGGTTTTATTATGTGTGCGTGGCAGTCGTCCATGAGGGGCTGTCCGCATTACTTTTGTTTTGTTTATTTATCTATTAAAGTCTTTTAAATGTTCACCGGTTCCCGCCTCCTTCCCATAACAATAAACAACGTTACAGTCAGGTTTTAAATAATGTAAATCTAATCGAAAACAAATATTCCCTGTTTAGGTAATCGGTTCGAAAAGAGAGAGATGTCAGTCATTCATGAGCCGCTTCATTATCCACTAAAGTGGCCACGCCTACAGAGCATGGGGAGTTTCCCTGCCCACATCAAGTTTAGTGCATGTACTTTACATTGTTTTGAGACGCGGTGAGGAATAATTTACCTCAGAAGAAAAGCTGTTTTATTTCAAACAGCAACGGATCCAGCTGAGGATTGTGAGGTAAATTATTGTGTTAGTGTCTGTGAATGTTTCTATATGAACCCTGCTGAAACATAAAATGTCATAGAAGTAAGACTGTTTAGACAATATTTCTTTGGCCTGTTTTGGACACAAAGCAAAATATAAATGTAACACAATAGAATCTACTAAGTAATGTTAACACAACTTGCACATACTTGAATGTCACATATTTTTTAAGTAAAGAATGTTGAGTGAACTGAAATATTTAAGTACATATAACAAAGGTTTTCTTGTTAATTTCAAGTAAAATTATTCCAAGTTGGGTTTACTTAAAATATATATGCACCATTTTTGCATCACACTTTTAAGTAAATCCAACACATCATTTTTACCAGTGCAGGTCATGCGAGATGAAAACTTAAAATGTTTAACAAATTTTAGATCTTCAGCTATTGGTCTGCTTACTGCACTGCTCAAGTATATTCAATGTTTTAAAATATATTAGACAAAATAAAGCATTTCACTTTATTTTTTGAACACAAAGAAATCGTGAAGCCTGAAACCACATATCAGGAATGTACACCAAAATGTGACAAAACAAATGAAAGTTCACTTCCAACAGGCCACTTCCTTGATGTTTCACCCTTTGCAACATTTTTTCCAACATTTACTTTTAGAACAGGTAATAAACTTGTGCAATCTTCACAAAAGGTCACTTCCTTGATTTTTTTTCACCCTTTGCAAAACTACTTTAAAGATTTCTTTAGAGTAATTATGTATTACATGCATGTGTATATTTAAGAAAACATTTTATATACAAATTATTTATATATAATATATATAGAATTATGCACAGCACACACAGATATATTATGTAAACACAAACTTTTATTTTGCATTCCATTAATCACGATTAATTGTTTAACAGCCCTAAAATATTTTTCCAAAACCAAAATGTACTTTTGGAACATGCAACGAACTATCAATTTGCAATCAACGAGCAATCAATTTGCAGACTAACACTGTACTAGAACCAGATGCATATGGCTAAACATGTTTTGTGACTCGTCAACATATTTTGAGTCGTAATAGTCAGAACAACATCGTCAATATCTTTCATTTCAGCAAAGAAACCTGTTCTTTGGAGAGTAAACCTTTGGAGAAATTTTGCCACTGTCTAGTTCCAGTAGAATGTTCTAAGAAAATTCAAATGAGTATCTGAGCTCTTTGGGGTAATTCAGATTAATTGTGTAAATTAGGCCAAGTAGAAAAACACAAACCTTTGCAACACCTGTCAACCCTGTCATCACCTCTATGCCTTCCAGCACTATCCCAGTCTGTAAAGGATCATCTGTTGAGCCACCTTTCGTGATGATCCTCAATGTGAGCTGTCCCAGTTCCTCCTCGTTCCCATGAGTATCCTTAATAAAAAAAAAAAAAAGCAAATGTAAATTCTCTTGCAACATCACTTGGTATTGTTCAGATTACACACACACACACACACACACACACACACACACACACACACACACACACACACACACACACACACACACACATTCTTTTTTACTGTCCTGTCCCAATAAAAAGGCAAAAATGTTTTTGTTTTATGCAGCCTTAATCACTGCAGGAAACTGCTGGCCTATCCGTATCTGAACTACACATCTCAATCTCGTTTATTTATAAAGCGCTTTAAAATAACAAAGTTAGCCAAAGTACTGTACATTGATAATAAACAAAATAAATAAGAAACACACATGGTGACTGTTTAAAAGTAACAACATCAAAACTAAAACTTAGTAGGCAGAATTAACACAATAAAATAATAGTCACAATAAAAGTCATCTGAAACTGTGTTAAAAGCCAAAGAGAAAAAATGTGTTTTAAGAAGTGATTTAAAAACAGGAAGCGAGTCAGCCCGCTTGATATGCAGTGGCAGCTCATTCCACAATTTGGGGCCAGCAACTGAAAAAGCACGGTCACCTCTTAGCTTTTTCTTTGTCTTAGGGACAGTGAGCAGGGACAGATTTGCCAACCTGAGGGAGTGGGATGGGACATGAGACTGGAGCTCGTGGTTAAAATCGACACACGAAAAACGCACCAGGAGCCAATGAAGAGAAGCTAAAATGGGGCTAATATGATCATACTTTCAGGACCCAGTTAAAAGACAAGCTGCAGCATTTTGCACCAACTGCAGATGCGAAGACTGACTGATACCAGCCTAAAGTGCATTACAATAGTCCAATCGTGACGTAATGAAAGCATGAATCAGTATCTCTAAGTCTTGTCTAGAAAGGACATGTAAATGTAAAAAGTTCAAGGACATCCAATCTTTAATGTCAATGCACAAAATGTATTATCACGCTTCAAAGGGACGTAAATTTGACTGTCGTCAGCATATAAATGGAAAGAAATGCCATGCTTGTGAATAATTGACCCAAGAGGCAGCATATACAATAAAAAAGAAGAGGCCCCAGGATTGACCCCGAGGCACATATCTACACATATCTAAATTTAACATAGTGTATATACTTCAGAAGATACAAATGTGATTTAAAAATGTATTTGTGTACTTTTCTTCTTCTAAAATATGCATGAATGGAATTTTGTATTATTGTTTTACACCTTATTCAGGCATCATTATTTTAATATAATACTCGACATTTCAGAGACCAACCAAAAACAACTCAATAATCACACCTCATTTAATAAGTTACATCATGTGTTTTGTTCATTTCCTTTGTTGTTGAAAACAGTTTAACCCCTTTGATATGTATGACACTAATATGCTATATCTTCCAGCTATGCTTTAATTAATGGGTTTATTATCATTGTCTTTCCATGTTTGTGGAGATGCCAAACATGTCCTCTCAGGTGAATACATGCAAGAGAAGCATTTGTGTCAGCCTGATTTTCATGTTGAAACATGTTCTGTGTCACAGACCTGAGACTTGTTGTTTCTGCTTCTGTCAATGCACTCCCCATGGTCTGCACAAAAAACACACTTTCTTGCAAAAACCCCCAAAAAATAACAAACAAACAAAAAAAAAAAAGAAAAGAAAAACACTACAATATTAATATAGACATGTTGTTTTATTTTATATATTTATAACATTTATATAATATATATTTTATATATTAATAGGGCATAGATGTTTTCCCATTATGTTGCTTTGTATTTTATTCAGGCTTAAGCAGGACAATATAACATTTAAGCACAAATATGCAGAACAGTAAACCAAAGCTTGAGGATAAAATAGCAAATATCTCCACAGTTACTATGCATTTTCCAGAAGAACTGACATAAGATGGAATAAATGTGATCCAAACAATAAACAATAAGAATAAAATATAATTATACTGAATGTGATGAATTTGGCTTGATGAAGTGTGGGGGTGGTGTGCGAGCCAGAAAAGCAAGAATGAAGCACAAGACAGTAGGACAGTATAACCCAGAACAGCCCAAAAATTTAGTGCAACTCAGACTGCACTCAAAAAATATATGTTCCTTATGATTGTTCATATTTTTGTTTGGAAATGGAAGAGATATTGTTAGCCAAAGCACTCAGATTAGAACCTGTATAACTGCAAAGGCAAGAGTTATTATTGTGCTTGACATTATTTATGACATCACTTTCTGGAAGTGTAGCCTTGAAGGCCACTGTTGTTTTCATCAGAACACAGGAGATACAGAGGGCAGAAGTGATCCCAGACATTTTGGGACTCAACATACCTTAGTGGACAGACCAATGAAAGGATTGCACAAGAGTCAAGTCAAGTCACCTTTATACAATACAAATAGTTTCAAAGCACCTTTATAATGATAAACAGGAAAATAATGATGTCATCGTCCGAGCTCAGTTCAGTTTTTATCCAATAGTAATAATATAGCTGAATATTATGTAAGTATCCCAACTGAGCAAGCCAAAGACAGTGGATTGGAACCCAAAAATGAACCCAAAATCCACTAGGTGACCGAAATGGAGAAGAAAAAAATCCTTGGGAGAAACCAGGCTCAGTCAATGAGAAGAGCAACAGGAAGCTCATATCTGAGTTGTTGGCTCTTACAGTGGCGTGTCCTTCTTGCTGTATAACAGTACTATATAGATAATCGTACTCTGAACAGTAAGAAAACGTCTCGGTTATGTATGTAACCCTCATTCCCTGAAGTAGGGAAACAGAGACGTACGTTGGAAATGGACGACTAATTGGGGATCATTTTCAGAGACCAATCTACTTCGAGTGTTTAAAAACGAGCCAATGGCCATTGGCATGCGGTCCATGATCCGCCGTCGTCAGCAGTTGTCCCAATTGTGTGGCTTACAGTATTTTTTTTGCATCTATCTTCAGCAATTCGTAGAAGACAAAGGAGACGACGATATCTTCAACATTTAAGTTTGCTGGTGGATCAGTTTATGTTATGTATGATCGCTACGAAGAAGTTGTGTTGTATTTAACGTAGCTAACTACACAACTCGGTAACATTATAGAAGCTGGACATGTAAAACTTCTGTGAACTTATATTCTGTGAGGTTGTATGAACCCATTGGAGTTACAGACCTATTTTTGTACCCATTTATGTGTTCATTGTGTGAAATATTTACAGGATTTATACAACCTTTTGAAGTTACGTGATTGTAATCTATTACCTAGCCATAGCCTATTGTTTGCACCATAGCTTGTGTGCTTTGTTTGGGGTAGAGGAGATGTCCCGGATCTAGTAAAAGTTTTTAAATTAAGAATAATAATAATGTAAACTTAATTTTTCCAGGCTGGTCATCCCGTAACATACTGCAGGTTAAATCATAACATGCCCATCCTGCGGTTGTGGTTTGATGTGGAGTCTGAGCTGAAGCAGGATTTCCGCCTGAGCAAAAGAGCAATGAATGCTTTGCAGAGGCTGTTGCAAAGAGAACAGGACCATGGCTGTGGTAATTACCTGGAAACTCTTTGTTGGCTATCCAGGGTCAGTTCATTACACTTGAGTAATTAAAAACAGTTACAAGGTCCAAGATTGGCTGTAACCCACCCCCTTTCTTGGGTACAATGAAGTAGGGGCTGTAGAACCCCGACCTCATATTGGCTGGAGGAACCAGCTTGACCGCATCCTTCGCCAGTAGGACATGTGATGAGGATGCCAGATGGTACGGATGAGTCAGTGAGACAGCATAGGGAGCTCTAGCCAGGCCCCCAGAGATCAAACAAGTGGGACCACAGACATACCCGGGGTGGGGCAGCGAGGTGGACCACCCAGACCCGACTCGGGAGGCAACCCAGAGTGTTGTCTGAGTATTCCAGGGTGGGGCAGAGTGTGGGTGGGAAGGCCTGGTGGCATCCTCGAGCTGCACACTGCTGCCCCCTGTTGAAGGGAGGGGAGAGGAGGGGAGGAAAGGAGTGGCAAGGCCCGGGGGCGTTGCACACTGCCAACCTGACCCTCTTGGGGCCCAGGGAGGGAGGAAACTGCTATTTTATTGAGAATGTGGGTACCGCTGAGCTCTGGAGAGCCAGCGGCAGGATGTAATGAGTACCAGATGTATTCTCCCTCCAGTCCTCCTCCTCCTCTGGTCCCTGGCCTGCCCGTCTCAGGGCCGCTTGCCCTTGCACTTGCCGGCGGACTTTGCAAGACCTGCTGAGCTGCTGCTTTGGCTTAGCAGGGCTTAGCTCCACCCTTTTTGAGGTAATCGAGCCTAGACCGTAGAACAGCGATGGTCATGTTCTCGCAGTGGGAACGCTGCCTCAGCGTGCTGAATGCCCAAACATGTGAGACAACGATCATGACCGTCAAATAGGGACAGAAAACGACTGCATCCAGAAACACACGGTTTGAATGACATCTTGAAAAAGATGCAGGGTAAAACCATGTTGCTCTTTTAGAAAAGGAAACCGCTCTGAAAGTGCTCCCACACAGGGAGATGGCCGCGGCTCCACTAGTGCAAGCCTGCTTTGTGAGCACTCAATGAAACGTCCAGCCGAGCTGTGAAAACAGCTTTTTGTTTTGATCTCTTGAAGTGGCCACTCACTGCACACACTGTCACACCCGCACCAGACAGAGCGATCCTCAGACAGAACTCGTTTCTTGTACACTTTTCGTAGGAAACAGCAGACTGGATACCAGCATTTGGCTCTGAAGTAGAACGCGAGGATGCGGTATTCCACTTCCATATTTATACATGCACTGCGGGGTGGCGTGTGGAACTCATGCCAATGATCACTGGCTCGTTTTTAAACACTCAAAGTAGATTTGTCTCTGAAAATGATCCAGTTCCGATGTATGTCAAACGTTACCAACTGAAAGGGAAAGACTAGCACTATATTCATACATCTATTTTTGACAGAAACTGTAACAGACATTTATTTTTCTAAGTATTAGAGCAGTAATCTCCTGAACACTGATTGCAATTAACTGACTCTGGAAAGTACCATTTTTGTTGGGAAATGGAGAAGATAAAGTACACAACATTACTTTCTGTAAGTGTTGTCCTGAAGGCCAGTAACACCACTTTTGTTTTCCCCAGAACACAAGAGATACAGAGGACCAAAGTTATATGATGATATCAGTGTTATTGACAACAGTGTATTGTATATGTATAACATATAATGATCTAAACACAGAACATTAGAAATTGTATTGAAAATATATTTGGAAGTACATAGTAATGTGAAAATGCAATCATGGGATCTGAGGTCAATTATTCCAGTCTGCTTAATATTTTTGCTTAAGACATGCTTTACAGTGCCCTCTGCTGTTGCTTTATTTGCTTTATTTTTTGTGCTTAATATTATGTGATTTATGTCAAAATAGCTTAATTCAGGCCAGCGGGGAGGCAAATTATTTACAAATGCAAATAGTTTTTTTTATTATTATTATTATTATTTTCTTTGGTAGAACCAGATTTTCTGTCTTGAACTTTGAAAAGACATAAAGCTTTGAGAAGCAGTGAAGGACACGGTTTCATTTTTAAGAGAAAATTTTTCCACTAGTAAATTTTCTCTTAAAATGTTATATCCTCCTTACACTCTAGATATCAATGCTAACAGTTGCCTGTTTTTAGATGTCATTATGGTTACCCAATTTAAACAGGAACATATTTTTTAACATTTACATTCAGCTTTCCTCCTGCCCAAAATTTGTTTTCATTGTTTACTGATCATCTTCTTGTTGCCTGCCCCAAATGTGTACAGGCATCACAGACCGTAAATCATTGAGAAACCAAACTTGGCAGGATGTGCCAAATGTGCAGATCATCACAGGGCCACATACACGGGAGATGTCTGTTGTCATGGGAGACGACATTAGGTGGCACTATATTATACTGATTTTCTGTTATGCCAGTTTTGGGAAGACATAACAAATGCATGAACAGCCAGTTTTGGGAATGGACTTTTGGGCTAGCCATGATTTTACGTACTCTAAGCATAGCAGAGAAATGTAACCACTGCAGGATTGTTTATTTGATTGGTAGATACATTTGAGTATCATCCACATAGAAATGGAAAGACACATCATGTTTCTTTAGAATAAAGCCCAGAGGTAGCATGTAGAGAGAAAATAGAGAGGGAGCCAAAATAGAGCCCTGCGGAAGGCCACAGGTCAGAGGTGCCATGGAGGAAGTGAAATTACCCATCTTTACTAAAAACTTTCTGTCAGACAGGTATGACTGAAACTATTTCAGAATGGTTGCTTTTAGACCCACCCAAGACTCTAGTCTAAATAATAGAGTAGGGTGGTCGATAGTATCAAAAGCAGCCGATAGATCTAAAAGAATCAGGATCACAGTATCTCCAGAATAAATAGAGAGATAAATATTGTTTAACACTTTCAGGAGGGCAGACCTCCTTTGAAATGTGCAATTTGGGACAGGGCCTTAAAGTCTCGGCTTGTGGTCCTTCCCAATCCCATCTCCGTCTCACTCCCTCTTACTTTGCTTCCTGTCAATTCTTTAAACTGTCTTGTCCCAATAAAAAGGCAAAAAAAGTTTTAGTTTTATACAGTCTTAATCCCTGCAGGAAACTGCTGGCCTACCTGTATCTAAACTACACATATCTAAATTCAACATAGTGTACTTTGGAAGATATAAATGAGATTAAAAACGTATTTGTGTAATTTTCTTCTTCTAAAATATGCATGAATGGAACCCTTCACATTTTTATCATTTTGTATTTATTTGTTTTTATATTATTATTGTTTTATACCTTATTCAGACATAATTTTTATTTTAATATAATACTTGACATTTCAGAGACCAACCATAAACAACTCAATAATCACATTTAATAATCAGTTACATCATGTGTTTTGTTCATTTCATTTGTTGTTGAGAACAGTTTAACCCCTTGATATTTATGACACTAATATGGTATGTCTTCCAGCTGTGCTTTAATTAATGGGTTTATTGTTATTGTCTTTCCATGTTTGTGGAGATGCCAAAAGTGTCTTCTCAGGTGAGTACTTGCAACAGAAGCATTTGCGTCAGCCTGATTTTCAGGTTGAAACATGTTGTGTCACAGACCTGAGACTTGTTTCTGCTTCTGTCAATGCTGTCACTCCCCATGCCCCCACTCCCCCACAAACAAACACACAAATAATGCAAATAATAATAATAAAAAATAAAAACACTACAATATTAATATAGACATGTTGTTTTATTTGTCAATAGGACATAGATGTTTTCTTATTATATGTTGCTTTGTATTTTCTTCAGGCTTAAGCAGGATGATATAACATTTAAGCTCAAAGAAGAACTGACATACGCTGGAATAAATGTGATCCAAACAATAAGAATAAAATATAATTATACTGAATGTGATGAATTTGGCTTGATGAAGTGTGGGGGTGGTGTGCGAGCCAGAAAAGCAAGAATGAAGCACAAGACAGCCAGTAGAACAGTATAACCCAGAAAAGCCCAGAAACATTTAGTGCAACCCAGACTGCACTCAAAAATTATCTTTTCCTTATAATTTTTATATTTTTATTTGGAAATGGAAGGAGATATTGTTAGCCAAAGAACTCAGATAAGATCCTGTATAACTGCAAAGGCAAGAACACTTCATTGTTGTGCTTGACATTATTTATGACATCACTTCCTGGAAGTGTAGCCTTGAAGGCTGTTGATACCACTGTTGTTTTCATCAGAACACAGGAGATACAGAGGGCAAAAGTGATCCCAAACACTTTAAGTACTTCAAAGCATAGAGGTGCCTCATAGAGGGAACTCTAGCAGAAGAAATGGTGTCTACCACAGCCTGTGGCAAGCCACCTAGAACCTCCGCAACCTCTGAACCTCCCAGAGGTCTGGACGCAGGTGCCATAGAGTGCCCCATCCCTGAGAAAGTAGGTCCTTCCTCAGAGGAATGGGCCAAGGAATGTTAGTTTGGGGAACCAGGTCCGGTTGATCCTCATCCTCCCTGACTTTGCACAGAGTCTGTGCAGGAAGGCTCACTGGGGGAAACACATATTTGGGCAGGTACCGGGGCCAGCTATGCACCAGTGCATCCGTGCTGAGGTGTGCCCCGGTCAGGGAATAGTACAACTAGCAATAGGTCGAGTCCGAAGAGGCAAACAGGTCTACCTGTGCAGCTCCGAAGAGGTCCCATATCAGCTGGACCACCAGGGGATGGAGTTGCCACTCTCCCGGAGGTGTCAGCTGTCGTGAGAGCTTGTCGGCTGTCCGATTGAGTGCACCAGGGAAGTGTATGGCCCGAAGCAACCTCAGATGCTTCTGACTCCAAAGGAGGATATGGCGGGCGAGTTGCAGCATGTGGCGGGAGCCTAGACCATCCTGTCTGTTGATGTATGCAACGGTTGCAGTGCTGTCCATACAGACCAGTACGTGCTTACCATGTAGCGGCTTTCTGAGGCAGCCCCGTGCAAGACGTACTGCTAGCAATTCCAGGCAGTTGATGTGCCAATGGTCAGACCTGAAACAGCATGCCCATTGTACGTGGCGCCCCAGCCAGTGGGTGAGGCATCCGTGAAGACCACAGCATGCCTGGACAACTGTTCTAAGTGCATTCCCACCCATAGAAACAAAGGGTCCGACCACGGGCTGAAAGTTTGGCGACATTACGGAGTAACTTGGACCCGGTACATGCCGCTCTGCCACGCCCAATTTGGGACTCGGCCGTGAAGCCAGTGCTGAAGTGGTCTCATATGAAGCAATCCGAGCGGCATTACCACGGATGCAGGTGCCCCTGAAGCCTCTGAAAAAATTTCAGTGGGACCGCTGTCCTGCCATTGAACGTATTCAAGCAGTTGAATACATTCAACACTGACCGGACTCGCTCCTCTATGAGGCATGCAGTCTCTTTGACCGAATCCAGCTCCATACTGAGATAAGAGATCCTCTGTGTGGGACAGAGTTTGTTCTTCTCTCGGTTGACCCAAAGGCCCAACAGGATGAGGTGACTGAGCACCATGTCCCTGTTTTCGCACAACTGATCCCGCTACTGAGCTAGTATGAGCCAGTCATCGAGATATTTGAGGATGTGAACGCCGTGTTCTCTGAGCGAAACGAAGGGCAGGACTTTGTACTGATATGCACAAAGCGTAGGAACGGTCTGTGTTGAGGGAGAATTGAAACATGAAAGTACGCTGCGAACGGATGAGGGACGGATGCATTTGAAAATGCGTTTCTGCGTTAGCAAGGGTTTGTGCGGTTTTGCAGATCCTCTTCTCCCTGGGCTGCCCGTCTCAGGGCCACTTGCCCTTGCGCTTGCCGACGGACTTCGCGGGACCCTGAGCAGGTTGGGTACCACCCTTATGTCCAGCACCTTGCTGCCCAGGTGGAGGCTGCTACTTGGCCTTAGCAGAGGCAGAGATGGCCGCAGGGGGACGCCCTCAGCAACAAGCAGGCGTATGCTCTTCAGCCAACGACTGGGTGGAGGCAGCAGCTAGTTGTCGGGGCAGGATGATCTTGATCACCTCCATCTACTTCTGGGTCACTGAGAACTTGCCGAAGAGGCTGGACTGACAGACAGGGGCATTGAAGAACCAAACCTTATCGGTCTCGCGCATATCTGCCAGGTTCAGCCACAGGTGGCGTTCCTGGACCACCAACATGGACATCGCATGACCCAGGGAGCGTGCAGTGACTTTCATCGCTCGGAGAGTGAAGTCCATCACCATACACAGTTCCTGCATAACTTCTGGGTCAGAGCTACCCTCGTGCAGTTCCTTTAGCCTTTGGCCTGGTAGACCTGCAGGAGCGCCATGGCATGCAAAGATGATGCAACTTCTCCACAGGCTGTGTAAGCCTTGCCCGTCAGTGCGGACGAGAACTTAAACGCCCGGGAGGGGAGACGCGGATTATCCCCGCCAGTTGGTAATGGCATTGGGACACAGTTGCATCACCACAGCCCGGGAAAGCATAGGCATGAGCTCTGGATCAGACTCGGGCAATGCTACCACACCCGAAAGGGGCAACGCAGCCAAATCTTCATCTCCAGAGGACATTAGCTTGTCTATTCATGCAGCAATTGATATCATATTTGAAAGACATTTTGAAAAAGACGCAGAGTCAAACCCTGTTGCTCTTTTAGAAAAAAAGGAAACTCTCCATCACTAGATGCTTTAAATCCAGTTTAAAGACTTATTTTTACTCCCTAGCATTCGAGTGATGCTGTGTATATACTTTATATTAGCTGGTGTTCTATGTAATGTATTGCATGTATTGATACTTGACTTTTACAAATCCGATTCCAAAAAAGTTGGGACACTGTACAAATTGTGAATAAAAAAGGAATACAATAATTTACAAATCTCATAAACTTATTTTATATACATATACATACTATATTTTATTCACAATAGAATATAGATAACATATCAAATGTTGAAAGTGAGACATTTTGAAATGTCATGCCAAATATTGGCTCATTTTTTGGATTTCATGAGAGCTACACATTCCAAAAAAGTTGGGATAGGTAGCAATAAGAGGCCGGAAAAGTTAAATGTACATATAGGGAACAGCTGGAGGACCAATTTACAACTTATTAGGTCAATTGGCATGATTGGGTATAAAAGTCTCTATGAAGTCAAGATGGGTAGAGGATCACCAATTCCCCCAATGCTGCGGCCAAAAATAGTGGAGCAATATCAGAAAGGAGTTTCTCAGAGAAAAATTGCAAAGAGTTTGAAGTTATCATCATCTACAGTGCATAATATCATCTAAAGATTCAGAGAATCTGGAACAATCTCTGTGCGTAAAGTTCAAGGCTGGAAAACCATACTGGATGCCCATGATCTTCGGGCCCTTAGACTGCACTGCATCACATACAGGAATGCTACTGTAATGGAAATCACAACATGGGCTCAGTCAGTGAACACAATCCACCGTGCCATTCACTGTTGCCGGCTAAAACTATATAGGTCAAAAAAGAAACCATATCTAAACATGATCCAGAAGCGCAGATGTTTTCTTTGGGCCAAGGCTCATTTAAAATGGACTGTGGCAAAGTGGAAAACTGTTCTGTGGTCAGACGAATCAAAATTTTAAGTTCTTTTTGGAAAACTGGGATGCCATGTCATCCAGACTAAAGAGGACAAGGACAACCCAAGTTGTTATCAGCGCTCAGTTCAGAAGCCTGCATCTCTGATGGTATGGGGTTGCATGAGTGTTTGTGGCATGGGCAGCTTACACATCTGGAAAGGCACCATCAATGCTGAAAGGTATATCCAAGTTCTAGAACAACATATGCTCCCATCCAGACGTTGTCTCTGTCAGGGAAGAACTTGCATTTTCAACATGACAATGCCAGACCACATACAGCATTAATTACAACATCATTGCTGCGTAGAAGAAGGATCTGAAATGGCTAGCCTGCAGACCAGATCTTTCACCCATAGAAAACATTTGGCGCATCATAAAGAGGAAGATGCGACAAAGAAGACCTAAGACAGTTGAGCAACTAGAAGCCTGTATTAGACAAGAATGGGACAACATTCCTATTCCTAAATTTGAGCAACTTGTCTCCTCAGTCCCCAGACGTTTGCAGACTTTTATAAAAAAGAAGAGGGGATGC
Organism: Paracanthobrama guichenoti; assembly: GCA_018749465.1. Classification (NCBI taxonomy): domain Eukaryota; kingdom Metazoa; phylum Chordata; class Actinopteri; order Cypriniformes; family Gobionidae; genus Paracanthobrama; species Paracanthobrama guichenoti. The sequence continues at coordinate 19,079,263 of CM031960.1, read as the reverse complement.
CACACAGAGGTAAACATGGCCTTGTCCCAACTTTTTTGAGATGTGTTGATGCCATGAAATTTAAAATCAACTTATTTTTCCCTTAAAATTATACATTTTCTCAGTTTGAACATTTGATATTGTCATCAAATTGTTGATACTACTCCTTTTCTCTTTATCTTATTTTACTGATTATTTTTTATTGTATTGTAAAGCACTTTGGATCAACTATGGTTGGGTTCTTTAAATAAAACTTGGCTTGATTTAAATTAAAATGTGATAAAAAAAAAAAAAAAAAAAAAAATACAAAATAAAATTATGTTCAGAATAGTTTTATATTAATTATTTTATTATAAATGTTATATTATTTTATTATTGCAGCCTTAACAGCAGAGAAATGCTGTCATTGCTTGACATGTTGTGTCAGCTACACATATCTAATATTGTATATTATGTGGACAGATTCTATAGCCAATATAAACAGTTAATTTCCTCAATGCAAATATCATGATTTGAAACAACATTAAACAAAAGGATAAATAGCAACTAAGTAACTAATTCAATTAATAAGGTGGACAATTAAACAATAGATATGTTTGCATTAAATGTATGCAGATTTACATGCAGTCCTGCAGTTTGATAACAGTTTTTAAATCATGTACAGTTATATGAAAATATGAGTTATTAAAACTGCATGTATATTAATTACAAAATTAAATGTTCAGAATAGTTTTATATTAATTTTAATTATTTTATTATTCATTTTATACTTTTGTACATTGCTTGACATGTTGTGTCAACTACACATATCTTAAGGTAGAAACTTTGGAAGATATAGATGTGATTAAAAATCTCACTTGTATATTTCTTTCTATTCTCTTCTTTCACAATATAACTGAATGGAATTTTTCACATTTTCATACTTTATTATATATTTACACCTCATTCAGAATTTGTATTTGACATTTCAGAAACCCACCATAAACAATTCAATAACACCTTATTTAACAGCCATTTGCATCATGTGTTTTGTTCATCATCTTTGTTGTTGAAAACAATTTCACTCCATTGATGTTTATGACACTAATATGGTGTATTTTCCAGCTAGGCTTTAATTAAAGGCTGTATTTACATCATTCTGTGTTTGTAGAGACACCTATGAAATTTTACCTCAGATGAGCAGAAATGACAGGGGCCTTTGAGTCAGCCTGTTTTTCAGGTTTCATCACATTAAAGTTCAATTGCACGGACCTGAGACCATCACCACTCTCGACCCCTCTAGGTGCACACAAACATTCTTGCAAACAATAAAAACAATATAACTTGCAAAATAATATAAACATGTTTTATTTGTCAATAGAACTTAGATGTTGTTTTTCCCATCATATGTTGCTTTGTATTTTGTTCAGGCTTAAGCAAGATGATATAACATTTAGGGGCAAAAATGCAGAATAGTAAACCAACACTTGAGCATAAAATAGCAAATATCTCCACAGCTACCGTGAATTTCCCAGGAGAACTAACGTAAGCTGGAATAAATGTTATCCATACGGCACAAAATATTATCATGCTGAATGTGATGAATTTGGCTTCATTGAAGTTATCAGGCAGCGTACGAGCCAGAAAAGCTAGAACGAAGCACAAAACAGCCAATAGGCCAATATAACCCAGAACAGCCCAGAAACCAACAGTAGAACCCAGACTGCACTCGAGAATTATCTTTTCCTTATAATATTTCATATTTTTTTGGGGAAATGGAGGAGACGTTGTCAGCCATAGAACACAAATTAGAAGTTGTATAAGTGTAAAGGCAAGGACACTGAGTCGTTGTTGTGAAGGCCCAAACCATTTCATGACATTACTTCCTGGAAGTGTAGCCTTAAAGGCCATTAACACCACTATTGTTTTCCCCAGAACACAGGAGATACAGAGGACAAAAGTGATCCCAAATGCCGTGTGACGCAACATACAGGACCACTCAGTGGGCCGACCAATGAAAGTAAGTGAACAGAGAAAACACAGAGTCAATGAGAAGAGCAGCAGGAAGCTCAGCTCTGAGTTGTTGGCTTTTACTATGGGGGTGTCCTTCTTGCTGTAAAACAGGATGGCCACCAGCACAGTTAATCCTACTCCAAAGAGTGAGAAAAAGACTAGCATTATACCCATAACTTCTGTGAATGACAGAAACTCTACAGCCTTTAACACACATTTATTTTTCTCAGCATTAGACCAGTATTCCCCTGGACACTGCTTGCAGTTATTTGAATCTGGAAAGGAAGTTGTATTTACTATAGTTAGAGATACAATGAAAGTTATTTTATTTATGAACTCCGTTGATAAAAAACTGCAGCCTGAACAGTAAAAGAAAAACACAAAAAGAGCAACTAGCCAACTTTCTTTGGACCTTTGAGATGGGCTGAAGATTACCTGTCTCATTACTGATTTCTCCTTCTGCACATGGAATACAGTCATAACAGCAGACAGGCCTTTCTTTCTGTGCAGCCTTCCTAGTGCCTGGAGGACAGCTCTCACTGCACACAGAATGCGGCTTCTACATAGAAAAATACAATAATTTGTACAAAGATATTAATATTGATTCTGATTCTGAAGAATGAAGATAAAAAGAAATAGCAACATCAGATCATTATTCAAGTCGGCTTAATGTGTTTTTTTTTTTGTTTTTTTTGCTGAAAACTTGCTCTTTAATGCCATCTGCAGTTGCGTTTCTGCTTTATCAAGGTTAATTTTCACTTACACATTCAAGTCACATTATTATTATTATTTATTTATTTATTTTTTTAAACACAAATTAAGCATAGTTTGGTTTAAATAAAAAAAAATAAAATAAAAAAATATTTTTCTACATTTTCTGTCCTAAACTCTGAACGTAATGTAGATCTTTGAAAAGCGATGGAGGATACAATTTTTCCTAATAAATCTGCCATTTTAATGTCTTCCTTTCTTTAGTCCTTCCATTGTGTCTTAGATGTCAGTACTAGCAGTTGCCTATTTTTAGATTTTGACATTATGGTTACCATTTTAAACGTTGAACAAAAAAAGTGGTGCTTGCCTTCAGCTGTCCTCCAGCCCAGATTATGTTTTCAGTGTTAACCACAAAGCGCTGGTCAGGGGGCAGTGAGGCATCATAGTATCCCACTGGCGTAAACTGAATTGATCCACCAGAGTCCTGCTGCCAGTTCACAACTTCATATTGGGCTACTGTGGCACCAGTGTTGTCAAACCACACACGATCTCCCATCTTTATAGTGAAATTTACCTTTTTGAGAGACTCAACCATCTAGTAAAAAGACAAATTAGCGTTTATTGAGAAATTCATTGTCACCCTTAAATAATTATTTCTTTGACATCACTAGCTGTTCTAACAGCTCTATTCTGTTTTACCTGCTGTGGTTGTATTATCAGGTCTTTCTCACAACCTTCTGGTTCTTTGCACTTCAGTAGACTGTGTAGTGAATTAGCCACAGCATAAACAGCTTTATAGACGTGGCTTGAAAATCTGTGCTCAGGCACATCTTCATTGTAATTTTTCAGGGCAAGTAGATCCTGATATCTGCTGCATTTTAAATTAACCTGAGAATCATTTCCCTGACTCTGTGAGCATGGGAAGGCTGTGTCCCAGAATGCTTTTATAACATAATCTGCAAAACCTTCAATATTGATTTTTCTCACTGCAAACCCCAGTGACCCTCCCAGCACACGCAAGGTTTTTGGAGTGATTAAACTCTTTGAAGTTATCCACCCCTCCACACCGACCATTTGGAGACCAGTAATGTTTTGAATACTTAGCTGATCAATAAGTAAGCCCATCTCAAGAAATGAAATAAATGCAACAATCACTTTTGCAGTGCTGTTTTTAATTGTGTCTACCACTTTTTTTAGTTTTTCTGGCTCTGTTCGATAGAATTTCACAGAGTACTCCACACAGATCCCCTCCTTCTGTGCTGCATTCAGAAATATGGCCATTCCACTGTTTCCATAGTCATTGTCACTGTTCACAGCGCCTACCCAAGACCAGCCAAAGTGCTTGACTATGTATGCAAGTGCTCTGCCTTGGTGGTAATCACTAGATATAGTCCTGAAGAAAGAGGGGTAATCTTTCCTATTACTGAGACATTCACAGGAGGCTGCATGACTTATCTGAAAGAAAGAAAGAAAGAAAGAAAGAAAGAAAGAAAGAAAGAAAGAAAGAAAGAAAGAAAGAAAGAAAGAAAGAAAGAAAGAAAGAAAGAAAAGAAAGAATTATTATGCTGATCTTGTCAGAATTATTTTTTTTTTTTTTTTTTTTTTTTCTTCAATTTCCACTTACCACTGGAATTTTAAAAGGTCCTGTAGTTCTGGACAGAATCACTGTGGCAGAAGACTCTGTTTCTCCAATGATGGCTTGTATTGGAGACCGTTGTCCATTGCATCTGTTCCCTGCTACAAACTCTGGACCATTCATCAGTCCCCATAGCTGCACTCATAGAAGACATTCTTGAACTACAGGTATCATAAACTGAGTAGCCTATAGAAACATTTCGGAGTAAACTTTCACTTCTGTTAATCTCCTCAATGGCAAAGATCATGATTTGAGCCAGACGGAAATCTCTCAGATTCACACTGTGAAAACATTGAACCAGTAAGTATCAACTGAATAAATAACAGATAAAGACAGTGATAAAGTAATGGACATACACGTACACACTATCTAAATTTCACATTAAATAACAAACCTGGAGCATGATAGAAGCTGAGGTTTTTTTGTAAACTCAAATGAAGGTAATGTCTCTATGCTATGGATTGGAAAAAGTGCCCCAATAGTAACATCTCCATCCTTAAAAAATAGCGGGTACTTTGGGTCTCCCATTATTCGACAAGGAATGTTGCCTGTCTTTGCATGAAGCAGACTAAAAAGCAAGAGTGTGTAAAGAAAGAGAAGCATCCCAAAGATTGAGCTCAACTACAGCTGCCAAATGTATTTGACCTGATACAGTATTCACACTTTTATAGACATAGTTATTATGGATGAATGATTGTGAACGTAACCAATGAACTCATAGGGCAGATGAGACAGGTCAATCATAGGTAAAATAGAGTGCGTCATCACACCACGTCCCACACTGAAAAGACTAGAAAGGGATACAACTACGGGCACTGGGCATGCACACATCAATATTGCGCCATTTAATTACTGTATTTGCATTATTGTAAGGGTAGGTTTAGGGATGGGGTATGTGTAGGCATTAATAAAACACATCTGGTAAGTAGAACATTTATTTATTGTTATTTTATTATGAGATTTTGCCTCACTTTCGCTCTTGACTCTGTCCTTCATTCAGTGCAGACGTGTTTTCACTCTGCTCCCGCTGTGCTCTGGCGCTTTGTTATTTTGTCCTTCTTTTTCTCTCTGACCCGCTGCTTGCTGGACTCCTGAAAATACTGAAATGGAATTGATTAACTGGTCAATCAGCGCGATCGATAGGATTTTCTCACAAAGGAAGGGTGCCCCGGGAGAACCCACCTGCCCGGACGGGACCTTTGCTGCAGGGTACGTGAGGGACGCATGGAACAACTGGCAAGTCCTGTGCCTGAAGGCTCTGTCCGTGGAGGATGCGGAAGATTTATACATGATTGGATTATTGATGGCGGGGTTCCTATTCTTTGGCTTTGGGATTGCCCTGACCTATCGGAAGATTGGTAAAACAGCTGCAAGCAAATTCACCCAGCCGCTGTCTGTGGAAATTAAGGAATGCTTCGGGGCTGTGTGTGACCGTTTGAAGGAATTAGATCAGAGAGTGATACGAATTGAGGAACTGAACTGTAACAACGCAGTCCGGACTGCGGATACGCAGGGAAGAGTGGGCTCCATCGGGGGTCAGATCGGTGAACTTTTACGGACTGTAACCGGTCTGGCCATGAGGCTGGACGTAATGTCTAGGGAAACTGCACAGACCGGACGCGAATGCTGAGGACCAGATCTGATTGATTGATTATGATCCGGACAAATTACCGAAGATCATCAAATGGATTAAAAAATTGTATTTGCCTGACCTAATCAACTACCCCACCGAACCTCACTTGTCCCTATCTCTCGGTTGGGAGGTCAGCCTGACAGCTTGGTCTGCTATCTTTCCCTGTGCACTGCCTTATCTCCCTTCAAGGACAAACCATAGAACTGAACTCGAAAACATCTGAAGTTATGGCTAACATTCTCACACAACACAATCTCAGACTCACTCGCACCATACACAACTATCCCGATCCCAGCCCCCCTCCATCCGTCTGCCTGTCTTTATCTATCTCCTCTCCCACTCCATACAAAAAATCCCATCACGTGACCACGTGTACTGTGTTATGTTATGTTTTGCTGTGTTTGCTATGTAATGCTTGCCAACTGCATTCTTGTATTTCTGGAGAGCGTGTGGCGGCGCCTGAAAAGGCTGCGGCCCGGAGGCTTGCTCCAAACTTAATTTCGTTATACTGTACTTGTACATGTGTAATGACAAATAAACTTGAAACTTGAACTTGAAAACTTCCTACCATTGCTGTACCCCTTCTAGCCACAACTCTTCTTCTCCGTTTTTAATTTAATATTTTCTGTGGCAGAATTACAGCGCAACACAGTGGTCTGGCATGCATACTACATCATTTTGAGTCGATTTCAGTGCTCTCGTGTGTACGCAGATATTTCTTGAAACAAGAGAAAAAAAAGATTGGATAGGGAAAGCTCTGGCTTTGTGTGGACAGGGCTTAAATTAAGATTTTAATAGTGAGGTTTAAAAGAGGTGACTTATCTTATGAAAACCATACTGGAAAAAAGTAATTGTCATATAATTACCCATTGAGTTCACATAAAAATCCTGTTGAAATTGCCCTAGTTATTGGTGATTCTATTACACGGAACGTGAAAATAGAGACACCAGCCACCATGGTCACATTTTTTACCGAGAGCCAGAGCATCTGACATCAAAGCAAATTTAAAAGTGCTGGCTAATGCTAATCGTAAATTCTCTAAGATCACGTCTGCACTAATGATGTTCGACTTCGCCAGTTGGAGATCACCAAAATGAACATTAAAGAGGTGTGTGAACTCACAAGTACGATGTCATGTAAAGTTTTTTTTGTTCTGGTCCCCTCCCCGTTAAAAGGAGTGATGAGATACTTAGCAGACTATATGGTGTACACAAAATAACATAGGGTTCATAGTCAATTGGAAAAGCTTTTAGGGCAGACCTGATCTGTTGAAAATAGATGGTATCCATCCCTCCTGGGATGGTGCCACTCTTCTCTCTAGTAATTTGGCACATAGTCTTAGAGCTAAACCTTAAATAACTGGGGCCAGGTCAGGAAGCAAACGGACTGGCTTATCCGACCGCCTGCTTGCTGTCTCACATCACAGAAGTCAGATAAATCCCAACACATAGAGAATCTTTCACCTAGATATTATCACATAGAGACTGTGTCTGTTCCCCAAATTAGTAAATACAAAAGAACATCAAAACCATTTAACGGTAAAAATTGATCAAAATTGATGTTCAACAAATAAACAACAGATATAATACAGATGAACAAATGATAAAGCTTGGGCTGCTGAATATTTGATCTCTATCCCCAAAAGTGCTTATTGTTAATGATATGATTACAGATAATAATCTAGATGTGCTGTGTTTGACAGAAACCTGGCTAAAACCTGATGATTACATTACTTTAAATGAGTCCACCCCCCAAGATTATTGTTATAAACATGAGCCACATCTGAAAGGCAAAGGGGGAGGGGTTGCTGTAATTTATAATAATATCTTCAGTATTACTCAGAAGTCTAGTTTCAAATATAGTTCCTTTACAGTTTTGGTGCTTTATGTAACATTATGTGGTGTAATTGATAAATTCCATTTGACATTTGTGCTGGCTACTGTATACAGGCCACCAGGGCACCATACAGACTTGACCAAAGAATTTGCAGATTTTCTATCAGAGTTAGTACTGAAATTCGTTAGGCTGTTAGGCTGCAGATAAAGTACTAATTGTTGGTGATTTCAATATCCATGCAGACAATGAAAAAGACACATTGGGATTGGCATTTAGAGACATTCTAAACTCTATTGGAGTTGCAACATGTGTTAGGACCCACTCATCGCCGTAATCACACATTAGACCTAATATTGTCACATGGAATAAATGTTGATACCGTTGAAATTCTGCATCAGAGCGATGACTTCTCAGATCATTACCTAGTATCATGTATACTTAATTTAGCAAAGGCTGTAAAGCCGTCCGCTCGCTTCAAATATGGCAGGACTATCACAGCTGCGACTAAAGACTGCTTTGTAAATAATCTTCCTTATCAGTTTCATCTCCACAGCATCCCAGATAGTCTAGAGGAACTCGATGTTGCAACAGAAACTACTGACTCTCTCTTCTCCAGCACTTTAGATACAGTTGCTCCCCTGCGCTTAAAGAAGATTAAAGAAAATAGTCCAATGCTGTGGTACAACAAGCACACCCAGGCCCTTAAAACAGCAGCCAGAAAAAATGGAGCGCAGCTGGAAGAAAACAAAGCTGGAGGTTTTTCGTATTTCATGGAAAGAGAGCATGATTGCATACAGAAAGGCCGTAAAAATTGCTAGATCTGCTTATTTCTCGACTCTCTTAGAAGAAAACAAACACAACCCTAAGTATTTATTCGATACAGTGGCTAAATTAACCAAAAATAAAGCTTCAACTTCTGATGTTTGTAAACAGCACAGCAGTAATTACTTTATGAACATCTTTACGTGCAAGATTGATAATAATAGGAAAAAAAATTATAACTATGCGGCCGTCTACTACAGTATCGCATCAGACAGCGCCTTGTAGTGTCACTGAGGAACAATTCCACTCATTCACTGCTATAGGAGAGGAAGAATTGGCTAAACTCATTAAATCATCAACAACATGTACACTCGACCCTATACTGACTAAGCTACTAAAATAGCTACTTCCAGAGGTCATAGATCCTGTTCTTAATATCATTAATTCATCCTTGTCACTAGGATATGTACCAAAAACTTTTATGTTGGCTATTATTAAACCAATATTAAATAGTCAATTACAGGCCAAACTCAAATCTACCCTTTCTGTCAAAAATACTAGAAAAGGCAGTGTCCTCACAATTATGCTCCTTTTTAGAAAGAATTGGTATTGCTGAGGATTTCCAGTCAAGATTTAGACTGTATCATAGTACTGAGACTGCTCTCATCAGAGTTACAAATGATTTACTCTTATTATCCAATCATGGCTGTATTTTTCTATTAGCGTTACTCGATCTTAGCGCTGCATTCAATACTATCAACCACAACATTCTTTTGAATAGACTCAAGAATTATGTTGGCATTAGTGGAATTGCATTGGCATGGTTTAAATCATACTTATATGACCGTTATCAGATTGTAGCAGTAAATGAAGAGATGTCACACCGATCACAAGTTCAATATGTAGTACCGCAAGGCTCAGTGCTAGGACCTTTGCTTTTCACCCTGTACACTGGGAGATATCATTAGGAAGCATGGTGTTAGTTTTCATTGTTTTGCTGACGATACTCAGCTCTATATTTCTTCACGCCCTGACGAAACTTATTCATGCTTAAAAGTTAGTTCATGCGTTCATGACCTCAAGGCTAGATTATTGTAATGCTCTACTAGGTGGTTGCCTTGCTCGCATAATAAATAAACTGCAGCTGGTCCAAAACGCAGCAGCTCGATTTCTTACTAGAACCAGGAAGTATGACCATATTAGCCACTGCACTGGTTCCCTATTATATATTGTATACAATTTTACATCTTGCTTATTACTTACAAAGCACTAAATGGTTTGGCTCCCCAGTACTTGAACGAGCTCTTAACGCATTATACTCCATCACGTCTATTGCGGTCTCAAAACTCTGGCCAGCTGCTAATACCTAGAATATCAAAATCAACTGCAGGTGGTCGATCCTTTTCCTATTTAGCACCTAAACTCTGGAACAGTCTTCCTAGCATTGTTCGGGAAGCAGACACACTCTGTCATTTTAAATCTAGACTAAAAACACATCTCTTTACTATGGCATACACATAGAACATTATCAATTTCTATTATTCAAATCAGTTAAATGATTGTTAGGCTGGACTAACTAGGTCAGCTGGAACCGGGAACACTTCCCATAACACCTGATGTACTTGTTACATCATAAGAAGAATGGCATCTACGCTAATGTTAGTCCCTCTGTTTATCCCGAGGTTTACTGCAGTCAGCCAGATCCGGGCCGTATCCAGACCAGATGGTGGACCTGCTCCTGGACCTGCTCCAGAGAGCGTGTCAATTAAACTCCCCCCTGTAAATACCGCATCAACCCGACATCCTCATTAAACCCATCTCCGGCGTGATGACTCCAATCTTTCAAATAATCTTACGAATATCTATTGATCTAATATGACTTCTGACCTGTAATGTTGCCAGAATCATAATCATACACTATTTGTTCGTCGACCAGAGGAGAACTGGCCCCCCGACTGAACCTGGTTTCTCCCAAGGTTTTTTTTCTCCATTCTGGGCCTGAAGGAGTTTGGGTTCCTTGTCACCGTCGCCTTTGGCTTTTGGCTTGCTCAGTTGGGGACACTTCAATTTTAGCTATATTATCGATCTGCCCACATTGACACTATATGATAATTGAAATTAGCTGGATAACATCACCGTGTTCACCAGAGTAGCTGTACAGACAAATCAAATTCTGTTGCATTGTTTTCCAGTTAACACTATGAAGCTACTTTGAAACAATTAGCATTGTAAATGCTATATAAATAAATATGAATTGACTTGACATATGTAACTTGCACACATACATCAGAGATCATGCTGAGCACACACAGAAACATTCAGAAGTACCAGAATTTATCAACGTTGCCCTGCAACTTTTATTAATAAAATAGCTTTGCTATTGAAACGTTACATTATATTTCTAATTAACGAGGGGGTAACATCACTGGTTCTGGCTACATTAAGACCTGGGGGGATATCAATTACCATGAGTAATACTGCAGAGGTAATTGTATGCATGTTGCTCAAAGATCCAAAACTTTGCTTAAGATCCTTATATAATTTGTAGCGCAGAACAAGTTCAGCCACAAGTACAAATACGTACACTTGAAACTTTTGTCTTCCTGCACATATGACTCATCTGGTTGCTTTTTATGTCGTCTCTCTTTGTGTGCCACTTTTGTATGTTTGTGATACATGACATATTTTTGGCTGTTGACTCAAACTTCTCAAACTGATTACTCATTACAACATGTATTCTTATTTCACGTATTTATGTCAGTCTCAAGACAACAGTTCACAGCATTTACCCCAACTTAGTTCAGAGCATGTGCAGCACAAGGAATGGGTTCAGCTAATGTGTTGACTTCATGTATGCGAGATTGCACACCTTTATAAACACCAGACATGTTACTGGCATTGTCGAAACATTGTCCACAGCAGTTTCCATCAGAACTGAAATAACTGAATAGAACAGTGTGACTGCTTATGGGTAGAAACTTTAGGAAACTCTCCTCTATGCTTCTTCATGTGGCGAAATGCTGTTTGCTGATATAGATATATATATATGTGTGTGTGTGTGTGTGTGTGTGTGTGTGTGTGTGTGTGTGTGAGAAGAGTTCATTGATTTAATGGGTGAAAAGCTGCTCTCTGTAATCATGGATACAATCAGGATGTCCAATATTTTTCCAATAAATATTGAATATTTTTTGATATATATATAAATATCACAAAATATTCAATATTTATTAACAAAATATGTTTTAATGGCTACAAGTAGTAGCCTATTGTACACAAAACTTATAGCATCGGAGCAGAAATTCGCGAACAAAAGCTTTATTGAGGTGAAATCTTGTCTAAACAGTCTTACGTCTATTACATTTTATGTCGCAGGATTCATGTCTTTTTGCGGTTTAATAGTCACAGAATATTTTAATATAACAGAATATACTTACCTCACAACCATTTGCTGGGTCCGTTGCTCTAAGAAATAAACAGCTTTTCTTCCGAGGTAAATTATTCCAGGATTATTCCTTAGTGCGTCTCAAAACGATGTAAAGTGCATGCACTAAACTTGATGTAGCTCCAGCGGTTTTGTTAATTTTCAAAAAAATGTCATGACCCCCAGAATATTTTGTTGTATGAATATCTAAACATATATAAAAGAAAGAACAGACCATCTGCTATTCTAGCTTTATGATTTTTTATTTATTTTTATCAACACTTGATAAAAATGTGGGTACGTTTCATTAAAAAAAAAAAAAAAAAAAAAAAAAAAAAAAAAAAGGTGAGAAAATCGTGTTTTTGTCAAAGACTACGTTTGGATCAGATTCGGTACGATGAGGAAAACGCAGATGGGGGTAGATCGAGTCCAACTCCCCCAAAGCTTCACAGTCCTAACCACTTCCTGGATTGACTTTTTACTTAAAACATCTTGAGTTAGAAGAGATTGCAAGAGATTAACAATGAAGCTCAAAAAAAAAAAAAAAAAAGCAGCATACTAGGGAGTATAAGATTTTTCCTGTTGAACATGATGGCGTTTATTGTCCCTGACAAACTCTATAGTCTCATTTAGTCACTTGTTAGCAACCTCCTTCAAGACAAGAAAAAAGCTTTTAAGAATCACAAGTACACTCTTTTACTGATATATTTTATGTTGTAGAATAAAACATGAAAAATATATTGAGTTTGTGTTAACCACAGAACGTTTTTCTAAATTGTTATTTTGAGGTATTTTATATTGTATAAAACACCTCAAAATAACCATTTAGAAATGTCCTACACTTATTTATAAATTATTTTCAGTGAATTTGGCCAAAATATTTATTTCTAATATCTCGCTTACGTATGTAACCCTTGTTCCCTGAAGGAGGGAACGGAGACGTACGTCGAAACTGACCGACGAATTGGGGTCGGTTTTCAGAGACCAATCTACTTCGAGTGATTAAAAATGAGCCAAAAGGACATTGGCATGCGGTTCACGCATTCCACGCACCACCCCACAGCGCGGGTATAAACACTGAAGTGGAAGTACCGCATATCGCTTTTCAACTGAGGAGCCAAGACAAGTGACTCGGCCTTCAGCTGAAGCACAGCACCTGGCGACGGGACGTACCTCTGCATTCCCTCCTTCAGGGAACGAGGGTTACATATACGTAACCGAGACGTTCCCTTTCAGTCGGTCACGTTTGACGGAACTGACCGACGAATTGGAATCCCTATGTTACGTTCCCTTCCCGTCTAGGGTTAGGATGGAAAGTAGCAAATGTATAAAAGGTAAAAAACCGAAAAAGAGAAGTAATAACGAGAATGCACACTTCAATCCCCCTGTCCCAGAGTGACCACAACAAAGCACGTCTACAAAAAGATGATTTTATTTACAGAACTAAGGTAACAGCATTTAGCATAAAAAGTTAAAGAGAACGAAGAATAGGTGTTAGGGGATAAATTAAGCCAAAACAACAAACAAAACAGGAGTGCTAGCTAAACCCGTAAGACCACTAACTTACCTGCTAGCAAAAGAAAAGAAACAAAACACAGGGACTTCCCTTAACTCCCTGACTGATCCAAAAACAATGACAAAGATGTAAAAGAAAATAGGCACTCTATATCCCCTACAGCATTTAGCTTAACTCAGATTTATAATCTGGCAGGATAGAAAGTAAAAAAAAGAAACAATACCTGCTAAGGGCTGGGCAGTCAGTATAATAACTGAAACAAACACAGCTCACACTAGCCAAGGAAAGACTATTAGCCACTACTAACAGACACCTTCACAATATGTAAATCACAATCTACTTTAAACACAAGTGCTTCAATCTGGAGCAGGGGAGAAATGTCACTCTCTCTGACACACACGCATGCCCTGAGGTCAGGCTCTGGCTGTTCCTTTATACTCCGTTAGGCAGTGTGTCAATGACCTACAGGTGGAGATGATTAGACCTGATCAGAGAGAGAGAGAGAGAGAGAGAGAGAGACAGAGAGAGAGAGAGAGAGAGAGAGAGAAACACAACAGGGATACAAGAAAATACTAATACACAGACTACACAGCGTCCATATCTTAGCCAAACCATCATCAAGTGACTGATGATAATGATCACAATGAAAATAACGTCCTAGGACGTAACACCCTACCAACGCGCCAGGAGAGCCATGTCCTTCAAGGGAAGGAGAGGTGGTGGATTACACATAAGGACTAACCTAGCAGGGTAGTGCAACATATGGCAGTCTCTAGGGTGGATCAAACCTGGTCCCAGGAGGGAAAGAACACCACCAGAGACAAGGGAAAGATATGGGGCTAGCCGAGTAGGGTAGCTGGTACCGTGGAAGAATACACATATGGGGTTGCCGTTAGGGAATCGCTACATATGGAAACCCAGCCTACACACACGTTCCACAAGCATACGGGTGCAGGCCTGGCATCAGACGGCCGCAATGTCTGACACCGAAGGGGTGACGGAGGATCTCACAGGGTTAGCCGTTTCCGGGGAACACAACTGGAGAGACTAGATGCACGTATCCGGCCCAAGCCGACACTAGAACGGGCACTTAGCGCTACTGGCCACTAGGGACGAGGAAGCGGGAAGATACCGGCTCTACACGGAGGCTATAGAATCTAGCAAACATGTTAGGTGTCGCCCAGCTTGCGCCTTGAGCCAGTGCCCAGGAGGAAGCAACACTCCTTGTGGAGTGCGCTCGCACCCCGAACGGGCAAGGCACATCTTGGGCCTGGTAAGCCAAGATGATAGCACCTCTGAGGAACCTGATGATTAAGTCGTGCTTCCCTAAGAACTTGCTGTCCACTGCATCATGATACGCCGGCATTGCCGCAACGTACACTTTGAGGGTGGAGGGAGACAGCCTTCACTCCAGCCCATCTTGCAGGAAAGAAAGCACAACATTAATCGAACACTTTCAGGGGTCTTCCCGGTGGGAAGAGCACCACTCAACGAACAGGTTCCACTTCAGAGCATAGAGGGGGCTCTAGTAGAAATGATTGTGTCTACCACTGCCTGTGGCAGGCCACCTAGAACCTCCGTTCCAGAGGTCTGGACGCGGTCCTTCCTCAGGGGTATCGGCCAGGGAGGGGCTGTTGCGAGGAGTGTGAGTTGGGAGAACCAGGTCCGGTTGGGCCAATAGGGCGCAACTAGCAAGACCTGCTCCTCGTCCTCCCTGACCTTGCACAGTGTCTGTGCGAGAAGGCTCACTGGGGGAAATGGGTCCCGGGGCCAGCTGTGCATCAGTGCATCCGTGCCGAGGGTGGGTCAGGGAATAGTACAATTGGCAATGGGTCGAGTCCGGAGAGGCGAACAGGTCTACCTAAGCGGCTCCGAAAAGGTCCTATATTAGCTGGATGCTTCAGGGGTGGAGTCACCACTCTCCCGGAGGTGTCGACTGATGAGAGAGCTCATTGGCTGTCTGGTTCAGCGCACCTGGGATGTAAATGGCCCGAAGCGACCTCAGATGCTTCTGACTCCACAGGAGGAGATGGCGGGCGAGCCGGAGCATGTAACAGGAGTGTAGACCACCCTGACGGTTGATGTACGCAATGGCCGCAGTGCTGTCCGTATGGACCAGAACGTGCTTGCCCTGTAGCGGCTTTCTGAGGCAACCCAGGGTGAGACGTACTGCCAGTAACTCTAGGCAATTGATATGCTAACACAGTTGGGGCCCCGTCCACAGACGCAAAACTGAAACCCGAAAACCTGAAACACAAACCCCCCAGCCCGTGGATGAGGCATCCATAAAGACCACAGCATTCCTGGACACCTGTTCTAGGGACACTTCCGCCCGTAGAAACGAAGGGTCCGCCCACGGGTTGAAGGTTTGGCGGCAGTAAGGAATAACTGAGGCCTGGTACTTGCCGCTCTGCCACGCCCATCTCGGGACTCGGTCGTGAAGCCAGCGTTGAAGCGGTCTCATATGAAGCGATCAGAGCGCCGTTACCGCATATGCCCCAGGAGCCTCTGAAAGAATTTCAGTGGCACTGCTGTCCTGCCTTTGAACGTATTCAAGCAGCTCAACACTGACCCGCTCCTCTGTGAGGCGCACAGTCTGGTTGACCGAATCCAGCTCCATGGTGAGATAAGAGATCCTCTGTGTGGGATAGAGTTTGCTCTTCTTTCGGTTGACCCGAAGGCCCAACAGGCTGAGGTGACGGAGCACCAGGTCCCTGTGTGCGGACACCACCTCCCCAAGAGAAGATCCCCTTCTCACTGGGCCACCCATTTCAGGGCCGTTTGCAGACTTTGCGGGACCCTGGATGGGTTGGGCGCCTCCCTTGCGCCCGGCCACCTGCTGCCCGGGTGGAGGCTGCTGCTTGGCTTTAGCAGGGGCAGAGGCAGATGCAGGGGGGACGCCCTCGGCGACAAGCAGGCGAAGACGCTGTGACCGACGACTGGGTGGAGGCAGCAGGTAGTCGTCGGGGCAGGATTAAAAAGAAAAAATGTATGCCTCCGTCTGCTACTGGGCCACCAAGAACTGCTTGGAAGTTCTCGATGGCTAGCCGAAGAGGTCAGCCTGACAGACAGGGGCATGGGAAACCAAACTTTGTCAGGCTCAAGCATATCTGCCAAGTTTAGCCCCATGTGATGTTCCTGGACCACTAGCGTGGACATTGCCTGATCCAGGGAGTGTGTGGGGACTTTCGTCACCTGAAGAGCGAGGTCCATCACCGCATGCAGTTCCTGCATAACCCCTGG
This sequence comes from Paracanthobrama guichenoti, assembly GCA_018749465.1. Classification (NCBI taxonomy): domain Eukaryota; kingdom Metazoa; phylum Chordata; class Actinopteri; order Cypriniformes; family Gobionidae; genus Paracanthobrama; species Paracanthobrama guichenoti. The sequence goes on along the minus strand of CM031960.1, from coordinate 19,062,533 downwards.
GTCGGGACTACCCTTGTGCATGCAGGACAGAGGGTAGCGAGAGAGGGAAAACACTTATACAGATTATGGCCCTTTTGGTGTTCCATATTTCCCTCTCTCCGATGCAGCAATTGACATCTGTCCTCTGCCAGAGCCCCAAATGAAACGCTAGGTCCCCATTTTATTTTTATTTTTTTAAGAACCAGCAATCCCATCTGTAACATACCAGAAGGCATGTGAAACAGTGAGCGTGGCCGTCATAACGGCACATGGTGTGCTGAACGCTCAAGCCTTTATGAGAAAGGGAAGAAGAACAACGCGCCAACGTGGTCATGTTCTCATGAGAAAACGTGAACCACCCACAAACACAGTCTCAGCACGCTTGTGATGCGATAGAGGAGTGGGGGCCTGAAGGGGATGTACCCGGCGGGGAAACCCCACTGTAACCCTCAGGTCACCAAGGCTTATTAGGCGAATTAGATCGGGGAATAGGCAAAGGGACTCAACCCCGTTTGAGGTTGCATAGTCTCGACCGGACATCTAGAGTGCCGAGTGACAACCGTGACAACCCGCGCCATCAGCCGGCCGCTCGACGGCACACGGCACGCTGAACGCTTAAGCCCTTACGAGAAAGGTAAGACGAACTGCGCACCGATGTGATCACACTCTCCTGAGAGAGTATGAATCATCCACGAATGCAATCTCACATGTTTATGTGCGAGACAGATCGTGGCCGTCAAATGAGGACAGGAAACAACCACAACCAGAAACACACGGTTTGAATGACATCTTGAAAAAGACGCAGGGTCAAACCGTGTTGCTCTTTTAGAAGGAAATGCTCTTTTAGAAGTGAAGCACTCAGGGAGATGGCCGTGGCTCACAGCAGTCTGATTGCAAGCCTGCGTGTGAGCACTCAAAGAACGGAAACGCCCAGCCAACCAACACAGGAACAAGTGTAGTGTATGTTGCAGCGGCCACTCGCTGACTCATTTCCGGCATACGTCGAACGTGACTGACTGAAAGGGAACTAAAAATTTAGAATCCTTTTTTTAGAAAAAATAAATAAATAAAAAATAAATAAAAAATAAATAAATAAATAAATAAATAAATAAATAAATAAATAAATAAATAAATAAATAAATAAATAAATAAATAAATTTCGAATGTTGTCCATAGTCACAAGCCTGATCTGGGTCACACACCCTCCACACACAATAGGCCCTGATGTTGTCTGCTTTCATTGATGCTGTGCCATCATTACCACACATAGCCCAGCTTTGGCCAACACAGGAGACCAGCAGTGCCAGCTTGAGGCCACATTCAGGCCACATTATCCGGACAGATTCTATAGTCAATATAAACAGTTAATTTCCTCAATGCAAAGATCATGATTTGAGACAACATTAAACAGAAGGATAAATAGCAACTAAGTAACTAATCCAATTAATAAGGTGGACAATTAAACAATAGATATGTTTGCATTAAATGTATCTAGATTTACATGCAGTCCAGCAGTTTGATAACAGTTTTTAAATCATGTACAGTTATATGAAAATATGAGTTATTAAAACTGCATGTATAGTAATTACAAAATAAAATGTTCAGAATAGTTTTATATTCATTGTAATTATTGTATTATTCATTTTATACTTTTTGTATTATTGCAGCCTTAATCACAGCAGAGAAATGCTGTCATTGCTTGACATGTTGTGTCAACTACACATATCTTAAGGTAGAAACTTTGGAAGATATAGATGTGATTAAAAATCTCACTTGTATATTTCTTTCTATTCTCTTCTTTCACAATATAACTGAATGGAATGTTTCATATTTTCATACTGTATTATATGTTTACACCTCATTCAGAATTTGTATTTGATATTTCAGAAACCCACCATAAACAATTCAATAATCACACCTAATTTAACAGTCAGTTGCATAGTGTATTTTGTTCATTGTCTTTGTTGTTGAAAATAATTTGACTCCATTGATGTTTATGACACTAATATGTTAGTAATATCTGTTTTTCAGGTTTCATCACATTAAAGTTCAATGGCACGGACCTGAGACCATCACCACTCTCGACCCCTCTAGGTGCACACAAACATTCTTGCAAACAATAAAAACAATATAACTTGCAAAATAATATAAACATGTTTTATTTGTCAATAGAAATTAGATGTTGTTTTTCCCATCATATGTTGCTTTGTATTTTGTTCAGGCTTAAGCAAGATGATATAACATTTAGGAGCAAAAATGCAGAATAGTAAACCAACACTTGAGAACAAAATAGCAAATATCTCCACAGCTACCGTGAATTTCCCAGGAGAACTAACATAAGCTGGAATAAATGTGATCCATACAGCACAGAATATGAGCATACTGAATGTGATGAATTTGGCTTCATTGAAGTTATCAGGCAGTGTGCGAGCCAGAAAAGCTAGAATGAAGCATAAAACAGCCAAAAGGCCAATATAACCCAGAACAGCCCAGAAACCAATAGTAGAACCCAGACTGCACTCGAGAATTATCTTTTCCTTATAATATTTCATATTTTTCTGGGGAAATGGAGGAGACGTTGTCAGCCATAGAACACAAATTAGAAGTTGTATAAGTGTAAAGGCAAGAACACTGAGTCGTTGTTGTGAAGGCCCAAACCATTTCATGACATTACTTCCTGGAAGTGTAGCCTTAAAGGCCATTAACACCACTATTGTTTTCCCCAGAACACAGGAGATACAGAGGACAAAAGTGATCCCAAATGCCGTGTGACGCAACATACAGGACCACTCAGTGGGCCGACCAATGAAAGTAAGTGAACAGAGAAAACACAGGGTCAATGAGAAGAGCAGCAGGAAGCTCAGCTCTGAGTTGTTGGCTTTTACTATGGGGGTGTCCTTCTTGCTGTAAAACAGGATGGCCACCAGCACAGTTAATCCTACTCCAAAGAGTGAGAAAAAGACTAGCATTATACCCATAACTTCGGTAAATGATAGAAACTCTACAGCCTTTAACAAACATTTATTTTTCTCAGCATTAGAAAAGTATTCCCCTGGACACTGCTTGCAGTTATTTGAATCTGGAAAGGAAGTTGTGTTTACTATAGTTAGAGATACATTTTTTATTATTTATGAACTCCTTTGATATAAAAGAAAAACACAAAAAATAGCACTAGCCAACTTTCTTTGGACCTTTGAGATGGACTGAAGATTACCTGTCTCATTGCTGATTTCTCCTTCTGCACATGGAATACAGTCATAACAGCAGACAGGTCTTCCTTTTTGTGCAGCCTTCCTAGTGCCTGGAGGACAGCTCTCACTGCACACAGATCTTGGCTTCTACATAGAAAAATACAATAATTTGTACAAAGTTATTTATATTGATTCTGATTCTGAATGAATATAAAAGTAAATAGCATAGCAATAATAGCAAATAAGCAATATATATATATATATATATATATATATATATATATATATATATATATATATATATAAAATTATATATAAAAGTCTTGCTCTTTATTGCCATCTGCAGTTGTGTTTCTGCTTAATCAAGGTTCATTATCACTTACACATTCAAGTCACATTAAGTTGTTTCAAAACATGAATTAGACATATAGTTTGCTAATGCAAATGGTTTAAATTATTATTTTTTTTCTTGTTTTTTTCGTTTCTTTTTCTACATTTTCTGTCCTAAACTCTGAACGTAATGTAGATCTTTGAGAAGTGTTGGAGGATACTATTTTTTCTAATAAATCTGCCATTTTAATGCCCTCCTTTCTTTAGTCCTTCCATTGTGTCTTAGATGTCAGTACTAGCAGTTGCCTATTTTTAGATTCTGACATTATGGTTACCATTTTAAACGTTGAACAAAAAGTGTCGCTTGCCTTTAGCTGTCCTCCAGCCCAGATTATGTTTTCAGTGTTAACCACAAAGCGCTGGTCAGGGGGCAGTGAGGCATCATAGTATCCCACTGGCGTAAACTGAATTGATCCACCAGAGTCCTGCTGCCAGTTCACAACTTCATATTGGGCTACTGTGGCACCAGTGTTGTCAAACCACACATGGTCTCCCATCTTTATGGTGAAATTTACCTTTTTAAGAGACTCAACCACCTAGGAAAAAAGACAAATTAGCTTTTATTGAGAAATTAATTGTCAGCCTGAAATAATTATCACTAACTGTTTTAACAGCTCTATTCTGTTTTACCTGCTGTGGTTGTATTATCAGGTCTTTCTCACAACCTTCTGGTTCTTTGCACTTCAGTAGACTGTGTAGTGAATTAGCCACAGCATAAATAGCTTTATAGACGTTGCTTGAATATCTGTGTTCAGGCACATCTTCATTGTAATTTTTCAGCGCAAGCAGATCCTGATATCTGCTGCATTTGAATTCAACCTGAGAATCATTTCCCTGACTCTGTGAGCATGGGAAAGCTGTGTCCCAGAATGCTTTTATAACATAATCTGCGAAACCTTCAATATTGATTTTTCTCACTGCAAACCCCAGTGATCCTACCAGCACACGCAAGGTTTTTGGAGTGATATAATTTTTTGAAGTTATCCACCCCTCCACACCGACCAATTGGAAACCAGTAATGTTTTGAATACTTAGCTGATCAATAAGTAAGCCCATCTCAAAAAATGAAACAAATGCAACAATCACTTTTGCAGTGCTTTTTTTAATTGTGTCTACCACTTTTTTTTGTTTTTCTGGCTCTGTTCGATAGAATTTCACAGAGTACTCCACACAGATCCCCTCCTTCTGTGCTGCATTCAGAAATATGGCCATTCCATTATTTCCATAGTCATTGTCACTGTTCACAGCTCCTACCCAAGACCAGCCAAAGTGCTTGACTATGTATGCAAGTGCTCTGCCTTGGTGGTAATCACTAGCAAAAGTCCTGAAGAAAGATGGGTAATCTTTCCTATTACTAAGACATTCACAGGAGGCTGAGTGACTTATCTGAAAGAAAGAAAGAAAGAAAGAAAGAAAGAAAGAAAGAAAGAAAGAAAGAAAGAAAGAAAGAAAGAAAGAAAGAAAGAAAGAAAGAAAGAAAGAAAGAAAGAAAGAAAGAAAGAAAGAAAGAAAGAAAGAACATAAAATAAATTCACTGTATGCTGATCTTGTCCGACTTTTTTTTTAATTTCCACTTACCACTGGAATTTTAAAAGGTCCTGTAGTTCTGGACAGAATCACTGTGGCAGAAGACTCTGTTTCTCCAATGATGGCTTGTATTGGAGACCGTTGTCCATTGCATCTGTTCCCTGCTACAAACTCTGGACCATTCATCAGTCCCATAGTTGCACTCATAGAAGACATTCTTGAACTACAGGTATCATAAACTGAGTAGCCTATAGAAACATTTGGGAGTAAACTTTCACTTCTGTTAATCTCCTCAATGGCAAAGATCATGATTTGAGCCAGACGGAAATCTCTCAGATTCACACTGTGAAAACATTGAACCAGTAAGTATCAACTAATTAAATAAACAGATAAAGACAGTGATAAAGTAATGGACATACATGTACACACTATCTAAATTTCACATGACATAACAAACCTGGAGCATGATAGAAGCTGAGGTTTTTTTGTAAACTCAAATGAAGGTAATGTCTCTATCCTGTGGATTGGAAAAAGTGCCCCAATTGTAACATCTCCATCCTTAAAAAATAGCGGGTACTTTGGGTCTCCCATTATTCGACAAGGAATGTTGCCTGTCTTTGCATGAAGCAGACTAAAAAGCAAGAGTGTGTAAAGAAAGAGAAGCATCCCAAAGATTGAGCTCAACTACAGCTGCCAAATGTATTTGACTTGATACAGTATTCACACTTTTATAGACATAGTTATTATGGATGAATGATTGTGAACATAACCAATGACCTCATAGGGCACATGAGACAGGTCAATCATAGGTAAAATAAAGTCAGGTTCATTTTACAGTGCCTAATTTTCTTATACTGTCAGAATGCAGTAAATTTTAAAACTGTGGACACTGGATCATTAAAGTTTATGGTGTGGTGTATATATATATATATATATATATATATATATATATATATATATATATAGTTCAGTGTCACAGACCTAGTTTTGTGCTTATGTTCTCAGTGGCAAATATTATGACTTATGTGAATCTGAATTTTAAATTAAGTCTAAATTAAGATATTAATAGTGAGGTTTAAAAGAGGTGGCTTATCTTATGAAAACCATACTGGAAAAAGTAATTGTCATATAATTACCCATTGAGTTAACCTGTTTCTTGTTAAGTTATTGTTTTATGTCATTGTCTTATTCTTATAGCAAAGCTGTCTGTGTTGTGTTTGTGTTCTCTGTTAACTTTTGGCTTATCTTTATTTAATTAAAACTGCTACAAAGGTCCTCATCTCTACTCTTCCCTGTGCCTCAATCTGACACCTATAATAAAAGAATTTCACACATATTTTTTTTTAAATTGCTGTAAAATTGCCAGATTAACATATCCACAGTAAAGGCCTACATAATGCTAGTGTAAGGCCCGCCCAATCGTCCCAATGATGGCTTACGATTGGTGGGTGAAGGTTTCTTGCGCATTCAGTCTTTTCAGTGGGGCAAAGTAATTTAATTCCAATTTATCTTTATCTGACTCCATTTTATCATGACCTTGAATTTAGGTTAGAATGCCAATTGATTATTAGATCATTTGTATAATAATTTAACTACACATTTGATTAATCTGTTTAACTCTTTACTCGTACTGAAACCATTCATTCGATTCTCAGAGTTGCACAGTCACACATGTCCTCGCACCAGCCATTATGTGGGCCCACGATCATAAACTCGCCAGTCTGATCATCAACCAGAGGTTATGGCTAAAGCAATTTAACAATATTGCCCATGCTTATTATTGTTAAAAAGTACCCATGTAGCCCCATGTGGGGGGGGGTTAATTGACATGGTATAATCACCAATTCCCCCAATGCTGCGGCCAAAAATAGTGGAGCAATATCAGAAAGGAGTTTCTCAGAGAAAAATTGCAAAGAGTTTGAAGTTATCATCATTTACAGTGCATAATATCATCCAAAGATTCAGAGAATCTGGAACAATCTCTGTGAGTAAGGATCAAGGCCGGAAAACCATACTGGATGCCCGTGATCTTCGGATCTCCACAATCCACAGTGCCATTCGCCGTTGCCGGCTAAAACTCTATTGGTCAAAAAAGAAGCCATATCTAAACTTGATCCAGAAGCGCAGGCGTTTTCTCTGGGCCAAGGCTCATTTAAGAAGAGGATCTATGACCTCTGGAAGCATTTCTTTTAGTAGTTTAGTCGGTATAGGGTCGCGCATACATATTGTTGATTTAGATGATTTAGATGATTTAACAATTTAACGAGCAAATTCTTCTCCTATAGCAGTGAATGAGTGGATTTTTTCCTGAGTGACACTACAATACACTGTCTGATGCGATATTGTAGTAGATGGTTGCATAGTTATAATTTTCTTCCTAATATTATCAATCTTGCATGTAAAGAAGGTCATAAAGTCATTACTACTGTGCTGTTTATCTTGTTAATTTAGCCACTGTTTCACATAAATAACTAGGGTTGTGTTTGTTTTCTTCTAAGCTAGTCAATAAATAAGCAGATCTAGCAGTTTTTTTACAGCCTTTCTGTATGCAATCATGCTATCTTTCCATGAAATACGAAAAATCTCCAGTTTTGTTTTCTTCCAGCTGCGCTCCATTTTTCTGGCTGCTGTTTTAAGGGCCCAGGTGTGCTCATGTACCACGCCATTGGACTATTTTCTTTAATCTTCTTTAAGCACAGAGGAGCAACTGTGTCTAAAGTGCTGGAAAAGAGAGAGTCAATAGTTTCTGTTGCAACATTGAGTTCCTCTAGTTAGGGTGTTACTTATAAACATATTTCAAGGGTTCCACCAGTCGTGGGCACTCATGCAACGTAAGCAATGACATGTATCCGAGTGAATGAGATGGACGTTAACAAGGGATCGGCAGTACCGCAGTAAGTAGTGGTGCAGAGGGTGCTGCAGCACCCCTTGGCAGGGAGTCCATGAAAATATTTCTTCTTTAAAACGAATGCTTAATTTATGGTTCATTTTTATTTTATTTATTTATTTATTTATTTATTTATTTATTTATTTTTTGACAAAAACACAACACCAATAAAACAAAGACAAACTGACTTATGTTAAACAGAGAAATGCAACCTTTATCAATAAAAGTGCTCTTTTGCGATACAAATAAAACATGCTCCTCACATTATAAATGTAGCATCTGTGGTCCAACTGAAGTAAATTAATTTTATTTCTATAAAAATGTTGGGGGCAGTGGGCAAGTGGGCATGTGATCTGTTTATAGCTTGAAAACCGTTGAACACTACTAACTTAAAGCTTGACCCCAAAACAACAATATTATATATATATATATATATATATATATATATATATATATATATATATATATATATATATATATATATATATATATATATATATATATATATATATATATATATATATATTTAAAGTTATCCATGTTATATTTTATCTGCAACAACATGATAATTCAAACAAATGATGTAATTCATTAATTCAAATAAATCTTACGCACTACTTTTACCCTTCCAGTCAAATATTGCACTGCAATTACAATGACAGCATTATGTTGTAAATGATGGCAAATGACCATTGTATAAGTGGTATAAAGCTGTGCATTAAACTTACTTAATCATTAATTCACTTAATTTGATGACATTTCTTTCCAGAATAGATTTACAGCTCAAATAGCACATTAGCTTGCAGCATAGCTAAACAAAGAATAACAAAGATTCATAACTTCTATATGAATAATTGGGATGGACAAAATCAAGTCCCATCCTATATTTTTTTTTTTTTTTTTTTTTTTCTCGTTCGAGAAGATGTTTCATTTCATAATAAGGAAATAAAGAAGTTGACTTTGAATGGTGTAGATTATTTAACCAAGAATAAAAATCACAGACCCTTCCTTACACTTCGGGTGCAACTGAATTTACTCATGATGTATGTCAGGGTCAAACTGTGGACATTATGTACAAATGAAATGAAGCAATAATTTGGTCAGCCTTCTTTTTCTGCATGAATCAAAACTTTGAGCATTTCAAAATGTGATCTTTGCTTTTCTCTTCTGTCTATGGATATCACTTTATAGTTGCAGATACTTAAGTGTTTAGTTTAACACTTTTAATATAGTAATTTTATTTCTCAATATGACTTAGATGGTACTTTCCCCATCATATGTTGCTTTGTGTTTTGTTCAGGCTTAAACAGGATGATATGACATTTAGGTGTAAATATGCATAACAGTAAACCAAAACTTGATGCTAAAATGGCAAATATCTCAACAGCTACAGTAAACTTTCCAGGAGAACTGACATAAGCTGGGATAAACGTGATCCATACAGCACAGAATATGAGAATACTAAATGTGATGAATTTGGCTTCATTGAAATTATCAGGCAGCGTGCGGGCTAGAAAAGCTAGAATGAAACACAAAACAGCGAGTAAGCCAATATAACCAAGAACAGCAGAGAAACCTATAATTGAACCCAGACTACACTCAAGAATTATTTTTTCATGATAATATTTCATATTTTTATAGGGAAATGGAGGAGATATTGTTAGCCAAAGCACACAGATAAGAACCTGTACAAGTGTAAAGGCAAAAACACTGAGTCGTTGTTGTGAAGGCCCAAACCATTTCATGACATTACTTCCTGGAAGTGTAGCCTTGAAGGCCATTAACACCACTATTGTTTTCCCCAGAACACAGGAGATACAGAGGACAAAAGTGATCCCAAACGCTGTGTGACGCAACATACAGGACCACTCAGTGGGCCGACCAATGAAAGTAATAGAACAGAGGAAACACAGAGTCAATGAGAAGAGCAGCAGGAAGCTCAGCTCTGAGTTGTTGGCTTTTACTATGGGGGTGTCCTTCTTGCTGTAAAACAGGATGGCCACCAGCACAGTTAATCCTACTCCAAACAGTGAGAAAAAGACTAGCACTATACCCATAACTTCTGCGAATGACAGAAACTCTACAGATTTTAACACACATTTATTTTTCTCAGCATTAGACCAGTATTCCCCTGGACACTGCTTGCAGTTATTTGAATCTGGAAAGGAAATTGTGATCACTAGTTAGAGACAAAAGATCAAAATATTTTTAATTTTGACCTCCTTTGATAAGAAATTGCACCCTGATCAGTAGTATAAGAATACAAAAATAACAACTAACCAGTTTTCTTTGAAACTGTGAGATGGACTGGAGATTACCTGTCGCATTACTTATTTCTCCATCTGCACATGGAATACAGTCATAACAGCAGACAGGCCTTCCTTTCTGTGCAGCCTTCCTAGTGCCTGGAGGACAGCTCTCACTGCACACAGATCTTGGCTTCTACAGTACATGGAAAATATACATATAGTTTTTACTGAACTCTGAAGAATCAAAATACATAAGTCAGTATTATTTAGAACAGAGTACTGCATATTTGAATCATAAAATTTGCAACTGCAATATGAGCTATTGTAAACTGATTGATTGTGAATGTCTTGAGAATTTAACAATAGGTCCTACTTTATATTAGGTGGCCTTAACTACTATGTACTTACATAAAAAAATAAAATAAGTACAATGTACTTATTGTGTTCATATTGTATTGAAAAAAAAATTTTGCTGATATTGAGGTGAGATACGGGTAAAGTTGGGGACAAGTGTGGTGGTATGGGTAAGTTTAAGGGTAGGGCTAGGTGTAAGGGAAGTGTCAACTGTGTAATTATAAATGTAATTACAGAAATCAATTACAGATTTAATTACATGCAGGTATGTTTTATGTATTTAAATGTAAGTACAATGTAAAAACGTATGTACACAATGAGTGCATTTTATATTAAATTACTAATTTAAATGTTTGTGCATAGTTAAAGTACATAGTTAAAGTGTATTTTTTAAAGTACTGTTACACAAATTTAGCAACCTTACTCAGCATCAAGACTCTTACTCTCGTATGCAGACTCTTTTTTTTTTTTTTTTTTTTTTTGAGACATTATGATATAAGAATGTATGACTTGTATATGTAATGTATAATATAAGAATTAATGAGAAGGTTAGTTCACCCAAAGATGGAAATTATTCAATTTACTCACCCTTATGGTGTTCCAAACCAACCCATAAGACTTTTGTTCATCTTTGGAACACAAATTAAGATATTTTTGAATGATATCTGAGAGATTTCTGTCTCTCCATTGACAGCCTATGTAATTACCACTTTGACACAACAAAAAGTTCATAAAAAGATCATAAAACTAATCCATATGAATTTGGCAGTTTAGTCTGAAATTTCCAAAGAGACATGGTTGCTTTATGTTATGAACAGATTCAATTTAGGCTTTTATTTACATATAAACATTCATCAACGCACACATAATTTATGGTAAACGGAAGCTCAAGCATTCTTGCTTAAAGTGCAAGAACCAATTTAGGTTCATTTTTTGTGTGTTACGCAGCACATTTGAGCTTCCACAAGAATTAATGAGGGTTTTTTTTTTGTGTGTGTGTCAAGCCAGTATGGTTGAGCATCTGTTTATGTTGGTTGATGAATGTTTATATGTATATTTATGAACTTCTGTAAGCATCAAAGTCAGTGGAGGGACAGCAGTATCTCAGATTTCATTAAAAATATCTTCATTTGTGTTCTGAAGACTAACAAAAGTCTTACAGGTTTGGAACACATTAGAGTGAGTAAATGATGGCAGAATATTTTGGTGAACTAACCCTTGAAGTTCGTTTTCCAGGACTAAGATCACATTAGCTTCCTTCAAACAAACTTGCAGTCATACATTTACCATAGTATGCACAGGTAAATGTTTGTTGCTGCACCAGTTGAAATAATTTATAAACAGTATTTGTCATTTACCTCCAGCTGTCCTCCAGCCCAGATTATGCTTTCAGTTTTAAGAACAATGCGTTGGTTAGGAGGTAGTGAGGCATCATAGTATCCCACTGGTTTAAATTGGACTGATCCATCAGACTCCTGCTGCCAGTTCACAATTTCATACTGAGCTACTGCGCCACCAGTGTTGTCAAACCACACGTGATCTCCAAACTTTACTGTGAAATTTACATTTTTCAGAGCCTCAACCACCTAGCAAAAGACAAATTTGTATTACATTTACACTGTCAGACACATAGGGTTAACCTCTCCCTGTCTATGCCTCTAGAACTTCTTACATATACCTCCTGTGGTTGTATTCTCAGGCTTTTCTCACAACCCTTTTGCTCTCTGCATTTGAGTAGATTGTGTAGTGAATAAGCCACAGCATAAACAGCTTTGTAGACGTTACTTGCATATCTTTGTTCAGGCACATCTTCATTGTAGGTTTTCAGCTCGAGTAGATCCTGATAAATGTTGCAATTTAATGCATATTGAGAGGAATTCCCCTCAATCTGTGAGCATGGAAAAGCTGTGTCCCAGAATGCATTTATAACATAATCTGAAAACCCTTCAACATCTATTTTTCTCACCGCAAACCCCAGTGACCCTCCCAGAAAATTAAAAGTTTTCGGAGTTATCAAACTCTTTGCAGTTATCCATGCCTCCACACCAATCATTTGGAGGCCTGTAATGTTCTGAATACTTAGCTGCTCAAGTAGATTGTTCATCTCAAAACTGGTAAGAAATGCAACAATCACTTTTGCAGTGCCTTGCTTTATTATGTCTACCACTTTTTTTAGTTTTTCAGTCTCTGTTCGGTAGAATTTCACAGAGTACTCCACACAAATGCCCTCTTCCTGGGCTGTTTTCAGAAATATGGCCATTCCATTGTTTCCATAGTCATTGTCAGTGTTCACAGCTCCCACCCAAGACCAGCCAAAGTGCTTGACTATGTATGCTAGTGCTCTGCTCTGGTGGTAATCACTAGCAATAGTCCTGAAGAAAGAAGGGTAATCTTTCCTATTACTGAGACATTCACATGTGGCTGACTGACTAATCTTAAAAAAGAAGAAAGAAAGAACAGGACACAATGAAACAGACATCAGTATAGTAACTGTGTCAAATATTTAGTGTTATTGCTACGTACCACTGGAATTTTAAAAGGTCCTGTAGTTCTGGACAGAATCACTGTGGCAGAAGACTCTGATTCTCCTATGATAGCATGAATAAGTGATTGTCCATTGCATCTGTCTTCTGCTGCAAACTCATGACCATTCAGCAATGCCATAGTTGAATTCATAGAAAACAGTCTTGAACCACAGTTATCATAAATTTGGTAACCAACTGAAATATTTGGGAGCAAACTTTCACTTCTGTTAATTTCCTCAATGGCAAAGATCATGATTTGAGCCATCCGGAAATCTCTTAGATTTACACTGTGAAAATATTAAACAAATATTATAAATAACAACAACAGATAAACAGATAAATATAGTATTATATATATATATATATATATATATATATACACATATACATATACATACACACACACACACACACACACACACACACACTAATACATCATATTGAATAACACTTTTTATACATAATATACTCTAATGTTTCTTGATGTTTCTAATGTAACAAACCTGGTACATGATAGAGGTTGAGGTTTTTGTGTAAACTCAAATGAAGACAATGTTAGTTTACTGTGAACTGCAAAAATTCCTCCAATAGTTACATCTCCATCCCTGGAAAGCAGTGGGTACTTAGGTTCTCCCATTATTCTGCAAAGGGTGTTTTCCACCATTGTTTGAAGGTGATGGGAAAGCAGGAGTGTGTAAAGAAAGAGAAGCATCCCAAAGATTGAACTCTGCACCTACCAATGCAAATGATCTGATACAGTATATTCATTTTTATAGACATAATATATATGGTTCAATTATTTTGAATGTAGCCAATGAACTCATAGCATAGGTAGGGCCATCACTACAGGGGAAAAAGTGGTGATGATTCTCAGGCCCCCTGTGATTTCAACTATCAGAAGAATAGAAATGTCTAGCTAATGTGGGCTAATGTGAAGTAACTCTTTAGGATTTTCCACATTGAAGAACTCCTGGTTATGTGAATTATCACCAGGAAAGTCCTGAAAAGTTGGAAGAAATATACCATACTACATATAAAAAAAAAAAAAAAAAAAAAAAAAAAAAAAAAAAAAAAAAAATACAAGCACATTAGCAAAGACACATTTCTTTTGTCTCTCATATTAACCATGAACCATCAGAAAAATACATCAGAATAAATCACAAAACAGTTTTTTTTTTTCTTCACCTCTATAACAGATTATCAAATAAGCATTGTATTGAAACACTTTATAACAATTCGTAAAATATTTACATACCTGATCCTTCATCAATCACCACGAGATTCACTCATCACATATACTTTCCAAATGCATCTACCAGAAATGTACACATCAAATGCTATTTCAGACCTCGTTTCATAAAATATGTGTGCATATTAAAGGCATTTGAGTAATATATAACCACAAAGACGTCATCACACAGTAAATTAGATTGCTGCAAGCGCTACAACACGGAGCTCTCACACGCAATAAAATGGCTTCTCTTTGACTGTGCTTGCATGTGTTCGACTGTGTTTAATGTCTGTATAGTCTAATAAAGGAACATGATGTAGGGAACATAATTTTTTTTTTTTTTTTTGGTAACACTTTAGAATAATGGCCATTAATAAGTAACTATGCAGGAAGTAATGCAGGACTAATGAGCACTGAGTATTCAATGAGTATGCTTAATAAACAAACTCCAGCTGGTCCAAAACGCAGCAGCTCGAGCTCTTACTAGAACCAGGAAGTATGACCATATTAGCCCGGTTCTGTCAACACTGCACTGGCTCCCTATTAAACATTGTATAAATTTTTAAATCTTGCTTATTACTTACAAAGCACTAAATGGTATAGCTCCCCAGTACTTGAGCGAACTCTTAACGCATTATACTCCATCAAGTCTATTGCGGTCTCAAAACTCTGGCCAGTTGATAATACCTAGAATATCAAAATCAACTGCAGGTGGTCGATCCTTTTCCTATTTAGCACCTAAACTCTGGAACAGTCTTCCTAGCATTGTTTAGGAAACAGACACACTCTGTCAGTTTAAATCTAGACTAAAAACGCATTTCTTTACTATGGCTTACACATAAAACATTATCAATTTCTATTATTCAAATCAGTAAATGATTGTTAGGCTGCATTAACTAGGTCAGCCGGAACCGGGAACACTTCCCATAACACCTGATGTACTCGTTACATCATAAGAAGAATGGCATCTACGCTAATGTTAGTCTCTCTGTTTATCCCGAGGTTTACTGCAGTCAGCCGGATCCGGGCCGTATCCAGATCAGATGGTGGACCTGCACCTGGACATGACCAACGCATCCCTGAAATGTCTGCAGAGAGCATGTCAAATAAACTCCCCCTGTAAATGCCACATCGACACAACATCTTCATTAAACCCGTCTTCAGCACGACGACTCCAATCTTTCAAATAATCTTACGAATATCTATTTACCTAATATGAATTAAGACCTGCAATGTTGCCAGAATTATAATCATACACTGTTTGTTCGTCGGACAGAGGAGAACTGGCACCCCGACTGAGCCTGGTTTCTCCCAAGGTTTTTTTCTCCATTCTGACCCTGAAGGAGTTTTGGTTCCTTGCCACCGTTGCCTCTGGCTTTTGGCTTGCTCAGTTGGACACCTAAATTTCATTTATATTACCGATCTGCCCGCATTGACACTATATGATAACATCACTGTTTCACCAGAACGGCTGTACAAATTCTGTTGCATTATTTTCCTGTTAACACTGTGAAGCTGCTTTGAAACAATTGGACTTGTTAAAAGCGCTATACAAATAAAGGTGACGACTTGACTACTACTACATAAACACTTCGGCTACTACTATTAGCCAAAATAGAACATTATAGTTCTGTTCTTATATTTCTTATAGTTTAAAGTGAAACATATTTTTCACTTTAAAATAATGGTCCAGGTCACTAGTAGTTCCTGCATAGTGACTAGGTAACAGTTGAGTAATTAGTGATGCATTTTATAACCATGTTGAGAGCAAAAAGACAATTGCTCACATCTCAGACATGTTAATGTTGTGATTAGTAATTAATTCGTAATTCTATATCATTTGTCATAGTTACCTCTTAGTTCTTAGTGATGATCTTACTACTTACTAATTAGTCCTGCATTACTTCCTGCATAGTTACCCACTAATGACTATTATTCTAAAGTGTTTAGAATACTGTTTAGAAGACCATTATTCCTTTTTCCTACTAGCTAACTGTTATTCAGTTCATTATATTTAGTATACTGAATATGTCCCATGGACTAAATTACATATCACTCAAACTTGGGAAAACTGAATGAGTCACAGAGTCAGGATTAATAAGATGATTTAAAGTAAGTCATCATCCAACGTCACAGAAAGTAGGCTTTCCAACTAATGTAAAGGCCCGTTCACATCAAGAACTTTAACTATAAAGATACCCTTGTGAAAAAAAGTGCACTTTAGTGTACTTTTATAAAGTGTACTTATTATACAAATAATATACACTCACCTAAAGGATTATTAGGAACACCATACTAATACTGTGTTTGACCCCCTTTCGCCTTCAGAACTGCCTTAATTCTACGTGGCATTGATACAACAAGGTGCTGAAAGCATTCTTTAGAAATGTTGGCCAATATTGATAGGATAGCATCTTGCAGTTGATGGAGATTTGTGGGATGCACATCCAGGGCACGAAGCTCCCGTTCCACCACATCCCAAAGATGCTCTATTGGGTTGAGATCTGGTGACTGTGGGGGCCATTTTAGTACAGTGAACTCATTGTCATGTTCAAGAAATCAATTTGAAATGATTAAAGCTTTGTGACATGGTGCATTATCCTGCTGGAAGTAGCCATCAGAGAATGGGTACATGGTGGTCATAAAGGGATGGACATGGTCAGAAACAATGCTCAGGTAGGCTGTGGCATTTAAACGATGCCCAATTGGCACTAAGGGGCCTAAAGTGTGCCAAGAAAACATCCCCAACATCATTACACCACCACCACCAGCCTGCACAGTGGTAACAAGGCATGATGGATCCATGTTCTCATTCTGTTTACGCCAAATTCTGACTCTACCATCAGAATGTCTCAACAGAAATCGAGACTCATCAGACCAGGCAACATTTTTCCAGTCTTCAACTGTCCAATTTTGGTGAGCTTGTGCAAATTGTAGCCTCTTTTTCCTATTTGTAGTGGAGATGAGTGGTACCCAGTGGGGTCTTCTGCTGTTGTAGCCCATCCGCCTCAAGCTTGTGCGTGTTGTGGCTTCACAAATGCTTTGCTGCATACTTAGGTTGTAACGAGTGGTTATTTCAGTCAAAGTTGCTCTTCTATCAGCTTGAATCAGTCGGCCCATTCTCCTCTGACCTCTAGCATCAACAAGGCATTTTCGCCCACAGGACTGCCGCATACTGGATGTTTTTCCCTTTTCACACCATTCTTTGTAAACCCTAGAAATGGTTGTGCGTGAAAATCCCAGTAACTGAGCAGATTGTGAAATACTCAGACCGGCCCGTCTGGCACCAACAACCATGCCACGCTCAAAATTGCTTAAATCACCTTTCTTTCCCATTCTGACATTCAGTTTGGAGTTCAGGAGATTGTCTTGACCAGGACCACACCCCTAAATGCATTGAAGCAACTGCCATGTGATTGGTTGATTAGATAATTGCATTAATGAGAAATTGAACAGGTGTTCCTAATAATCCTTTAGGTGAGTGTACTTTGAAGGTATACACAAGTGTGAATTAAATGCAATTCTTTCGGCGCACTTAATGCACATTATGTGTAATTAATTTAAAATGTATCACATATTATGTTGAAATAAAATGCAGTAAGTTGCCATTAAGAGTGATTTTTTTGGAACAACTAAAGTGGAACTTTAATACAACTTTATATGTACTTTCATAATTGCTAATAATGTCTTCAAAATACAGTTAAAGTGCACTGCTCAATCTATTGTGAAGCAATTAATGTGAACTAAAATATACTTTAATGTCAGCTAAATATACGCTTAAGTGTGAATTAAATGCAATGTTTTTGGCGCACTTAATGCACATTATGTGTAATTGATTTCAAATGTATCTCATATTAAATTGAAATAAAACGCAAGAAGTTGCCATTAAGAGTCTTTTTTTTTTTTTTTTTGGAACAAATTAAGTGGGACTTTAATACAACTTTATATGTACTTTCATAATTGCTTATAATGTCTTTCAAAATATAGTTAAAGTGCACTGCTCAAGCAATTAATGTGAGCTAAAATATACTTTAATGTCAGCTAAAAATACACTTAAGTGTGAATTAAATGCAGTGTTTTTGCTGCTTAAGTGCATTTTATTTGTAATTAATTTCAAATATATCAGATTAAATTCATGTTAAATGGAATTAGTTGAACTTTTGAGTACTATTTTTGAACCACTTAAGTGGGACTTTAGTATATTTTTAAATGTACTTTGAATTATAGTAAAAGTGTACTTCTGAATGTACTGGCAAGAAATGAATATGAACTAAAATATACTTTAATATAAGTTACATGTATACAAACCCGATTCCAAAAAAGTTGGGACACTGTACAAATTGTGAATAAAAACAGAATGCAATGATGTGGAAGTTTCAAATTTCAATATTTTATTCAGAATAAATCATAGATGACATATCAAATGTTTAAACTGTGAAAGTGTATCATTTTAAGGGAATAATAAGTTGATTTTAAATTTCATGGCAAGGCCATGACAAGACATCCCCTCTACTTTTTATAACAGTCTGCAAACGTCTGGGGAGTGAGGACACAAGTTGCTCAAGTTTAGGAATAGGAATGTTGTCCCATTCTTGTCTAATACAGGCTTCTAGTTGCTCAACTGTCTTAGGTCTTCTTTGTCGCATCTTCCTCTTTATGATGCACCAAATGTTTTCTATGGGTGAAAGATCTGGACTGCAGGCTGGCCATTTCAGTACCCAGATCCTTCTTCTACATAGCCATGATGTTTTAATTGATGCAGTATGTGGTCTGGCATTGTCATGTTGGAAAATGCAAGGTCTTTCCTGAAAGAGACGACATCTGGATGGGAGCATATGTTGTTCTAGAACTTGGATATACCTTTCAGCATTGATGGTGCCTTTCCAGATGTGTAAGCTGCCCATGCCACATGCACTCATGCAACCCCATACCATCAGAGATGCAGGCTTCTGAACTGAGCGCTGATAACAACTTGGGTTGTCCTTGTCCTCTTTAGTCCAGATGACATGGTGTCCCAGTTCCCTTTCGAGGGAACTCGTACTGCGTCTATCGACACTTTGGGAACGCCCTCTAGCGTAGTGCATCTGAAGCATGAATGAAATCTGTCTCCAATCCTGATTGGTGCATCGTCATGACGTAGTATGTGACGGCATACACGGAAGCTACAAAGGGGACGCCGGCACATAGTACACTTAGCTTTTGCTCTTCAGCAGGCGTTCTGTGTTGAAATTGTCTATCTATTTAGTTTTGTTTGTCCAAAAAAGATAGTATTTTCGGCAGGCTAGCAAAAGTCGGCAGGCTAGCGAGCCCCGTGGTTCTGTCCCATGTCTGTTGAGGCAGCGTGGCGGTGTAAGATCATTGGGCTCGCAGATGGACTTGTCAGTGGGTCTCGAGACTCCTGAGGCACTCAGTCCTCGTCTGACAGTTCAGATGTTATCCCTCCCCGCGTGGAAGCCCGCACTGCGGCTTCTTCCCCTGGGGTTGAGAACCTGATGCTCGAGCTGTCTGACTTAGAGGAATCAGATGTGCTCAGCATCGAGACGGGTAACGTTAAAGCCCCAAACACGCCGCTTCATTCATAAAATAAGGGTGCTCAGATAGCTCTCGAGGGGGCTGCCTGTAGTGAGCCAATCAGGTTTGCGAGCCCTGTGGTTCTGGTCCCATGGCTGTTGAGGCAGTGCGGCAGCTTAGATCATAGGGCTCGCAGATGAGACTAACAGTTCCGATGTTCTCCCTTCCCGTGCAGATGCTTGAGTTGTCTGATTCCGAGGAATTAGACATGCACAGCATCGAGGGCATGAACTAGTAACGGAAAAAAGAGCCCGCCACTTCATAATGCAAGGCTCGATCTCACATTGCCGAGGCAGCGCGTAGATTACGGGTCTGCAATGAGTGAACACACGCGATCGGTGTGCATGTGATACTGTTTGGGTGCGAGGCAGGCAGTCAGCTCTTGAGGGTGCTGGCTGTGTTCATTGAGAAATATCTCGACGTGTACAGCCATGCGCTTTTCGGGTGTTTCAGCCTCGCACCTGTGGACTATATTGTGAACGGATTGAATCTTGCATTTGCAGAGGCAACGTGTAGATGACGAGTCTGTATAAATAAATATTAAAACAGTATCATCTGGTGATTATGGCTGCATTTAATACTGAGAAATGAAAATGAAATATCATCTGACTTTGAGAAGTTAGACATACTTATTCAGCCTATCATTCAGACCATGTTCACTTGTTGGGTGATTATGGTGGCATTTAATTCTGAGGAATTAAAGGGGATATTATCTGACTTTGAGGAGTTAGATATTATCAGTCTATCATCCATACTGTGTTCACTTGTCTGTATATTCATCTAAGATGGGAGCATGACATGCATGAGCAGTTTCCTGAGAGGGCTGCTTTCGTGCATTGTGAGGTTTTGCTCCTCCACAGAGCCCTCAGAAAATGTGGTTCTCACTGCCTCGTGCGCTGTGGGACACAATGGTTTTCAGCAATTTTGTAGTGTCCACCCGAAGTTGTTGCGGCCCTGTCGAGTTGCTAACTTAGATGAGGCTCCTACTGGCCAGCCCCCCTCCCTGGTAGGAGCGAACGAGATCGCCTCCTCCATAGAGCTCTTTGGAAGTCGATGTTGTGATCTTGCCGTCCATGACGCTCGGGCCACATCAATTTCCAGCGAACGCACGCTGCTCCATCCGCCTCTAGAGAGACCTGTGGTTGGGCAGGAAATGTGTCTGCACACACTGAAAATCTTTCTTGTCTACCCCCTGCCTGTCAGCCACTTCAGGGGGTCGGGAATGAGGCTCGGTTGACACCCGAGGCCAGCCTTGAGAGGCTGGTTCCCTTAGCAGATTATCTCAGCGCATGGTCATGCCTCTGAATATATCTGCGTGGGCCCTGCGACTGTAGAAAAGGGATACAGACTGCAGTTTGGTTACCATTCCCCGAAGTTTAATGGGGTGGTCTGGACTGTGGTGGTCCCAGAGCAGGTGCAGGTTATGGAACAGAAAGTTCACTCCCTGTTGGTAAGGAGGCCATACAGCATGTTCCTCTGCCAGACAGGGAGTCCGGGTTCTACAGCCGGTACTTCATAGTTCCCAAGAGGGATGGGGGGTTACGTCCAATATTAGATCTGAGGCATTGAATCGTTCTCTGAGGAGATTCAGGTTCAAGATATTCACAATTCCAGCCATTGTGAGTCAGATTCAGTTCGAGGACTGGTTCGTCACGATAGATCTAAAGATGCATACTTCCATCTATCCATCCTCCCATGTTGAAGGAATTGAAAATAATCAAAGATATTTGATTTTTGAAAATGAACAAAGACATTTGCTTTACTGTTTTCAACCCCCATCTCTCTCCAGAAGGGCCATTTGGAATTCCTAAAGACAAAGAAATTCTGAAGGCCTGTAGGCCAAATGTGTGTCACACCTGTAACACTGTGGGGGAAGTTTGGTCTGATTGGTCAGTTTGAATGTCTCACATTAGGGTTTCAGTCACATGGTCAAGGAATAGATAAAAGAAGATTGTAACTGTTGCTCTGTCTCTTTTATTCTCTGGCTCTCTCTTCTTGGGGGCCTTCTCTTTGGCTCTTCTCTTCTTTGCTCTCTTCTCTTCTTTTTTCTCTCTCTCCCCTCTCTCTCTCTCTATCCCTCAGGTAACATTCATGCTGGGTACGATTAATGGTATAAGTTTTCATCATCTCATACATTTATTTTGTAACTGTTTTAAGTGTAACCATAACTAGATTTTGTCATTAAATTCTTTCAATTACAAATGATGTGCTAACTAGTTTTGATTTGGTATTGACTTTGAAGTGTTACCTATTGCAATACAATATAGTCACATTATAGCAATGCTCTCCCACATGTTTAGCTATTGTAACTGCGCTTATTTCCATCGTTGGTATAAGCTGCAGTGGGTGGTAAAGACGAGAAATGTACAGTTTTCTATCATCTTGCTGATAACGTTTCTTTAGTCATTCGGCAACCCTGCAGTCAGAACCACTGTAGGCGTTCCACCCTTACAATGTCACAGGAAGTTCCTGAGATTCGCTTTCGGGGGTGAAGCGTACCAATATCGGGTTCTTCCTTTCGGCCTAGCTCTTTCCCCTCGCACCTTCACCAAGTGCATGGATGCAGCTCTGGCTCCTCTCAGACTCCAGGGGATCTGTTTACTGAATTATTTCGACGACTGGCTCATATTGGCCTAGTCTTGAGGAATGTCATTTCAGCATTGAGGTGTCGTTCTGGCCCATATTCGGTGCTTGGGGCTGAGACTTAATGCCTTCCCAGAGAACCCTGTTCCTGGGAGTTGTATGGGACTTAACTACGACGAGGGCACAATTATCCCTTGCATGTATCAAGTCCATACAGGCGATGGTCTCCAGAGCAAAATTCACTGTGAAGCAGTTCCAGAGACTGCTGGGGCTCATGGCAGCAGCGCCCAACAGAATTCTGTTTGGCCTGTTATACATGAGACCCCTACAGTGCTGGCTGAAAACCAAGGGATTTTCCCAGAGGGGAAATCCGTTCCATATGTTCAGGGTAACGCGCAGATGGCCACGTTCCCTCATCATATGGAAGAAACCTTGGTTTCCCCACGGGCATGATTGTCGGTGTGGCCTAGTGGGTATTTCGTTCCCAAAGTGTCGATAGATGCAGTGTCTCGTTCCCTTCTCAGGGAACGTCTCGGTTATGACTATAACCCTTGTTCCCTGAGAAGGGAACGAGACACTGCGTCTTGCCGCCACCCCTCATCACGCAGGGAGCGCCTGCTTCATCGCAAAAACTATCTGTACTATGTGCCGGTGTCCCCTTTGTAGCTTCCGTGTATGCCGTCACATACTACGTCATGACGATGCACCAATCAGGATTGGAGACAGATTTCATTCATGCTTCAGACGCGGTACGCTAGAGGGCATTCCCAAAGTGTCGATAGATGCAGTGTCTTGTTCCCTTCTCAGGGAACAAGTGTTATAGTCATAAACCGAGACATTTTCCAAAAAGAACTTCAAATTTTGATTCGTCTGACCACAGAACAGTTTTGCACTTTTCCACAGTCCATTTTAAATGAGCCTTGGCCCAGAGAAAACGCCTCCGCTTCTGGATCTGGCTTCTTTTTTGAACTATAGAGTTTTAGCCGGCAACGGCGAATGGCACGGTAGATTGTGTTCACTGACAGTTTTCTTGAAGTATTCCTGAGCCCATGTTGTGATTTCCATTACAGTAGCATTCCTGTATGTGATGCAGTGCCGTCTAAGGGCCCGAAGATCACGGGCATCCAGTATGGTTTTCCCGGCCTTGACCCTTACACAGAGATTGTTCCAGATTATCTGAATTTTTGGATGATATTATGCACTGTAGATGATGATGACTTCAAACTCTTTGCAATTTTTCTCTGAGAAACTCTTTTCTGATATTGCTCCACTATTTTTGGCCGCAGCATTGGGGGAATTGGTGATCCTCTGCCCATCTTGACTTCTGAGAGACACTGCCACTCTGAGAGGCTCTTTTTATACCCAATCATGTAGCCAATTGACCTAATAAGTTGCAAATTGGTCATCCAACTGTTCCTTATATGTACATTTAACTTTTCTGGCCTCTTATTGCTACCTGTCCCAACTTTTTTGGAATGTGTAGCTCTCATGAAATCCAAAATGAGCCAATAATTGGCATGACATTTCAAAATGTCTCACTTTCAACATTTGATTTGTTATCTATATTCTATTGTGAATAAAATATAAGTTTATGAGATTTGTAAATTATTGCATTCCTTTTTTATTCACAATTTGTACAGTGTCCCAACTTTTTTGGAATCGGGTTTGTCTATTATATAATTAAATACATTTGTAATTTAATTTTTCTAATACTGAAGCTGCAATTTAGTAAAATAAACAAATGCAAATTGAAACTATCTACATTTATTGACAAAACAATCTGTAAAACAAATACACAAAAACCTTTTGTTGATGCACAAGAAAAACCCAAGAAACAATTTACACAAACACAAATTCATTTAGAAAGAGTCTGGAGGATAATGAGGCTTACGCACGATCGCCATCATTTACAAAGTTTACTAAATCTACCCATGCATTTTTACATTTTCAGAAAACATCATTCTGTATGATTTATAAGATTGTTTCCTCATAGGGACCTAAAAAGATGTTCCCACAAGGTCAAAATTCACTGGTATTACTATGCTTGTGAGGTCATTTGGTCCCCATTATGTAGGGATTACCAGTACACACACAATCTCAGAAGCAAACACACAGTACCTCTCACACACAACACATGAATAAATACAAACAAAATGTAAAGAAAAGTATCATTCCATGTACAACACTAAAATTCAAAACTTTGGGTAACACTTTACAATAACGTTTAATTAATGAACTACTTAATTTAACACAAACTAAGAATTAATAATACTTTAAACATTTATTAATCTTAATTAATGTTAATTTAAAAATGTACCATGATCATCTCTTCCTAGTCAAAGAAAAACATGAATCAACATCGTAAGATCTGTTGAGGATACAACTTATTGAAACGCATCATATGTCGTGTAATCGCTCAATCTGTTTCAACGGTGGAAAGACGTCAATAAAACAGCTTGTAAACAATGTCACATAGCATTATATTTAACTCAGAAGTCATTCAGAGTCCACAGTTGTTAGTTCACTAGAGAAATTAACTTTCACTAAATATATGCACTTTATTAGCTATATATTCATGATATTCTACTGAACCTGTTAGTGATGGCTTGATTATTTAATGTATGTTTAAATCTGTCATGAAAATGACAGCCACTGTGAATAAATGATTATATTTTAACAAGGAATTTGAGTAAAAACATAATTTTATAATTAGATTTAGAAGTAATGCAAAAAATGCCTACAATGCAAGTGCAAGTAGGGCTCCCTATAGTTTACACTTTACAGCATTAGCAGAGATGATTTTTATGTCTTTAAGAAACTTTTAGTTGTAATTTAATTAATTTAAGGACAAACACAATTTGTTCAGTAAACCACTTTTTAATAATAAAAAAGCTATTTAATTAATTAATTTATATTTAATTTTTCTCCACTGCTCTACCGAACCGTCAGTTTTGTGTACCATTACACCCCATTACCAATGCAATCTTAAAATCAAAAGTTGTATATGTTAATTAGTTAATGAACTGTTAACTTACATGAACAATGACAATAGATTTCATTAACTAGTTTTGATTAATAAATAAAGATATAATAAAGTTTAATAAACACTGTAAAAATGTAAAAAAATAAAATAAATAAAAATCACTGTCTAATCACTGTTAGATCATGTCGTCTGATACATTAACTAATGTTAATAAATGAGACCTTATTATAAAGTTTTACCGAAATTAGAAGCCCTTAAACCTTTAGCAAAATTAGTACCAAAATGTTTATTCTAAAACCTTATTCCAGCATTACAGTGAATGAAAGTTTAAAAAACCTGAACTCCAAAGGAACAAAAACAAGAAAACCAAAACTGTTTGTCACCAACTATTTTGAAGTTGTTGGAAAGTGTTTATGTCAATGTCCCAGAAGCTCTCCAATGGCAGAAACCTTCAAACATACACCGTTTGTTCATCAGCCAGAGGAGAACTGGCACCCCGACTGAGCCTGGTTTCTCCCAAGGTTTTTTTCTCCATTCTGGCCCTGAAGGAGTTTTGGTTCCTTGTCACCGTTGCCTCTGGCTTTTGGCTTGCTCAGTTGGGGACACCTAAATTTCATCTATATTACCGATCTGCCTGCATTGACACTATATGATACTTGAAATTAGCTGGATAAGATTCAAGATTCATGATTCAAGATTCAAGAGTTTTATTTGTCACATACACAGTTATATACAGAATATACAACCGGCAGTGAAATGTAAACAGGTCCGCTCCATGGACAGTGCAAATTCACAGTTAAAACACAAGGAGGAAATTATAATAGAAATAGGATAAAAAAGTACTATATATATATATATATATATATATATATATATATATATATATATATATATATATATATATATATATATATAATAAAAGTCAAGTCAAGTAGAAGAAAAAAAAGTAAAAAAATAAGAATAAAGAAGTGGAATAAAATAAGTGAGGTAAACTGTGCTGTGAGTAAACTATAAACTTATAAATATGTGGTTAACAAATCTATAAGAGTATAATGTGCAAACAGGTTTATAATAGGTTGTTACACAGTAACAACGAGAACAGAAGTGCAGTGCAATGTCAGTGCATCGATGTTTATCCTGAAGTGAAGTCACGTGATGTTAAGTGACTGAGTTCAGGAGTCTGATGGCCAAAACTGAGAGACTCAGGAGGAGCTTCTTCCCCCAGGCCATCAGACTTCGGAAGCGCTTACCAGATGGCAGCAGCGTGAAATGAGGGTTTGCAGGGTGATTAGAGTCCTTGATGATTTTAGTAGCTCTACCTTTGCAGCGTTTGGTGTAGACGTCCTGCAGAGACGGGAGAGCTGACCCTGAGATGTACTCGGATAAGCGCACGACTCTTTGCAGGGCTTTGCAGTCATGACTGGTGCTGTTCCCATACCACGCTGTGATGCACTTTTGCAGTTAATACACTTTCTATCGCCCCTAAATAGAACGTTTTCAGGATAGCTGGTGAAACCCTGAATTTCCTCAGCTGGCGCAGGTGGTACAGTCTTTGCCTGGCTTTTTTCACCTGTGTCTGAATGTGAGTAGTCCAGGTCAGGTCCTCGGAGATGTTCACACCCAGGTACTTGAAGCTGCTCACTCTCTCTACTGGTGACCTGCTGATCATGAGGGGGGAGTATGTCCGTTGCTGTCTCTTCCTGAAGTCCACAATCATTTCTTTGGTCTTGCCAACATTCAGAGAGAGACAGTTGTCCTGGCACCATGATGTTAGATGCTCCACCTCGTCCAAGTATGCCGTCTCATTGTTGTTGGAAATGAGGCCCAGGACAACAGTATCATCAGCAAATTTGATGATAGAGGTGGAGCTGTGTGTGGACAAACAGTCATGCATGTAGAGAGAGTAGAGCAGGGGACTTAGGACACAGCCCTGTGGAGCTCCCACACTCAGGGTGATGGAGGTGGAGGTGGACTGGCCTATTCTCACCACCTGAGGCCTGCCAGTAAGGAAGTCCCCAATCCAGTGGCAGAGAGAAGGATTCAGGCCGAGATCCAGGAGTTTGGAGGTTAGCTTGATGGGAACTATGGTGTTAAAGGCTGAGCTATAGTCAATAAATAGCAGCCACTTTTGCTGTCGATGTGAGTGAGGGAGGAGTGGAGGACATGAGAGATGGCATCTTCAGTCGATCTATTGGGACGATAGGCAAACTGAAGAGGGTCAGAAGTGTCAGGAATGAAGGCGCAAATGGTGTTTTTAATGAGTCTCTCAAAGACCTTCATGACTATAGATGTGAGAGCCACTGGACGATAGTCATTTAGGCAAGAGGGTTTACTGTTCTTAGGGACAGGGATGATGGTGAATTTTTTGAAGGAGGTGGGGACCACAGATGTAGCAAGGGACTCACTGAAGATAGATGTAAACAACCCGGCGAGCTGATCAGCACAGGACCGCAGAACACGGCATGAAATACCATCTGGCCCAGCAGCTTTCCTGACGTCCACACGCTTGAGTGCCCTCCGAACTTCATCCTCCAAGACAGAGATCACGTGGTTGTTGCTGCTCTGAGTAATTCCCTCTGACGCGCCACTTGGCGGAGTCGCGTTGCCGTGGTTACAGTCAAAGCAAGCGTAGAAAGAGTTTAACTCATTCACAAGTAACGGATCAGCGCTCACCTCTGCAGAGGATTTAGATCCAAAAGAGCAGATGGACCTCAGACCTTGCCACATGCGCCGGGAGTCGTTGAGTTGGAAATGAGAGTCCACGCGATCCTTATAACGGAGCTTTGCGGCTTTAACTGCACGCCGCAGAGCATAGCAGGACGATCTGTATTCAGTCATGTTC
The DNA here is from genome assembly GCA_018749465.1 of Paracanthobrama guichenoti. Lineage (NCBI taxonomy): Eukaryota > Metazoa > Chordata > Actinopteri > Cypriniformes > Gobionidae > Paracanthobrama > Paracanthobrama guichenoti. The sequence goes on along the minus strand of CM031960.1, from coordinate 19,034,221 downwards.
CCCGATAGGAGACCGGCGTTGTAAGCGGCAGTGCTTGTGTTCACTGCAGCGCGGATTGAATTGTCCACCCACGGTTTCTGATTTGAGAAGGTCGTTATTGTTATTGTTTGCGTGGCTTGCTCTGTAAGCGTGGCTTGCTCTGTAAGCGTGTTGATGAAGCAAAGCGCCACATCTGTGAACTCGCTTACGTCAGCTGAACTCGCCCGGAACATGTCCCAATCCACATCATCCAGAGCTGCCTGTAGCGCGGTCTCTGAATGGGGCAACCAGCGCTTAACTTCCCGCCTCACCGGGGGTTCCTGAACGAACCTTTGTTTGTATTCAGGTGTGAGGAAAATGGCGGCATGATCCGATTTGCCAAAAGCTGGAAGTGACCGCGCTTTATAGGCGTTCTTAAACGGAGAGAAGAAATGATCCAGTGTGTTTGCTCCTTGTGTAGGACAGGAGACGTGCTGGTGAAAGTTTGGCAAGACTTTCTTTAGGTTTGCTTTGTTAAAATCGCCCGCGACAATGAATGCCGCGTCGGGGTGTTTGTTTATGACGCCGCTGGCAACATCATGAAGGCCAGATAAAGCCAGCCCTGTGTCTGCCTGTGGTGGAATGTAAACAGCGGTCGCGACGACCGCAGAAAACTCCCTCAGCAGATAGAATGGGTGGCAGCTGATTGTTAAATGTTCCAGATGAGGCGAGCAGGACCGCGAGAGAATGGTGATGTTCCTGGAGTCGCTGGTGATGTTCCTGGTGATGTTCCTGGGGTCGCACCATTTCTTGTTGACCTCTTGTTGAGCATACTCCACCGCCTTTGGATTTACTGGCCTCGGCTGTTCTGTCCATCCGAAAAACAGAGAAGTTCTCCAATGGTGTCACAGCTGTGTCCGGGATCGCGGGCGTGAGCCATGTTTCGGACAAACAAAAGATGTTACAGTATCTCATGTCCCGTTGAAAACTGATCCTGGCTCTAAGATCGTCCATCTTATTCTCCAAGGATTGAACATTTGCTAGAAGAATGCTCGGGAGAGGAGGGCTGAATGCCCTTTTCCTCAGTCTGTTGCGAATCCCAGCGTGTTTCCCGCGGTGTTTCTTGATTCTTCGCCGTTGACTCGTCTATATAACCGGATAACATCACCGTTTCACCAGAACGGCTGTACAAATTCTGTTGCATTATTTTCCTGTTAACAATGTGAAGCTGATTTGAAACAATTGGACTTAAAAGCGTTAAGTTAAAAGCGCTATATAAATAAAGGTGACTTGACTTGGCTTGACTTCACCTCCCGAGTCCATACAGTATATTGCATATACTATCTGTGATTAAATGAAATACACTCTGAATAACCATGATAAGTACTGCCATGTTATGGTGAAGATAAATATATATATATATATATATATATATATATATATATATATATATATATATATATATATATATATATATATAAATGTTTTCCATTTCTGTTCAAGTTGAAGTTGTTCTAACTCACTGTGTAGTTGGACTATAGTTCAGAGAACTTGACTCATTCACCTAACTAAAAGTCAGTCATGTTTACAGTGTAGTGTTGTCTGATAAAAATTAAATGTATTTTAACTGAATTTGAATGCAAATTAATTTTGTTTAGATTTGTTTAACTTTTGCTTGAAATTAATGCAATTAAATGTAGAACAACATAATGGTATTAAAATTTCCCTTTCAGTTGGTCATGTTCGACATACGTCGGACGTTACCGATGAATTGAGATCACTTCAGGGAGCCCCTATCAGCTTTGAGATATAGAGAACAGGCCAATGAGAATTGGCATGCGAAATTTGCATCTCGCGCTCCACCCCACAGCGCGGGTATAAGCGGAAGCGAAATGCAGTGCACCTTTGTCATTCACTTCGGAGCCGAACACGGTGTTGAACACGGTGTTTCTCTCTTCTTTCAGCAGAGAGAAAGAAAGAGAACGACAGAAGAGGCTTCTCTGAGTGCTGAGAGAGATGGCACGATCAGCGGCGGCCGCAAGATCACCGATACAGTGATAAACTGCACTGTTTGGTCTGTTGGTTCGGTGAGGGCGTTCCCAATGGTGAGTGCATACACAGGCTGCACTACTCTCATGTGTTTTGGTGCGGTCATTCCTGGGTGTTTCAGCACATTTAAAAGAGCACATTTTCTTCTAAAAGAGCAGTGCGGGTGTGACATTGCGTCTTTTTCAAGATGTCATTCCACCTGTGCGTTTCTGGATGCGGTTGTTTCCTGTCCTTGTTGACGGCCATGAGCCCTCTCGCATAACTATGTTGAGATTGCGTTCATGGGTGGTCCATGTTCTCTCAGGAGAACGGGATCATGTGTGCTGTCTAGCTGCCGGCTGGCAGTGCGGGTTGTCACGGCAACCCAGCATGCGTCACTCAGCACTCTAGATGCGCGATCGAGACCATGAAACCTCAAACGGGGTTGAGTCCTTTTGCTTATACCCCAATCTAGTTTATTTTCTGGTACACCAGAAAAGGGCTACTTTGGCTGATAAGCCTGGGTGACCTGACGATTACAGTGGGGCTTCCCCGCCGAGTACATCTTCGTGGGCCCCCACTCCTCTAGAACATCGCAGCATGCTGAGACTGTGTTTGTGGGTGGTTCATGTTCTCTCACGTGTGACGTCTAATGGCCACGCTCACTATCTCGCATGCCTGCTGGTAGCTTACAGATGGGATTGCTGGTCCTAAAAAAAAAAAAAAAAAAAAATATTAAATAAAAGAGAGGGACCTAGCGTTTCATTTGAGGACAGATGTCAATCGCTGCATCGGAGAGAGGGCTGTTATGTGTTGAAAATGAAGATGAGGCTGAGATTCCCACTATAATAGTGGGTGATTCATGCTGAATCGGATTCATACTTGACAGCCATGCTTTCCCGGGTGGCTGAGGCGTAGTATGCATGAGGGTAGTTCTGAGCCAAGGTTGAGCTGCGCACAGTGACTGTTTTATATTTAAAATCACAGCGCTGGCCCTTGGCCAGACAATGTCCACCCTAGTCCAGAAATGCCATCGGCGACCCCTCAGTCTGCTCATTGCCATGGGCATCGGTCCCACGATGCCACCCGTCTCAGCTGCCAGTCAGCGGGGACAGGTCACCCGAATTTGGTTAAGAGCTGCTTTTCCCCGGAGGAGGGCCGGGTGGAGAATCATTGGTAAATTCTGTTCTACCATTGATGTTAAAAACAGCCAGTGGTACCCAAATTCTAAATAGCAGTTCCAATACCTCTGGGTGCCAAGAGAGTGCACTTGGTGGTGTTTGACGCTTCCATGCCTTGTCACCCACAGGCACCTCTCCTATCGCCAGCAGGGGGTGCCGGCTGTGTTTGGGACGCACACAAACAGCCTCCACACACTCGCGGGCCCCCTCAGCGGAAGCTTTAACTTTAATAAAACCAATCAACATGCAGTTTACACAGCATAATTTTATAAAGGCTTCAGAATCTGAGAAAAAGGAGTTTCCCTGTTGTGTCTTGTCTTATTAGGCTTATTAAGATGAACGACACAATACTCGTGTAGTATCGTAAGGAAACACCTGATGTACTCGTTACATCATAAAAAGAATGGCATCTACGCTAATGTTAGTCTCTTTGTTTATCCCGAGGTTTACTGTAGTCAGCCAGATCCAGATCAGATGGTGGTCCTGCTCCTAGATATTATCAACACATCCCTGAAGTGTCTGCAGAGATCATGTCAACTAGACTCTCCCCTGTGAAGACCTTCCCTTCCCCTCTATACAGATAAAAACATGCACACATACGTATTCAAACACACACGTATTCAAGCCTATGGGCTGAACACGTAATGCTTGCGTACATGCTGTCGCCGTTTTCACAGATTCGTCTTTTTAGGGGTTGTGCAGGGATAATGATGGTATAGTTTCAAAGCTATTTCATGGTTTGCATTCTCGGGCCACCAGGTGCTGTTGCTGTGCGGATGGGGTCCGGAACGTATTGGGGGTTTTCTGATTTGATTGGAGATGGTATTGTTTAAATAACACCAAATTAAATAACTAATCAGTTTTTACAACAGAAATGAATCAAAAACTTTTCATCAAAAACTAAATTAATTTTATTAATTTACCATTATCACTGTAAAGCTGCTTTGAAGCAATCTGTGTTGTAAAAAGCATTATATAAATGAAGGTGACTTGACGTCGTTCTATTCACTGGATACTACTTTCGAGTAATTCAAAATTAATTCCGCAGAGTGTATGCTTCCCCTGCCGGACTGCAACTTGTATTTAACTTGCTGCTGCTAGGGGTGATTGCTTCCCCCTTTTTATGTTCAAATAATTTGCCTTCAATATTCCAGGATAAACAGTTTTACAATTTACTGCTTTGATAATTTCAGAAAGTTAGACTGGTAAATTAGCTTGCCTCTATTTAACCCCTCCTTGATTTGCTCAGCCTGCTCATGTGTTGCCCTATGACGTCATTGGCTACATTCACACTCATTCATCCATATTAACAATGTCTATAAATGTACAAATACTGAATCAAATCACTTGCATTTGATGTCTTCAGTTGAGCTCAAACTTTGTGATGCTTCTCTTTCTTTACACACTTCTGCTTTTCCATAAGCTTAATACAGAAGCAGAAAAGTCTCTTTGCCGAATGATGGGAGACCCCAAATACCCGCTGCTTTCCAAGGATGGAGACATAACTATTGGAGCACTTTTTCCAATACGGAGCATAGAGACATTACCTTCACTTGAATTTACAAAAAAGCCTCAGCTGATATCATGCTCCAGGTCTGTTACAATTCAACACTGAAAATATACAATATACTAAATAATAATATCTGGATATAATATATAATAATATATAATACTATCTTGAATGTTATGCTGTATACCCTCTACTTTCTGTTGTATTTGCCTGTTCACTTGTTTAATGTTTTCACAGTGTGAATCTAAGAGGTTTTCGGATGGCTCAGACCATGATTTTTGCCATTGAGGAGATTAACCGAAGCGAAAGTTTGCTCCCAAATGTTTCTATTGGCTACCGTATCTATGATAGCTGTGGTTCGCGACTGTCTTCTATGAGTGCAACTATGGCATTAATGAATGGTCCAGAGTTTTCTGCAGGAGGCAGATGCAATGGACAATCTCCTATACATGCTATCATAGGAGAAACAGAGTCTTCTGCCACAGTGATTCTGTCCAGAACTACAGGACCTTTTAAAATTCCAGTGGTAAGGAGCAATAACAGCAAAACATGACAATTTCTATACTGATGGCGTGCTGTATCACTGTTTCTTTTTCATTTTCAGATAAGTCATGCAGCCTCATGTGAATGTCTCAGTAATAAGAAAGAGTACCCTTCTTTCTTCAGGACTATTGCTAGTGATTACCACCAGAGCAGAGCACTAGCATACATAGTTAAGCTCTTTGGCTGGTCTTGGGTGGGAGCTGTGAACAGTGACAATGACTATGGAAACAATGGAATGGCCATATTTCTGAATACAGCCCAGGAAGAGGGGATTTGTGTGGAGTACTCTGTGAAATTCTACCGAACAGAGCCTGACAAACTCCAAAAAGTAGTAGAGACAATTAAAAAAAGCATGGCAAAAGTAATTGTTGCATTTCTTACCACTTCTGAGATGTACATTCTACTCAAGCAGCTAAGTATTCAAAATATTACAGGCCTCCAAATGATTGGTGTAGAGTCATGGATAACTGCAAAGAGTTTGCTCATTCCAAACAGTTTCCATGTGCTGGGAGGGTCATTGGGGTTTGCAGTGAGAAAAATTGATATTGAAGGCTTTTCAGATTATGTTATAAAATCATTCTGGGACAGAGCTTTTCCATGCTCACAGAATGAGACATATTCTTCTCAATATGCATCAAGTTGCACTGTATATCATGATCTGTTTATGCTGAGAAACTACAATGAAGATATACCTGAACAAAGATATGCAAGCAACGTCTATAAAGCAGTATATGCTGTGGCTCATTCACTACACAAATTACTAAAATGTAAAGACAAGGGAAGTTGTGAAAAAGACTTGAAAATACAACCACAGCAGGTAAACAAATAAGTGGTACATTTAGCAAGTAGGAGCAAGAGAATAATCTATTTCTGTTTAAGTGTGTTAAATGTCTTTTTTTCTCAATAGGCGGTTGAGGCTCTGAAAAAGGTAAATTTCACCATAAAGATGGGAGATAGTGTATGGTTTGACAGCACTGGTGGTGTAGTAGCTAAATACGAAGTCGTTAACTGGCAGCAGGACTCTAATGGATCAATTCAGTTTAAACCAGTAGGATACTATGATGCCTCACTGCCCCCAGACCAGCGCTTTGCACTTAACACTGAAAACATAATCTGGGCTGGTGGACAGCTAGAGGTAAATGGCATTAACATGTTTATCAATGTTTATCCTACTGGGGGAGCAACCTTTCTAAATACTTGCATTGAACTACAGAAAGGACATAAAGGATGCCACACATGTATTTTTTCATCTTAACTGTGCTTTACACCATTCCTCATGATACTGCATCTGTTCAAATTCAAGACAGAACATGTAGAAATGTATTCTGTATACTTCCATATATATATTATATATCATATTTATTAAATTAAATATTTAATAATTCTACATTTTTTTTATAATGTTTAAAAAAATTATTTGTCCCTAAAAATTCAGTCATTTAATGTTTCAGATATGCAATACTCTGTTCTCAGTAATACTTTCAAATATATTTATATTCTTAAGAGTCAGTTTAAATAGATATGTGCAATGTATTTTTCTATGTAGAAGCCAAGGTCTGTGTGCAGTGAGAGCTGTCCACCAGGCACTAGGAAAGCTGCACAAAAAGGAAGACCTGTCTGCTGTTATGACTGTATTCCATGTGCAGAAGGAGAAATCAGTAATGAGACAGGTAATCTTCAGCCCATCTCATGATTTCACAGAACATTGGTTATTTCCTTCATTGTGTTTATTTGTAACTATAGTGATCACAACTTCCTTTCCAGATTCAAATAACTGCAAGCAGTGTCCAGGGGAATACTGGTCTAATGCTGAGAAAAATAAATGTGTGTTAAAGGCTGTAGAGTTCCTGTCATTCACAGAAGTTATGGGTATAGTGCTAGTCTTTTTCTCAGTCTTTGGAGTAGGATTAACTGTGCTGGTGGCCATCCTGTTTTACAGCAAGAAGGACACCCCCATAGTAAAAGCCAACAACTCAGAGCTGAGCTTCCTGCTGCTCTTCTCATTGACTCTGTGTTTTCTCTGTTCACTTACTTTCATTGGTCGGCCCACTGAGTGGTCCTGTATGTTGCGTCACACAGCATTTGGGATCACTTTTGTCCTTTGTATCTCCTGTGTTCTGGGGAAAACAATAGTGGTGTTAATGGCCTTTAAGGCTACACTTCCAGGAAGTAATGTCATGAAATGGTTTGGGCCTGTACAACAACGACTCAGTGTTCTTGCATTTACACTTATACAGGTTCTTATCTGTGTGCTTTGGTTAACAATATTTCCTCCATTTCCCAACAAAAATTTGAAATATTATAAGGAAATTATCATTCTTGAGTGCAGTCTGGGTTCTACTGTAGGTTTCTGGGCTGTTCTGGGTTATATTGGTCTAATTGCCATGTTGTGCATTATTTTGGCTTTTTTGGCTCGAACGCTGCCTGATAATTTCAATGAAGCCAAATTCATAACATTCAGTATGATCATATTCTGTGCTGTATGGATCACATTTATTCCAGCTTATGTCAGTTCACCTGGAAAATTTACTGTAGCTGTGGAGATATTTGCCATTTTAGCTTCAAGTTTTGGTTTACTATTCTGCATTTTTGCACCAAAATGTTATATACTCTTGCTTAAGCCTGAACAAAATACAAAACAACATATGATGGGAAAGGTTCTGTCAAAGTCCTATTGAGAGAGAAGATAACATGTCTATATTCGCATTGTAATGGTGTAATTGTATAGTAATTTAACATAATAAAACCGTAATAATAGCTTTGACACATACATGACTGGCCACATGATACTGTTATTTTAATTGTAAATAGTGTGTATGATTGACCCAGACAGCTTTCAACATTGTACATGTTAGTGTATGAAAACGTACATGTTGTAGAACCACACTCTACATAAAAATATGAAATTTAAAAAAATAAAATAAAATAAAAATACATAAAATACATAAAAATTCTTGTAAGATCACATTGCAGAATAACTGCTAAACAAACCAATAGTGTAAATAAGAACCTATCTTTAGAACAGGGACTCAAATTGTTTTTATTAGTTTTTATTACTTTATTATTTAGCCTTAATTATTAACTTATTCTGGTCAATAAACTTGAATATCACGTACCATAATTAATATGGATACAACATTAACTTTAGAATAAGGGGTCAAATTGTCTTTATTACACTATTTTACCAATTTATAACTGCAAAACCAGCAGTAATTACTAAAACATAATTACTAGCTTATGGTTCAGTTAACTTAATAGAATGGCACATAAATATAATTACATCACTACACAAAAATAATATTTGGCTTATTAAGTTGTAAATAATGGCTAAAAGGTTTTTACTGTACATTAAATTAATCATTAAGGTTATTTTTGTTTATTTTTAGCATAAATGTGTATCTTTCAAATGTTTATTATAATTTATAATTTGTAATCATTTGTAAAAGGTAATGCGCTGTGTGTCTCTGCGCATGTGCAATACAACAGGAGAACCAGTACAGAATGTCGTAAAGGACAAAACATGCAACTCCTAGAATGCAATGCATAACATACTCCTCCCCTTTTAATTTTAATGTTAACCTCAACAAATAAATGCTTTTGACATCATACAAACGTGTTGTCTCTTCTTATTACTTTAGGAACGCTATCAATTACACTGAACAAAATTATAAACGCAACACTTTTGTTTTTGCCCCCATTTTCATGAGCTGAGCTCAAAGATCTAAGACTTTTTCTATGTACACAAAAGGCCTATTTCTCTCAAATATTATTCACAAATATGTCTAAATCTGTGTTAGTGAGCACTCCTGAGATAATCCATCTGCAGAGATAATCCATTCACCTCACAGGTGTGGCATATCAAGATGCTGATTAGACAGCATGATTATTGCGCAAGTGTGTCTTAGACTGACCACAATAAAAGGTCACTCTAAAGTGTGCAGTTTTATCACACAGCACAATGCCACAGATTTCGCAAGTTTTGAGGGAACGTGCAATTGGCATGCTGATTGGCATCGTTTTTTTTTTCTTTTCTCTTTGTTATTGTTTTGCTTTTATTTTTCTATCTTCTATATGTGTATGCATGTCACTAATCACTTGCCTTGTATAAGTTACTATGTTTTGTAAATTTGCCTTTTTCTCAATTAAAAAAATAAAAAAATAAATAAAAAAGGACTCCCTCGACGACTTCGGTGAAGCCGCAAGGTGACAGGGCTAACCCGAATGGGAGTCCGTGCACTGGTATGCCTGCCCCTCGAAGGCAGACCGTAGAGATGGTCTGGGTCGAGAAAAAATGGAGATATGAAAGTACACGTCCTTCAGGTCAATCGCTGCAGACCAACTCGGTGGACAGTTTGGGAAGTTCTAGCCAGGCTCCCAGAAACTGACCAGCAGGGTTGTGTGAGCCACAGGTGTACCCACAATGGGGCAGCGAAGTGGAATGACCGGCCCAGACATGGGAGGCATGGGAGTGTCCCGAGGTGTGGGCGGGGTTGAATTCCGCGCCTTGACAGAGGAGACCAGGGAAGGACCAGCGTTCCACAGGGGTCATCAGTGGACATTCCACAGGGGTTGGCAGTGGACGTCATACATCTTCTTCTTAATATCATTAATTCATCTTTGTCAGTAGGATATGTAGCGAAAAGTTGGCTATTATCACTTGGGATTAGACTAGGGCTGCAACTAACAATTATTTTAATAATCGATTAGTTGACTGTTTATTTATTTATTTATTTTGATTAATCAATTAATCAATCAGATAAAAAGGCCATTTATTTATTTTATTGACAAAACACACTATTCCACATCCTGCCCAATGCCGTCCTTCTACCAAACATGCCCGCTGCTCGTTCAGTGAAGTTTGAAATTTAACACAGACTGTCAGGATGCGTTTTAATGCAAAATGGAAATACTCAAGTGAATTAGTAGCATTTACAGATGAGGATATAACTACTGTTCTCTATATAGATCAGTGGATATAACCTGTAAACTGAACGTTCCCTTTCGAGGGAACTCGCACTGCGTCTATTGACACTTTGGGAACAGCAGGTCTCGAGACTGCTGAGGCACTTTCTCAGTCCTCGTCTGACAGTCCAGATGTTCTCCCTCCCTGCGTGGAAGCCTGTGCTGTGGCTTCTTTCCCCAGGGTGGAGAACCCGATGCTTGAGCTCTCTGATTCTGAGGAATCAGATGTGCTCAGCATCAAGGTGGGTGATGTTGAAGCCCCAGGCACGCTGCTTCATTCATAAAATAAAGGCACTCAGATAGTTCTTGAGGGGGCTGCCTGTAGCGAACCAATCAGGCTTGCGAGCCCTGTGGTTCTGGTCCCGCGCCTGTTGAGGCAGCATGGTAGCTTAGATCATAGGGCTCACAGATGAGCCTAACAGTCCGCACTGGAGCTTCTTCCCCCGGGGTGGCGAACCAGATGCTTGAGCTGTCTGATTCCGAGGAATTCTCTTAGACTCCAGGGCATCCATTTACTGAATTATATCGACGATTGGCTCAATCGATTGGCCGACGATTGGCCACTGGGGTTGGATGCCATGATGCAGACATGGCCGAGGCTGCGTCTGTACGCATTTCCCCCGATCGTTCTGCTCCCGGGAGTCTTGGAGTGGGTCCGCCGAGAGGGGATCAGCCTACTTCTAGTAGCACCCTGCTGGCTGGCCCGGGTATTGTTCTCAGACGTGGTAGCACTGCTAGACAGCCTTCTGTGGTAGGTCCCTCTGGGGAGGGATCTGCTGTCTCAGGCAGGGGGCACAATATACTGACCTTGAAGGTGGCCTTTCTCCTCGCTATCATCTCTCTGAGGAGAGCGGGGGACCTTCAGGCCTTGGCGACTTGGCAACTTGCCTGGAGTTTGCCCCCGGCGGAGTTAAGGCCATCTTGCATCCAAGACTGGGCTACGTGCCCAAGGTGCCATCAAGTGTGGCATGGTCAGTGGTTCTTCAGGCATTCCATCCTCCGCCTCACGTGACGGCGGAAGCGGGGAGACTTCACCTGCTCGGCCCTGTCAGAGCACTAAAGGTCTACTTGGAGGGAAAGGTCTTAAGTCTTCGCAGTGGAGGAAGTCAGACCAGTTGTTGGTGTGCTTTGGCTCACCCAGGAAAGGGCTGCCTGCATCAAAACAGACAATCAGTAACAGGATTGTCCAGGCAATAGCCATGGCTTATCAGGTGCACAATTTGCCTTCACCGATGGCCGTGAGGGCTCATTCCACCAGGGGCATGGTTTCCTCAGTGGCCCTTCTTTCTGGAGTCTCGCAATTCTACAGTCTGCAACTTCCTGTGACACCTGGCGCCAGGGTGCTTGCATCCTAGGTGTGCCTGGTTTCCAGCTTCACACTAGGGCGGGCATGATTGTCGGTGTGGCCTAGTGGGTATTTTGTTCCCAAAGTGTCGATAGACACAGTGTGAGTTCCCTTGAAAGGGAACATCTCGGGTTATGATTATAACCCTTGTTCACTGAGAAAGGAACGAGACACTGCATCTCACCGCCACCCCTCATCACACAGAGAGCATCTGCTTCATTGCAAAAACTATCCGTACTATGTGCCGGCGTCCCCTTTGTAGCTTCCGTGTATGCCGTCACATACTACGTCATGAGGATGCACCAATCAGGATTAGAGACAAATTTCATTCATGCTTCAGACGTGCTACACTAGAGGGTGTTCCCAAAGTGTCGATAGATGCAGTGTCTCGTTCTCTTCTCAGGGAACATGGGTTATAGTCATAACCCAAGACGTTTTACACTGAGGATGCACGCACATCTGTCAAAGTGCATGACAGGGTGTGTTAAACGCTAATGCATTTGCTTTAAGCTTAAAATAAACAGTTCTCATGTTTTGGACGCTTGGATCATGTACCTTTCCTGCATCAGATCACTCTGTTTCAACTCCACTATTTCTAGATGCACATTCTGTCCATAAAAATGCATTATTTAGTGCTGTCATTTGGTGCAATGGGTGGAAGCATTGCGTACAGAGAGCAGACCCGACTAATCATTTAATGAGAATCGTTATAGATGATTTTCATTGTCGATTATTATCGATTTTATCGATTAGTTGTTGCTGCCCTAATTTAGACTGTATCATAGTACTGAGACTGCTCTCATCAGAGTTACAAATGATTTACTCTTATCATCTGATCGTGGTTTTGTCTCTCTATTAGTGTTACTCGATTTAGCGCTGCATTCCATACTATCGACCACAACATTCTTCTAAATAGACTCAACAATTTTGTTGGTATTAGTGGAATTGCATTGGCATGGTTTAAATCATACTTATCTGACCGTTATCAGTTTGTAGCAGTAAATGAAGAGATGTCACACCGATAACAAGTTCAGTATGGAGTACCGCAAGGATCAGTGCTAGGACTGTTGCTTTTCACCCTGTACATGCTACCACTGGGAGATGTCATTAGGAAGCATGGCGTTAATTTTCATTGTTATGCTGCTTTCATTGCAGCTCCATATTTCTTCACACCCTGACGAAACTTACCAATTCACAAGATTAACAAAATGCATAGCTGATATAAAAAATTGGATGACCAGTAATTTCCTGCAACTTAATTCAGATTTTTTTTTATTTTTTTTTTTTATTATTGGACAAAAAAGCTCCACAAGTAGTAACCTAGAATACTGTCTAACATTTGATGGCTGCTTTGTCAAGTCTTCGTCGTCAGTGAGGAACCTGGGTGTGCTCTTTGATACCAATCTTTCATTTGAAAACCACGTTTCTAGCATCTGTAGAACTACATTCTACCATCTTAAAAATATATCTAAATTACAGCACATGCTTTCAATACAAAATGCTGAACAGTTAGTTAATGCGTTCATGACCTCAAGACTAGATTATTGTAATGATCTACTGGGTGGTTGCCCTGCTCGCTTAATAATCTCCAGCTGGTCCAAAATGCAGCAGCTCAAGTTCTTACTAGAACCAGGAAGTGTAATCATATTACCCCGGTTCTGTCAACACTGCACTGGCTCCCCATTAAACATTGTATAAATTTTAAAATCTTGCTTATTACTTACAAAGCACTAATGGTTTAGCTCCCCAGTACTTGAGCGAGCTTTTAACACATTATACTCCATCACGTCTATTGCGGTCTCAAAACTCTGGCCAGTTGATAATACCTAGAATATTAAAATCAGAACTCTGAAACAGTCTTCCTAGCATTGTTCGGGAAGCAGACACACTCTGTCAGTTTAAATCAAGACTAAAAATGCATCTCTTTACTATGGCATACACATAGAACATTATCCATTTCTATTATTCAAATCAGTTAAATGATTGTTAGGCTGCCAGATCCGAGCCATATCCAGATCAGATGGTGGACCTGCGCCTGGACATGACCAAAGCATCCCTGAAGTGTCTGCAGAGAGCGTGCCAGTTAAACTCCCCCCTGTAAATTCTGTATCGACACAACATCCTCAATAAACCTGTCTCCGGCATGACGACTCCAATCTTTCAATCAATCTTATGAATATCTATTTACCTAATATGACTTAAGACCTGCAATGTTGCCAGAATTATAATCATACACTGTTTGTTCGTCGGCCAGAGGAGAACTGGCACCCCAACTGAGCCTGGTTTCTCCCAAGGTTTTTTTCTCCATTCTGGCTCTGAAGGAGTTTTGGTTCCCTGCCACCGTTACCTTTGGCTTTTGGCTTGCTCAGTTGGGGACACCTAAATTTCAACTATATTACCGATCTGCCCGCATTGACACTATACACTCACCTAAAGGATTATTAGGAACACCATACTAATACTGTGTTTGACCCCCTTTCTCCTTCAGAACTGCCTTAATTCTATGTGGCATTGATTCAACAAGGTGCTGAAAGCATTCTTTAGAAATGTTGGCCCATATTGATAGGATAGCATCATGCAGTTGATGGAGATTTGTGGGATGCACATCCAGGGCACGAAGCTCCTGTTCCACCACATCCCAAAGATGCTCTGTTGGGTTGAGATCTGGTGACTGTGGGGGCCATTTTAGTACAGTGAACTCATTGTCATGTTCAAGAAACCAATGTGAAATGATTCAAGCTTTGTGACATGGTGCATTATCCTGCTGGCAGTAGCCATCAGAGAATGGATACATGGTGGTCATAAAGGGATGGACATGGTCAGAAACAATGCTCAGGTAGGTCGTGGCATTTAAACAATGGCCAATTGGCACTAAGGGGCCTAAAGTGTGCCAAGAAAACTTTTGAAAAAAGTTTAAAAAAATCTTGAAAAAAAGTGTTGGTCCAGTTTGGGTTTGCGATCTCTAACCCATAATAAAACCTGCTCCACAGCAGGTTAGCCATGTAGTAGTGATGCGCGGTCGTCTCATAACCCGTGGACCTGCGGGTTTAAAATAAAATAAAATAATCCATGTATGTTGTGTGCAATTCCCCATATAAAATATTTGGGAATATCTTTGTTCATATTTTATTAGGTTCTTTAATAAGGTTACAATACAAAGGCCATAGCAACGTAACTTGCATGATGTCCCCAAACCTTTGGCGTCAGCCACGACAACAAAAATAGAGAAATAAAAGTGAAGATGGAAGATGAGGTGCAGGAGAAACTGAAGTTGGGAATTTACATAATTAAAAGAAAAAAGGTCAGGCTGCTAAATCTAATGTTTGGGACCGGTTCTCAGAAATAGTTGCAGCAGGAGACAACAGCAGTATCGGCTACATGAAGTGCAACTCATGTGAAAAAATATACAAACATGAGAGCCACAAACTGAGAGGCAAACTGTTGCGACAGAGCCAAAGCGACCATGCAAAAAAAAAAAAAAAGAAATCCTCTCAAAGAGGATAAATAAATCTCTGGATTGTGGTGGCATAGCTATTACCACTGACATGTGGACTGATGAGTTCAACAAACGAGCATACACAGCGTTTACTGGTCACTTCATCAATGACGACTGGAAATTGGAGAGCCGTGTAATAAGCACAGCTGAATTTGACTCTACTCTCAAAAAGACAGCGCACTACATCCATGAGCAAATTATTAAGGAGCTGCATGACTTTGGTATTGAACCTGCTCATATCTCAAAAGTAATGTTTGTAAGTGACCAGGGTGCAAACATAAAAGCTGCCCTTCGCAGCTACAAGTGGATGCTGTGCACAGCCCATGTCATTAACATCGTTCTCAAACACATATTCGATGTAAAAGAGAACACGCCAACATACATGCGCTACGTGAGTGATATCATTGCAAAGTGCAAAAGTTCAGTGTTGTAGCGTGGGCTGTAAACTGTTTTCCTATACAAATGTGAAAAAATTGTTTAGCCTATTAGATGAATACAAATGCTGCTTTGCTATGTTTAAAATGTTTATCATTATCTTGTTATTAATATGACCTGATTTATTCATATTCATAATCGTATGTTGTACGGAAAAAAAGCCGACCCACGCATCACTACCGTGTAGTGTAAGTTACCATGGTGATGAAAACCAATTCACCTTCTTGAGCCCGAAAAAAAACAGAGTTTGCTCAAACTAATCTCAAACTTACCTGGGTAGCAACTGAAACCAGCTTTGTGCAACAGGCCACTTGGAACCCCAGCCCAGGAACACCAACTCAAACCCAATAAGCTGCACAGATTTTTCCCAGAACAGGACAAGAGACGTGGGTGCAAATATATAGCAACACTCAAATAAATATATATTGAAAAAAAAGGAATTAACCAAATCAATACATCACCACACACACCCCTGTGCACATACACAGCACACAAAAATAACTCATGAGTCAAGCCATATAATAAAAGGCATCAAATACACAATTTAAAGAAAATACTACGTAAATACTAACAGAAACAAAATACACAATAATCCTTATGGGTGTCTACACAAATACAAAAATTAGTCAAATGTAAACACAGAAAATATGAAGAAAAAGAAAGAAAGAAAGAAAATAAGAAAACAGTTAAAGAAAATACAAAGAAAATAAGAAAACAGCTAAAGAAAATCAATGAAAATACAAACAATTTTACTCCCCTTGTAAATACACACACACACACACATACACCGATCACATCTACATCAAGCCAGCAGCAAAACAGCAGTGCTCCGCTGTCAACAAACTAACCTCTGGTAACCCGGCAGCAGAACTGTCCCAGCTTATCAACGGCATACACCGCATGTCTGAAATAACATGTTCATGATTAAAACAAATATCATCCCAGATCCTGATGCATAAATACAAAGAAGATACATACCTAGGGTGCAAGGAGTCCCAGTCACGACCGTCCAGAGAGAAAAATCAAGAACACATATTGATTCCCAAAACGGAAAAGATAAAAATGCCACCACCAGCCGCAGTACTCTATGTGAATGGGCTGCAGACCTGTCAACCATGAAAAACTGTACAAAATACCTTCCCACACTCTGTAGGAAGTAACCAGGAATCTCTCCCACACACCACTCGATATATGGAACTGGAAAGGGCAGTAACTCCATACCATAACTCTACACAAGGCAGGTCTATAACCTCTGCCTCTGGCTATAATAGGTGTAGTGACTCTGTATAAGGGAAACAGGTCTATTTAGCTCAAATGAATGAATTAATTAATTCATAGGGAATTTTGAAAGTCTATTTTACAACCGAGCAAATGACTCGTCCAGCGTTCATTTGAATGGGCCTATCAACTCTATTAATATTCACACAATAATGAAATACTATTTCACAGCCAGGTAACTTAGATCAGCAGTTTAAGACACAAGAACACTTATCTTTGAATACAAACAAAACTTTATTGATTACTCTAACACGTAAAACTAATATCTAATACAGACACACACACACACACATTCATGCGCGTTGCAGAATGGAAAAAGAAAGCGAGTAAATAAGAGAGTGTTAAGAGAGAGAAATTATGAAGTCTCAAGTTTCTAGCAATATATGCATTTAAAACATGACCTGAATGAACCACCCATCATTAAGTTAACCCTACTATAGTTTCTTAAGCGGGGTTATTCAATTTGATATCATTGTACCAGTTCAGTTTAGAATCTGGAGGTTACTTGTGTTTGTAGTTTGTGTCTTTGCATGGGGGATTCCCTTTTCGGTACTGGCTGCAGGGGTTTCCCAGGTTCGGTGATTCGCTGACGGTCTTGCCTGTCTTTGACAAGCTCTCACGACAGCCAGTGCTCCCGGGAGAGTGGAGTTTCCATCGCCAGGTGGTCCAGCTGATCTGGAGTCACTTCGGGACCGCACAGATAGACCTGTTTGCCAACCCCCGGACACAACCCACTGCCAGTTGTTCTATTCCCTGACCGAGGGGACCCTCGGCTCAGATGCCCTGGCACACAGCTGGCCCCGGGGCCTATGCAAGTATGCGTTTCCCCAAGTGAGCCTTCTTGCACAGACACTGTGTAAGGTCAGGGAGGATGAGGAGCAAGTCCTGTTGGTCGCTCCGTATTGGCCCAACCGGACTTGGTTCCTAGAACTAGTGCTCCTTGCGACAGCACCTCCCTGGCCCATTCCTCTGAGGAAGAACCTCCTAACTCAGAGACGGGGCACCCTGTGGGTCACGGAGATTCTAGGTGGCCTAACACAGGCTGTGGTAGACACCATCACTTCCGCTAGAGCTCCCTCTATGAGGCGCTTCTATGCATTGAAGTGGAACCTATTTGTCAAATGGTGTTCTTCTCGCCGAGAAGACCCCCAAAGATGTTCGATCAGTTCTGTGCTTTCCTTCCTACAAGACAGGTAGGAGCGAAGGCTGTCTCCCTCCACCCTCAAAGTTTATGTTGCCGCTATCATGATATGGTAGGTGGAAAGTCCTTAGGCAAACACAATCTGATCGTCAGGTTTCTGAGTGGGGTGAGGACACTAAATCCGCCTCGCCCTCCCTCTATACCCTCTTGGGACTTGACTCTGGTGCTAACCGCACTGCATAGGGCGCCCTTTGAGCCTTTGCAGTCAGCAGAGTTAAAAATTCTGTCTCTGAAGACAATACTCCTGACTGCATTGGCCTTCATCAAGAGGGTAGGGGACCTGCAGGCATTTTCGGTTGATGAATCGTGCCTGGAATTCGGCCTGGTAACTCTCATGTAATCCTGAGACCCCAACCTGGATACCTGCCCAAGGTTTCCACTACTTCCTTCCGGGACCAGGTTGTGAGCCTGCAAGTGCACTTCCGTATGTTGTACTGCCCAAGGCCAGTCCATACGTGTACTCTCCACATGGTAACTCCCTCTGCAGCGGCCCCCTGCGGCACGCTTTCCCAGCGTTATCCAATAGTCTGCTGGGTGGGTCTCACCCGATATTTAACAGCAGCAGTGACTCTCCCTGCATGAAATTCCCCACCCGGAACAGATGGGATCTGAGGGGCTTTCGTGGGGCACTGGAAGTGGTAGTAACTGTGGCGTTTTCCAAAGGGATCCCAATTCGTTGGTGATGTCCAAATGTACGTCAGACGTGACCAACTGAAAGGGAATGTCTCGGTTACGTATAGCAATCCTCATTCCCTGAAGGAGGAAACGGAGACGTATGTCCCATCGCCACAGTTTCTGTACCATCACTGCATGGCCGAGTCACTAGTTCGGCTCCTCAGTGAAAAACAAATGTGTGCTGCATTCGCTTCTGCTTTATACCTGCTCTGTGGGAGTGCGAGATGCAAATCTCGCATGCCAATTCTGGCATTGGCCGGTTCTCTATATCTTGAAGCTGATAGGGGCTCCCTGAAGTGATCCCAATTTATAATTTAATAATCAAAGTTTTTGGGAGGTGTGTTAAACCAGCCAAGAATACTTGAATAAGTCCTCTTATGACATAATGCACAAAACAGCGATTGGGATGCTTGCTCAAAGCTTTGTCAAGTTCAGGAACATTGACAGATGTAGAAGGCTTTATTTTTTTCTGTTTTCGTATATGTGCATTCTCCAAGGACACACAGACTTGGGATGTCCCCACAATAACTGCAAGCATGAATAAACTTACTGTTACTGTTACGGAGACAAGAGTACAGGTTAGTGACATTTATTGAACAACCAGCAAAGATAAGCAGAAGTGCAGGTGGGTTAAGTGGGAGACTGATGATGATATCTTGACGGTGACCAATCCTTATACTTGTAGGTGTAGCGGGTGGAAAGCAGACTTTGATCGCTGGAGAACTCAGGAGTACACGGGAGATGAGGAGACACAAAGGAGGCTTGGAGAGACACTGGACAGGGTAAGTATAATGTCTGGAGTCCTTGAGGTAAGCAGAGAGGTAAGTAACCATAGTGCTAAGTATGGTTACTAACCATAGTAAGTAACCAAGAGTGTCTTTTGTGCTGTGGGTGATTGTGGTGCTGATGGGATGCAGGTGTCCATGATTAATTCTCAGGTGAGGGTGTGCGCTGTGACTGGGTGATGTTCCCACAACATGTCTGACATGTCTGACATTATCCCCCCTCCACGGCCCGCTTCTGAGACATCGTGGTAGTCGGCCTCTCCCCGAGGTGCAGGTCTGTTAGGATGAGAGGCATGGAAAGTTTCATGCAGGTTAGGGTCGAGAATGTCATTCCTTGGAACCCACAAGCGCTCCTCGGGACCATAGCCCTCCCAGTCCGCGAGGTATTCCAGATGCCCACCACGGCGCCGGGAGTCCAAGATGTCCCGCATCTGGTAAGCAGTGCCGTCCTCAACGATGAATGGGAGGGGGGCTTCCTTGGCTACATCAGGCTCTGTGGAAACAGAAACAGAGAGGAAGTGAGGTTTCAACAGGGAGACGTGAAAAGTGGGATGGATCCTGTACTGTGGGGGTAACTGGAGTTGATATGTAACTGGGTTGATCTGCTTCATGATGGGAAAGGGGCCAATGAACCTGGGACTTAGCTTCCTACATTGCAGACGCAATCTGATGTCCCTAGTGGACAGCCAGACCTTCTGACCAGGTTGGAATGAGGGAGCTTCAGATCGGCGAAGGTTGTCTGTCATCTTGCGTCTGCGCAGGGCCCGTTGAAGCTGATGGTGTGCAGCGTCCCAGACCCTCTCGCTCTCCCGGAACCAGTAGTTGACAGCTGGTACATTCGATGGTTCCCTGGACCAGGGGAATAATGGGGGTTGGTAACCAAGTACGCACTGGAATGGATTAAGACCGGTGTTGGACTGACGTAGGGAGTTCTGTGCATACTCGGCCCAACCCAGGAACTGGTTCCAGGAGTCCTGGTGGCCATGGCAGAAGGTACGGAGGAATCGACCAATCTCCTGTATCTTCCTCTCCGTCTGCTGTTTGTCTGTGGATGGTATCCAGAGGTCACACCTAGGAGTGAAAAGAAGGCCTTCCAGGCCCGGGAAATAAATTGAGGCCCTCTATCAGACACGACATCCTCAGGGATTCCGAAGTATCTGAATACCTTGTCAAATAGTTGCACGGCTGTGTCCATGGCAGTGGGTAGACCTTCCAATGGGATCAGATGACAAGACTTGGAGAACCTATTAATGACTATGAGGATGCAATTATACCCATCTGAAGCTGGCAGATTGGTGATGAAGTCCAATCCTAGGTGTGACCAGGGACGATTTGGAACGGGCAGAGGCTGGAGTTTGCCGGAGGGAAGATGTCGGGGGGCTCTTTGAGATGACGCATTCCTTACCACCCCTCATGTACCTTCTGACGTCGACAGCCATGTTGGGCCACCAGAAGCTCTCCCTCAGCAGCGAGAGGGTTTCATTGACCCTGTGTCCATGTGATCTACTCTACCCCAGGTGGGCAACCCGGCGAGAGTGTTGGTGGAGACATTGGAGGAGGGTAAGGTCTTTTTTGACCAGGTGATAGGGCTTATGAACAGACTTTCAGGGAGTATGGGCTCGGATTCCTTGGGACTTTCTTCAGGGCTGTGGAGACAGGACAGAGTATCAGCCTTTACATTATTTGGACCAGGGTGGTAGGAAATGGTAAAATTGAACTGTGTGAAGAACAATGCTCAGCGGACCTGGCGAGGGTTCAGCCACTTGGCATCTCTAAGGTATTCAAGCTTGAGCTTGTGGGAGAAGGAGGCACATGGGTGGAGTCTACTTGGAGTTCCCTGCAGCTGTGACAGGACGGCTCCCACTCCTGTGGTCGAGGTGTCAATCTCCACGACAAATTGTTTGGAAGGGTCTGGATGCACAAGGAGGGGAGCTGATGTAAATGCTTCTTTCAGGGTCTCAAAGGCTTCGGTGGCTTTGGGGTTCCAGGACAGAGACTTGGGCTCATTGCGGAGGAGATGAGTAAGGGGAGATGAGATGACGCTGTAGTTCTGTATAAAACGGCGGTAGAAGTTTGCAAAACCTAAGAATCGTTGGCGTTCTTTGATGGTTTTGGGTGTGGGCCAGTTGTGGATGGCTTCCACCTTCCCCTCGTCCATCCGGATGCCACTGCTGTCCCCAAGGAATACCCAAGGAATTGCACTGAGGGCTGATGGAAGGAACATTTATTGGCTTTGAGGTATAGTTGGAAATCCCTCAGGCGTTGCAGGACCTCTGCAACGTGGTGGCGAAGTTCGACCATACTCCGGGGAGTAAATCAGGATGTTGTCAATGTACATCAAAACTGACCTATGGAGGAACTCCCGGAGTACCTCATGTATGAAGTCATGGAATACGGAGGGGGCGTTGACCAGTCCATATGGCATGATGAGATATTCATAATACCCCATAGGGGTCACAAAGGCTGTCTTCCACTCGTCCCGGATGAGGTTGTAGGCACTGCGGAGGTCCAGCTTGCTGAAGACAGTGGCACCACGGAGATGTTCCAGTGCTGTTGGGACGAGAGGAAGGGGATATCGGAATTTGTCGGTGATCTTATTGAGTGCTCGGTAGTCGATACATGGTCGCAAGCCTCTGTCCTTTTTCGCCACAAAGCAGAAGCTAGAAGCAGCAGGTGAAGTAGATGGACGGATGTATCCCTGGTCGAGTGCTTCCTTGATGTAATCTTCCATGGCCTTGATATCTTGACAGTGACCAATCCTTATACTTGCAGGTGTAGCAGGTGGATGGCAGACTTCGATCGCTGGAGAACTCAGGAGTACACGGGAGATGAGGAGACACGAAGGAGGTTTGGAGAGACACTGGACAGGGTAAGTATAATGTCGGGAGTCCTTGAGGTAAGCAGAGAGGTAAGTAACCATAGTGCTAATGAGACCAGACAGTGACTGTGTGTGGGAGAGTGTCTTTTGTGCTGTGGGTGATTGCGGTGCTGATGGGATGCAGGTGTCCGTTATTAATACTCAGGTGAGGGTGTGTGCTGTGACTGGGTGACGAGGGAGCCTGACATGTCTGTGACACTTACTTGCTTTTTCAAATTTATCAATTTATCATTTCTAAATTATTACATTATTCAGACCCTTCCAAACGGTCTCCTTTCAGGGAATATGAATGAATACAGATCGTCCTGCTATGACCCGTTGCTCGTGAACGAGTTAAACTCTTTCTACGCTCGCTTTGACTGTAACCGCGGCAATGCGACTCCGCGTACTCAAAGCAGCAACAACCACGTGATCTCTGTCTCAGAGGATGAAGTTCGGAGAGCACTCAAGCGTGTGGACGTCAGGAAAGCTGCCGGGCCGGATGGTATTTCAGGTCGTGTTCTGCGGTCCTGTGCTGATCAGCTCACCGGGTTGTTTACATCTATCTTCAATGAGTCCCTCGCTACATCTGTGGTCCCCACCTCCTTGAAAAAATCCACCATCATCCCTGTCCCTAAGAACAGTAAACCCTCTTGCCTAAATGACTATCGTCCAGTGGCTCTCACATCTATAGTCATGAAGGTCTTTGAGAGACTCATTAAAAACACCATTTGCGCCTTCATTCCTGACACTTTGGACCCTCTTCAGTTAGCCTATCATCCCAATAGATCGACTGAAGATGCCATCTCTCATGTCCTCCACTCCTCCCTCACTCACATCGACAGCAAAAGTGGGAACTACGTAAGGCTGCTATTTATTGATTATAGCTCGGCCTTTAACACCATAGTTCTCATCAAGCTAACCTCCAAACTCCTGGATCTCGGCCTGAATCCTTCTCTCTGCCACTGGATTGAGGACTTCCTCACTGGCAGGCCTCAGGTGGTGAGAATAGACCAGTCCACCTCCACCTCCATCTCCCTGAGTGTGGGAGCTCCACAGGGCTGTGTCCTGAGTCCCCTGCTCTCTCTCTCTACACACATGACTGTTTGTCCACACACAGCTCCACCTCTATCATCAAATTTGCTGATGATACTGTTGTCCTGGGCCTCATTTCCAACAACAATGAGATGGCATACTTGGACGAGGTGGAGCATCTAACATCATGGTGCCAGGACAACTGTCTCTCTCTGAATGTTGGCAAGACCAAAGAAATGATTGTGGACTTCAGGAAGAGACAGCAACGGACATACTCCCCCCTCATGATCAGCGGGTCATGAGGGGGGAGATCAATTCAGGGTTTCACCAGCTATCCTGAAAACTTTCTATTTAGGGGCGATAGAAAGTGTACTAACTCAGTGCATCACAGCGTGGTATGGGAACAACACCAGTCATGACCGCAAAGCCCTGCAAAGAGTTGTGCGCTTATCCGAGCGTATCTCAGGGTCAGCTCTCCTGTCTCTGCAGGACGTCTACACCAAACGCTGCAAAGGTAGAGCTACTAAGATCATCAAGGACTCTAATCACCCTGCAAACCCTCATTTCACGCTGCTGCCATCTGGTAAGCGCTTCCGAGGCCTGATGGCCAAAACTGAGAGACTCAGGAGGAGCTTCTTCCCCCAGGCCATCAGACTCCTGAACTCAGTCACTTAACACCACGTGACTTCACTTCAGGATAAACATACTGACATTGCACTGCACTTTCTGTTCTCGTTGTTACTGTGTAACAACCTGTTTGCACATTATACTCTTTATACATTTGTTAACCACATATTTATAAGTCTATAGTTTACTCACTGCACAGTCTACCTCAATTATTTTATTCCACTTCTTATTCTTATTTTTAATTTTTTTTTCCTCTACTTGACTTGATTATTTATAATTCTATATATATATATATATATATATATATATATATATATATATATATATATATATATATATATATATATATATATATATATATATATATATAGTACTTTTTTATCCTATTTCTATTATAATTTATTCCTTGTGTTTTAACTGTGAATTTGCACTGTCCATGGAGCGGACCTGTTTACATTTCACTGCCGGTTGTATATTCTGTATATAACTGTGTATGTGGCAAATAAAACTCTTGAATCTTGAATCTTGAAACTATTTACAAACCAGTTATTTAGGAGTTGTCAGTGGATCATAAGATCATTTAGAAAGTGTAAGTAAATGATTAATAAACTATTTGAATGTACATATATTTTTGACATATAGCAATAGCTACTCAGTGTGTTAATAAATGTTTTATTAAAATGTATTCCAGCTGTAATTCATGATTAATGGTTATAAACATTTAGTAGTTGCCAGTTAACTATTTCTGTGAGTTCATCTAAAGTGAGGACAGTTTATGCCTTGTAAAGCTTTTACAAAGTAGATTTAAAGGTCCAGTTATATTCTAAACAGAAAAATGAAACAAACACAACACAGAGTGATACAGCACATATAAATATTTATTTCAAGATGCAAATATAATTCTGATATAAAATTACATTTCTGTGAAGTGTAAACATTGCTGAATGAAAATTTACCAGTGCCAACACTGGATTACAGGAGCACCAAAATAAAACAAATACATTTTGTATAAAACAATAATAATAAAATACAATATTTCACAGTGTCAGAAGTAAGTACCAACTTTAAAACATTAGAGAACAGCAGTGCAGAAGATCTCTTTTGTAAAAAACTTTATGAGGCATGAACTGTCCTCACTTTATATGCGCTCACAGATATAACTACCTGAGTTAATCATGAATTACATTTGGAATACATGTTAATAAAGCAGAACTGCCAACTACGAAATGTTTTATAACTACCTGAATTAATCATAAATTACAGTAGGAATATGTGTAAATAAAGCATTTATTAACAGCAACTATAACTATATGTCTAAATAAGATGTTTAAATGTACATTTAAATAGTTTATTAATTAATTACGTACACTTTCTAAATTATCTTATGAACCACTGACAACTCCTAAATAAATTATTAAACACATAAATCAAGAATAAAGCATTCATAGCTGTATTTATAAACTTCTTATTAATTTATATTAATGCTGCATAAATTATTAATTAATATTTACTAATGCTTAACTAATGATTCATAGTGTGCAGTTATTATAAAGTGTTACCAACCAGGGTGTTGAAAAAATGACAGAAGAGGACAAGATGGTTGAAAATGTCTTCATTTGTGTATTAAAGATGAAAAAGTCATGGGTTTGGAACAACATGAGGGTGAGTAATTGATGACAGTATTTTAATTTGTGGGTGAACTAACCTTTAAGAGAACTGTAGAAACCTAATTGTAAAATGTACAAGAATGATAAGAAGTCATAAAAACATTTCTTAAACACCGAAAATATACGCTTTCATTTACAAATACTGTATACAATAAAAATTGTAAAAATAAAGAAAAAAAACCTTGATGTTGAAAAAGTTCATGCTTTCAAGTTCATGCAATTTGTCTAAAACCCACTTACAAAATACACACTCATATTTTGATATTATAATTTACTACCTTGTGATAAAATCTAAATCTATCACATTAGTATGGCTCTATTCCATCCTTGTTTGACCTAACTCATGTCCTGCCCTATGAGGTCATTGACTAAATGAACAATCAATCATCCAAATAAATTATGCCTATAAAAGTCCAAACATTTGATCAAGTCATTTGCATGTGAACAGAGTTGAGCTCAATCTTTGAAATGTCTGTCTTACTTTACACACTCTTGCTTATCTTTCAACGTCATGCAAAGGCAGAAAAGCCTCTTTGCCGAATGATGGGAGACCCTAAGTTCCCGCTTTTATCGAAGGATGGAGACATAACTATTGGAGCACTTTTTTCAGTCCACAGCATAGAGTCATTACCTTCGTTTGAGTTTACACAAAAACCTCTGCTTCTATCATGCTCAAGGTTTGTTACTTTGGAAACTATATAATCATTACAGGAAATATGTAATATTAATAATGTAATATATCATCTGGCATTTTAATGTGTTTCAGGTGTGAACTACAAGTGAAAAAATAAAGTGTGTTTTGGTTTGTATTTAACAAAATGGTTTAATGTGTTTACAGTGTGAGTCTGAGAGATTTTCGAATGGCTCAGACCATGATTTTTGCCATTGAGGAGATTAACCAAAGTCAAAGTTTGTTACCAAATGTTTCTATTGGCTACCAAATCTATGATACATGTGGTTCAAGAATGTCTTCTATGAGTGCAACTATGGCATTGATGAATGGTCCAGAATTTACAGCAGAAAACAGATGCAATGGACAGTCTCCTATACATACTATCATAGGAGAAACAGAGTCTTCTGCCACAGTGATTCTGTCCAGAACTACAGGACCTTTTAAAATTCCAGTGGTAAGGAGCAACAACATAAAAAGTCAGACATAATCACCATACTAATGCCTTTTTAAATACGAATGCCTTTTTTTCTCAGATAAGTCCCTCAGCCTCTTGTGAATGTCTCAGTAATAGGAAAGAATACCCTTCTTTCTTCAGGACTATTGCTAGTGATTACCACCAGAGCAGAGCACTAGCATACATAGTTAAGCACTTTGGCTGGTCTTGGGTGGGAGCTGTAAACAGTGACAATGACTATGGAAACAGTGGAATGGCAATATTTTTGAATACAGCACAGGAGGAGGGAATTTGTGTGGAGTACTCTGTGAAATTCTATCGAACAGAGCCAGAAAAACTCCAAAAAGTGGTAGACACAATAAAAAAAGGCACTGCAAAAGTGATTGTTGCATTTCTTACCAGTTCTGAAATGTATAATCTACTCGAGCAGCTAAGTATTCAGAACATTACATACCTCCAAATGATTGGAGTTGAGGGATGGATAACTGCAAAGAGTTTGATCACTCCAAACAGTTTTCATGTGCTGGGAGGGTCACTGGGGTTTGCAGTAAGAAAAATTGATATAGGAGGTTTTGCAGATTATGTTATAAAAGCATTCTGGGAAACAGCTTTTCCATGCTCACAGACTGAGGGGAATATTTCTCAATATGCATTAAGTTGTGACAAATATCAGGATCTGCTTGCACTAAAAAACTACAATGAAGATGTGCCTGAACAAAGATATTCAAGCAATGTCTACAAAGCAGTTTATGCTGTGGCTAATTCACTACACAGTCTACTCAAGTGCAAAGAACAAGCAGGTTGTGAGAAAGGCCTGACAATACAACCACACCAGGTAAAATAAGTAAAACATAAATGGTAGGGTAATGAAAAGAAGATTAAGAGGATAGTCCTATTTCTGTTTGATAATGTCTTAAAATGCCCTTTTCTCAATAGGTTGTTGAGGCTCTGAAAAATGTCAATTTCACTGTAAAGATGGGCGATCGTTTGTGGTTTGACAACACTGGTGCCGCAGTAGCGCAATATGAAGTTGTGAACTGGCAGAAGGACTCAGATGGATCAGTCCAATTTAAACCAGTGGGATACTATGATGCCTCACTTCCTCCTCACCAGCGCTTTGTGCTTAACACTGAAAACATAATCTGGGCTGGAGGACAGCTAGAGGTAAAGGGCAATAACTTGACTGACCTAAAGGGTTTCTTGAAACTGGAATAACAAAATGTTAAAATACTTCCACTGTCCTATACAAATGACATAGGGCGGCGCCTGAATAATCGGCTGCGGCCCGGAGGCTTGCTCCAAACTTCATTTCGTTATACTGTACTTGTACATGTGTAATGACGAATAAACTTCAACTTCAACATAAACATAAGAAGAATAAATAAATAAATAAACAAATCTGCACCTGTTTTATTCACAAGATAGAAAATTTGGTTCCCCTATGGTCAAAAGCAACAGCAGAGGGCAGTGCAGAGCCAGTATTAAACAAAGGACAGTACTGGTGGTAATGGTTATTATTATTATTTATTTATTTATTTTATTTTTCTTGTAAAAGCACTTTCAAATGACTTTGTTCTGATTTCTTATTTGCATAATTTAAAGATAATATTATAACATATTATAACAGTTAAGTACTTTTAGCAAATATATTTTTCATTATTTCAGTATAAATATATAAATATTTTTCTATGTAGAAGCCAAGGTCTGCATGCAGTGAGAGCTGTCCTCCAGGCACTAGGAAAGCTGCACAAAAAGGAAGGCCTGTCTGCTGTTATGACTGTATTCCATGTGCAGATGGAGAAATCAGTAATGAGACAGGTAAACTTCAGCCCATTTCACAATTTAAGTAGTTCCTTTTTGTGTTCCCCCTCTTGGATACAGTTTTTTAGCAAAGGAGTTCAATTAAGTGTTGTTTCTAACTACAAGTATCATTCCTTTCTTTTCAGATTCAAATAACTGCAAGCAGTGTCCAGGGGAATACTGGTCTAATGCTGAGAAAAATAAATGTGTGTTAAAGACTGTAGAGTTTCTGTCATTCACTGAAGTTATGGGTGTAGTGCTAGTCTTTTTCTCACTGTTTGGAGTAGGATTGACTGTGCTTATGGCCATCCTGTTTTACAGCAAGAAGGACACCCCCATAGTAAAAGCCAACAACTCAGAGCTGAGCTTCCTGCTGCTCTTCTCATTGACTCTGTGTTTCCTCTGTTCACTTACTTTCATTGGTCGGCCCACTGAGTGGTCCTGTATGTTGCGTCACACAGCGTTTGGGATCACTTTTGTCCTCTGTATATCTTGTATTCTAGGGAAAACATTAGTGGTGCTAATGGCCTTCAAGGCTACACTTCCAGGAAGTAATGTCATGAAATGGTTTGGGCCTCCTCAACAAAGACTCAGTGTTCTTGCCTTTACACTTGTACAGGTTCTTATCTGTGTGCTTTGGTTAACAAAATCACCCCCATTTCCCTACAAAAATTTGAAATATTATCATGAAAAGATCGTTCTTGAGTGCAGTCTGGGTTCTACTATAGGTTTTTGGGCTGTTCTAGGATATATTGGCCTACTGGCTGTGTTGTGCTTCATTCTGGCTTTTCTGGGTCGCAAACTGCCTGATAACTTTAATGAAGCTAAATTCATTACATTCAGTATGCTTATATTCTGTACAGTATGGATCACATTTATCCCATCTTATGTCAGTCCTCATGGAAAATTTACTGTAGCTGTTGAGATATTTGCCATTTTAGCTTCAAGCTTTGGTTTACTATTCTGTATATTTGCACCTAAATGTTATATAATTCTGTGTAAGCCTGAACAAAATACAAAGCAACATCTGATGGGAAAAGGTTCCATATAGATTGTTTTCAGAAATAAACTGACATATATTGACATTGCAAAGTTTGGTGTTTATTCAGTAACATAAATAATGTTAAAGCATGTATAAACATACATTTACATTGAACACCACATATTTATAAAATAATTTAACGAACGTAATTCATGATTAATTCAGGTAGTTATAAAACATTTAGTAGTTGTCAATTAACTATTTCTGTGAGCTCATCTAAGTGAGGACTATTTATGCCTTGTAAAGCTTTTTTGTAAAACTTTACAAGGCATAAATAGTTAACTGACAACTACTAAATGTTTTATAACTACCTGAATTAATCATGAATTACAGTAGAAAATACATGTTAATAAAGCATTTATTAACACACTGAGTAACAATTAATATATGTCTAAATAGTTAGTTTATTAATCCTTTTTATTTACACTTTCTAAATGATCTTATGAACCACTGACGACTTCTAATGTAATAATTAATTTAGAAATAACAAATTGATCATTTATAAAGTATGAAAATACAATTTTTAAATACATTATAGATATGCTTATAAATCAAGACTAAAACATGTATAGCTGTATATATAAACTGCTTATTAATATCTATTAATGCTTTATATATGATGAATTAACTATTTACTAATGCCTCATAGAATGCAGTTATTATAAAGTGTTACCGTATTTATAAACTGCTTATCAATGTGTATTAATTATTTATAAATGTCTATTTACTAATGCTTAAAGAAACACTCAAATGTACTCAATAACGTCCACTATGGTTTCAGACACCACTACAAATGTGGTGGTGTCTGATTTATGCTGTGGCTAATTCACTACACAGTCTACTCAAGTGCAAAGAACAAGCAGGTTGTGAGAAAGGCCTGACAATACAACCACACCAGGTGAAATAAATAAAACATAAATGGTAGGGTAATGAAAAGAAGATTAAGAGATTAACTATTTCTGTGAGCTCATCTAAGTGAGGACTATTTATGCCTTGTAAAGCTTTTTTTTTTTTTTTGTAAAACTTTACAAGGCATAAATAGTTAACTGACAACTACTAAATGTTTTATAACTACCTGAATTAATCATGAATTACAGTAGGAATACATGTTAATAAAGCATTTATTAACACACTGAGTAACGATTAATATATGTCTAAATAGTTAGTTTATTAATCCTTTACTTACACTTTCTAAATGATCTTATGAACCACTGACGACTTCTAATGTAATACTTAATTTAGAAATAACAAATTGATCATTTATATTGATCATTTACCCTCTTTGAGGGTATAGTGGGCGATTTTGGATTCAGCCTTAGTGCCGGTCACGTTGGAAGTTACCTATTTTCAGGCGCTGCATAATATCATTGCACCTGCTGCACCCATGGTACTGCAGCAAAGTTCCTTGATTATTACGGAATTAAGGAATGAGAGTATAGTTCCTATTTTCAAAAAAAGTGGAGTGTTCCTTTAACTAATGCTCAATAGCATACAGTTATTATAAAGTGTAACCCATGTGTCTCTGGTCAAGCAGCCTATAAAACCCAACCTTTCAGAGGAACAGAGAAGCTGGTATGAAGACACGTTTTCAGTCAATTGTCGTTCTCTCCTGGCATATAATAAAATATTATATATTTTTAGGAAAATAACTGCTTTTTTTTTTTTTTCTAAAATAGAAATTTAAATAAAACAAATACTGATGATGTGAATGGTGTTATTTAAAATACCAGTTGTGTTGCCAATGAATATATACACCAATCAGGCATAACATTATGACAGGTGACGTGAATAACACTGATTATCTCTTCATCATGGCACCTGTTAGTGGGTGGGATATATTTTGTCCTCAAAATTGATTTGTTAGAAGCACGAAAAATGAGCGAGCTTGACAAGGGCCAAATTGTGATGGCTATAGATGACTGGGTCAGAGCATCTCCAAAACTGCAGCTCTTGTGGGGTGTTCCTGGTCTGCAGTGGTCAGTATCTATTAAAAGTGGTCCAACAAAGGAACAGTGGTGAACCGGCTACAGGGTCATGGGCGGCCATTGATTGCTCATTGATGCCCATGTAGTCCAAACAAGCATACAAGCTACTGTAGCTCAATTTGCAATTTGCAATTTTGCTAGTTAATGCTGGTTCTGCTAGAAAGGTGTCAGAATACACAGTGCATCACAATTTGTTGCATATGGAGCTGCATAGCTGCAGACCAGCAGGGTGCCCATGCTGACCCCTGTCCACTGCTGAAAGCACCAACAGTTGGCACGTGAGCATCAGAACTAGAGGTGGCCTTGTCTGATGAATTATGTTTTCTTTTGCATAACGTGGATGGCCGGGTGCATCGCTTACCTGGGGAACACATGGATGCCAGGATGCACTATGGGAAGAAGGCAAGCCGATGGAGGCAGTTATTTTGTCATGTACCATCTACCTAAGCATTGTTGCAGACCACGTACACTCTTTCATGGAAACAGTATTCCCTGGTGGCTGTAGAAATCAACTCAAAATACATAGAACGCAGAAGATTGAGAAACCTTGTCGTACGATACCTTTGCAGAAGGATAAGAATGTTTTACTTGATAACGCTTTACTAGCTAATAAAACCATAGCTAGCTATTGAATCCTGCAAAGCAATGCAGTGTCATCGTTAAATAACTTAAGCTGGGTTCATACTGTGCGATTCTGGCCATGATTTGCAATCTGAGACAAATATTGTAATCCTAAAAGATTCTCTGATCTTAGACTAAAATTTGATCTCTTTGATCATTAGTTTGACATGCTCAACAACAGCCAATTAAAGACTGTTATGATATATTTTTATACGTCTGACATTAATGACGGTGGACATCCTACAGTGTGGCATGAGGATCATGTTTGTACAGTCTGAAAAGGTATGTTATAAATCGCACAGTGTGTGCCAGACTTTAGTGAAGAGAAAAAGCTCACTGCAAGAGGGCCCTTGTCATTTGCAGTGTGGGCTGGGAATCAATAAGCATGTGCAGACTGCGTGTCAAATAGCCAATGCTATATTCGGTACTGGCTGATAGGCAGCTGTTTTCAAACACTCCTCTGCATATTTGTTAATCTTTGAATACTGTCAAAGGTTTGCATTTATGAAGCATTTTGCAGTGTTGAGCATAGCCAATCACAGACATGTCTGTTGAGCACTTGAATGCAATGGCTAATTGGAGAAGATTAGCCTACATTAGCTCCAAATCCACACAATCAAGATCAAGCAGTTCAGCGCTTGTCCCTCCCACCCCCGGAACGTTATGCTGGTGAACCCGACTTCTGCAGAGCCTTCCTCACGAAGTGCTCTGTATTTTTTTCTCTCCAACCACAAACCTACGCATCTGAACAAGCTAAAGTAGCCCTGGTCATCACGCTGCTCTCGGGACGAGCAACTAAATGGGGAACGGCGGTGTGGGAGAATCAAGATCCTTGCTGCTCCTCGTTCCAGACCTTCTCGGAGGAGATGAGAAGGGTCTTTGACCGGTCAGCGGTCGGCCACGAGGCAGCACGCAAACTGTCAGATCTCAAGCAGGGGAACTGGTCTGTTTCTGAATACTCTATCGAGTTCCGTACACTCGCGGCCGACTGCAAATGGAACGAGGAGGCGCAGTGGGACAGGTTCCTGCATGGGCTGGCTGACCGCGTCCAACAAGAGATCTACACCCTGGACCTACCCACAGGACTCAAAGGACTAATTGAACTGGCTCTGCGAGTTGACGCCCGCCTGGAGCAGGGAAAGCTTTGATCACCCCAGTCTACAGGTCCAGGGTCCCCAGCGATTACCCCCCCACCCACCATCCTGAAGCGGTCAGTTCCGTCTTCGATCATGAACCCATGCAGGTTGGTCGAGCTTGGCTTTCCCGGGAGGAGAGAGAATGCCGCAGAGGCTCTGTATCTACTGTGTGGGGAGAAGGACACTTCATCCTCCACTGCCCGGTAAAAAACAGCGCCCGCCAGTAAGGAGGGGGCTACTGACGGGCGCGGTCACAGTTAACAGATCCTCCTCAGCGACTCTCCTCCCGGGAAGACTTCAATGGGCTCATTCTTCACATTGTTGTCACGCTTTATTGGATTCTGGGGCCGAGGGCAACTTTATGGACCACGCACTTGCACTTCAACTCAAGATCACTACCGAACGTCTTACACACTCCATCGCAGTCAACGCTCTGGGCGGCCAAAGCCTACCGGATATTTCTCACAAGACCATTCCCCTCAGCCTCACCATTGCAGGTAATCATATCGAGACCATAGACTTTTTCATCACAGACTCTCCCTCGGTCCCCGTCGTCCTCGGTCATCCCTGGTTATCCAAACACAATCCCAGGGTTGACTGGGGACACAACACCATCATGAGTTGGAGTGATCAGTGCCATGCCTCTTGTCTTGTGTCTGCATGTTCGTCTGTGTCTAGTTCTGTGTTGCAGGAGGAGCCGACGAATTTGTCTAACGTGCCCCCGGAGTACCTTGACCTGAAGGAAGTGTTCAGTAAGTCTCGGTCTGCTTCTCTTCCTCCGCATCGTCCCTACGACTGTGCTATAGATATTTTGCCAGGTATGTCTCCGCCTAAGGGCAAGTTGTACTCGCTTTCCACTCCTGAAAGGGAGGCCATGGAGAAATACATTTCTGATTCTTTGGCTACCGGGTTCATCCGCCCCTCTTCATCTCCAGCGGGGGTGGGATTCTTTTTTGTGGGAAAGAAGGATGGTTCTCTGCGACCTTGTATTGACTACTGAGGGCTGAACAACATCACGGTAAAGAATACCTATCCTTTGTCTTCAGCGTTCGAGAGGTTGCAGGGAGCATCTATTTTCACGAAATTGGATTTACGTAATGCTTATCATTTGGTCCGCATAAGAGAGGGGGATGAATGGAAGACAGCATTCAATACCCCCAGGGGCCACTTTGAATACTTGGTCATGCCTTTTGGGCTGTCCAACTCCCCAGCTGTCTTCCAAGCATTCGTCAATGACGTGTTGAGAGACATGATAGATCAGTTCACGTATGTTTACCTGGATGACATACTGATATTTTCATCGTCTCTCCAGGAACATGTGCAACACGTCCGACAAGTGCTCCAACGGTTACTACAGAAGGGGCTTTTTGTCAAGGCGGAGAAATGCGTTTTTCATGCACAGTCTGTTCCTTTTCTAGGGTATATCATCTCGTCGGAGGGAGTGCGCATGGATCCCGACAAGGTTAAGGGTGTGGTAGAGTGGCCAACCCCGGACTCTCGCAAGGCCCTGCTGAGGTTCCTGGGGTTCGCCAATTTCTATCGACATTTCATCCGTAACTTCAGCCAACTAGCAGCTCCTCTGACAGCCTTGACCTCCCCCAGAACTACGTTCAGGTGGTGCAACGTCGCCGAAGCAAAGTTCTCTAAACTCAAGAGCCACTTCGTTTCGGCCCCCATTCTGATTGCCCCTGATCCCACACGTCAGTTCGTGGTGGAGGTCGACGCTTCAGAGGTGGGGGTACGTGCGGTTCTCTCCCAGCGCTCTTCCTCGGACGATAAGATGCACCCGTACGCGTTTTTTTCTCATCGTTTGTCCCCAGCAGAGCATAATTATGATATTGGTAACCGAGAATTGTTGGCAGTTAAGCTGGCATTGGAGGAGTGCCGTCACTGGTTAGAGGGGTCAGGGGTGCCTTTTCTAGTTTGGACTGATCACAAGAATTTAGAGTACATTAGAACAGCCAAAAGACTTAACTCCAGGCAGGCTCGGTGGGCTCTTTTTTTCGGACGTTTTGACTTTTTACTATCGTACCGCCCGGGTTCCAAGAACATCAAACCCGAATGCCCGTCTACTTCCGAGTGCATTTTTCCTGAGAAACTCATTGTTTCCACACTCGTATGGGAGGTCGAAGCGAAGGTCAAATTGGCCTTAGAAGGGGTAACGAATTGCACCAAGGCTCAGGCTGATCGCCACCGGTCAAAGCCTCCCGTCTATGTCGTGGGTCAAAGAGTGTGGCTTTCTTCCAAAGATATTCCTCTCCGCTCCATATGTAACAAGCTTGCTCCTAAATTCATCGGCCCGTTCACTGTCACCAAAATCATTAGCCCGGTGACTCAAGTTACCTCCTGCGTACGGGAGGATCCATGCCGCCTTTCATGTTTCCAAAATAAAGCCCGTTATTCGTTCTCCCATTAATCCGCCCACCCCAGTTCCCCCACCGCCACGTCTCGTAGACGGGAAACCAGCTTATTCTGTAAATCGTATTCTGGATTCGAGAAGGAGGGGACGCGGATTCCAGTACTTGGTGGACTGGGAGGGGTACGGACCAGAGGAGAGAAGTTGGGTACCTGCCAGGGACATACTGGATCACTCCCTTATCGATGACTTCAATCGACGGGTTAGGCAATAGCCACATGTGGTGTCCAAGTTTAAAAATAAAGACTGATGACAGCTTTTGACATTTGTATAGCAGTTTATTTAATTCATCTCCCTCTTGAACCTTTGTATTGTGTGTCCAGTGAAGGCATGTTTAGGGCAGGTTTTACAGGAGTGCCGCAAGGCATGATTTCGGCCTCTTTGCTCTCGCTAGCCAGTGGAAAAGTGGCTAAAGAAGGCTTAAAGGCTCTGTCGTTTCAAAGAATAGCACAATGGCGAGCGCGTCGAGTATAAACACCTGCCCGTGCAGTCAGCTGAGGCTTGCACTGCGGAGCTAAACGAAAGTATAAACAAGGCTTAATGGGTGAAGATGGCAGAAGAAGACTGTACATTTGCGAATTCAAAGAGAATAAAATAATGGCAACAATAAGAAAAGAACAAATGTGCATCTTGGCATGGCATTAGAGTTTACATAAAGTTCTGTTGTATCTAATATGAATAGACCCAAGCTATTCCCAGATATTGCCAGATAATCACTTTATCTCTACCATACTTTTAACAGACTTGGATCATTTGTGATTCTGTCTGTCATCCTTTCTTGCATTGTCTTGAGCCTTTGCCAATTATATGCTATATTGTTAGCCTGGATAGCCCACAGTCATTACATCATATCGCCTTCTACTGGATGTAAAATGCTCTGCATTTTGTAATTTTAGAATGTTAAGTTCTACTTCTGTAGTTACTTTGGTGAAAGTAACTCAAAAGTAACACAGGAGTAACGTAACGCATTACAATTCTGAGACAGTAATACCGTATTGTAAGGTAAAGAATTACTTTTAAATAACAGTAACAAGTAATCTACAATGTATTAAAATTTGGAAGTAACTTGCACAACACTGTTGAAGAACCACTGACCGTGCCAGATTAGATGGCACCTTAGGTACATAGCCAGGTCTAGGATGTAGGATGGCTTTCACTCCCTTAGGGGCAAACTCCAGGCAGGTTGGTGTTATAGCCAAGGCCTGGAGGTCCCCTACTCTTTTAAAAGAAGTAATTGCCAAGAGAAAGGCCATTTTATCCCTGATCAGACCCTAATTATACAAAACTGATTCCCCCTCTGGGAAAACCCCTTGGCTTTTAAGGGTCTCATGTGCAGAAGGCCAAAAGGATGCAGCTGCCATGAGCCCCAGCAATCTTTGAAACTGTTTTACAATGACATTGTGGGCTAGCTTTATTCTAGAGACCATCGACAGTATGGATTTTATACGTGCAGGAGATATTTGTGCCCACATTGTCGTTGAGTCCCATACTACTCCCAGGAACAAGGTTTTCTGGAAAGGCATCAACACACTCTTTTCCGTGTTTTTGTGTCTTAAAAGTCTCGATCTCGTCCGCCAACTCTCTCTGCAAACCCATGATCTGAGATGCCATGCTGCCTCAACGGATGCAGGACCAGAACCATGCGAAACGCAAGCCTGGCCAGTTTCATCAAACACAGCCAAGTCACAGCAGCACTTTTAAAGGCAGCTTTTCACATTCTTCACAGGCAGCTCCCTCTAGAGCTGCCCGTGCATGCTGCACTCCCAAAAAGTGTACACAAAGCTAATGTGTGTCCCCACAAAAAAGTATATTGGACAGACAACACCAAATAGGACATACAACAACAGAGAGCACTTGCTGAAGAGCGAAAAATAACACTGTTGCATGCCCTTTGTAGCTTCCGTGTATACCATCACATGCTACGTCATGACGCAGCACCAATCAGGATTGGAATGGTTTCATTCAAACTTCAGACATGCCACACTAAGGGAGTGTCCCCAAAGTGTCGTTATGATGCAGTGCAAGTTCCTTCAAAAAGGAACACCCTTTTTTACTCTGCTTTCTCTGTCATGTTGTCTGTCAATTATACTGTCCCTCATTTGCTTTATTGGAGCAAGGAAAAAAGAAAAGAAGCGTCACATGGACCTTGTTTATTCTTCTGTTGAAATGTTGGTTATAAAGTTTTCCAAGGTCAATCTGAGCAGATCACATACAAATTAAATCATGTTATCATGTGGCCAGTCATTTTACTGAATGTGTCAAAGCATTTACTGATGTGTATGTGACAAATAAAACTCTTGAATCTTGATGTATGTTTTTATTCTGTTAAATTATGTGTATTTAAATCCATTTGTTAATAAAATTAAATGTTAATATAAATGTTATTTTCTCTCAGTATGATTTTGATGAAACCTTTCCCATCATATGTTGTTTTGTATTTTGTTCAGGCTTAAACAGGATGATATAACATTTAGGTGCAAATATGCAGAATAGTAAACCAAAGCTTGAGGCTAAAATGGCAAATATCTCAACAGCTACAGTAAATTTCCCAGGAGAACTAACATAAGAAGGGATAAAAGTGATCCATACTGCACAGAATATGATCATGCTGAATGTGATGAATTTAGCTTCATTGAAGTTATCAGGCAGTGTGCGAGCCAGAAAAGCTAAAATGAAGCACAAGACAGCCAGTAGGCCAATATAACCCAGAACAGCAGAGAAACCTAAAGTAGATCCTAGACTGCACTCAAGAATGATCTTTTCCTTATAATATTTCATATTTTTGTAGGGAAATGGAGGAGACATTGTTAGCCAAAGCACACAAATTAGAACCTGTATAAGTGCAAAGGAAAGAACACTGAGTCGTTGTTGTGCAGGCCCAAACCATTTCATGACATTACTTCCTGGAAGTGTAGCCTTAAAGGCCATTAACACCACTAATGTTTTCCCCAGAACACAGGAGATACAGAGGACAAAAGTGATCCCAAATGCTGTGTGACGCAACATACAGGACCACTCAGTGGGCCGACCAATAAAAGTAAGTGAACAGAGGAAACACAGAGACAATGAGAAGAGCAGCAGGAAGCTCAGCTCTGAGTTGTTGGCTTTTACTATGGGAGTGTCCTTCTTGCTATAAAACAGGATGGCCACCAGCACAGTCAATCCTACTCCAAACAGCGAGAAAAAGACTAGCACTATACCCATTACTTCTGTGAATGATAGAAACTCTACAGCCTTTAACACACATTTATTTTTCTCAGCATTAGACCAGTATTCCCTGGACACTGCTTGCAGTTATTCGAATCTGGAAAGGAAATTGTCATCACTGTAGTTATAAATGAAAAGAAAGGTGTATTTATGAAATTTATGAAAAAATAAAATAATAATTATAATTATTTTCAAACTCTGAGATGTCATTGGAAACTGAGAGATAGGTTGAAGATTACCTGTCTCATTACTGATTTCTCCATCTGCACATGGAATACAGTCATAACAGCAGACAGGCCTTCCTTTCTGTGCAGCCTTCCTAGTGCCTGGAGGACAGCTCTCACTGCACACAGACCTTGGCTTCTACATAGAAAGATACATTGTACATAGCTATTTAAATGTAAACGTATCAATATGAATGAGTAGTCCATATTTGAATCATTAAACAAATGCAAATATGGATTTATTTATTTTATGGAACTATTGTAGGCTGATGTTTAGGAAATGTTCAGATGTTCAGAAATTCACCCTTTACTCAGTAATGCTCTCTGCTGTTACGTTTATCTTGCTTGATCAAAACTTTTTGTCACTTTTCCTTTTTGCTGAAAATGTTGCTGATTAGAGCGAATGTTAATCTATCAAGTCCACCATGTTTGTTTTCCAATATGTTCAGTTGATTCTTAGAGATTTCATATTAATTTAATTTACATTTATTTGTAATCATATAATTTACATACTGAATGTGAAATGTGTTTTGTGTAAGACGAGAACTCAGGTGCTGGAAGGCCATGAAGAGTTTAGCTCCATCCTTAATCAAACACAACTAAAAAACTAACCGAAGTCTTCAGGATTTCTTACAAATTTCAGCTACTGCAGGTTTGTTTGATTAGGGAAGTCACTAAACTCTGCAGGACACTGGCCCTCCATGACAGAAGTTGCCCACTTCTAATGTAAGAAAACCAGATTTTCAGAGCTGAATTTGAACAGGTTGCACTGTTAATTTTTTTTTAGTAATCTAGTAACATTTGTGTCAAGGACTTATTCCTTCAGTTTCAACAAACCCTTTAGTATAAATATGTTATTGCAATTTACCTCCATCTTTCCTCCAGCCCAGATTATGTTTTCAGTGTTAAGCACAAAGCGCTGTTGAGGGGTTAATGAGGCATCATAGTATCCCACTGGTTTAAATTGGACTGATCCATCTGAGTCCTGTTGCCAGTTTACGACTTCATATTGAGCTACTGCAGCACCAGTGCTGTCAAACCACACACGATCTCCCATCTTTACAGTGAAATTGACCCTTTTTAGAGCCTCTACAACCTATTGAGAAAAAGGCATTTGAAACATTTTCAAACAGAAGCCCATCTCCCTTCTGGGCTATAACTATCTTTTTTTTATTTTCCTGGCGTGTTGGTATTTTTTTGGTCTTTATTTTTTTTTTTTTTTGTATTACCTGCTGAGGTTGTATTTTCAGGTCTTTTTCACATCCTTCCTTTTCTTTGCACTTGAGTAGACTGTGTAGTGAATGAGCTACAGCATAAACTGCTTTGTAGACATTGCTTGCATATCTTTGTTCAGGCACATCTTCATTGTCACTTTTCAGCAAAAGCAGATCCTGATATATGTTGCAACTTAATGCATATTGAGAAGAATTTCTCTCAACCTGTGAGCATGGAAAATCTGTGTCCCAGAATGATTTTATAACATAATCAGAAAACCCTTCAATGTCAATTTTTCTCACTGCAAACCCCAGTGACCCTCCCAAAACATGAAAGCTGCTTGGAGTAATCAAACTCTTTGCAGTTATCCATGCCTCCACACCAATCATCTGGAGGTCTGTAATGTTGTTAGTACTTAGCTGCTCAAGCAAATTTTCCATTTCAAAACTAGTAAGAAATGCAACAATCACTTTGGCAGTGCTATTTTTAATTGTGTCCACCGCTTGGCGAAGTTTTTCAGGCTCTGTTCGGTAGAATTTCACAGAGTACTCCACACAGATCCCCTCTTCCTGGGCTGTATTCAGAAATATGGCCATTCCATTGTTTCCATAGTCATTATCACTGTTTACAGCTCCCACCCAAGACCAGCCAAAGTGCTTGATTATGTATGCAAGTGCTCTGCTCTGGTGGTAATCACTAGCAATAGTCCTGAAGAAAGAAGGATAATGTCCTCTGTTGCTGAGACATTCACATGTGGCTGAGTGACTTATCTGAAAAAGAAATAACAAGAAACAGTGATACCATCATCAGTTTACAGATCTTCATGAGACTTACTGTGTAGGCACTTACCACTGGAATTTTAAAAGGTCCTGTAGTTCTGGACAAAATCACTGTGGCAGAAGACTCTGTTTCTCCTATGATAGCATGTATAGGAGACTGTCCATTGCATGTGTCCTCAGATGCAAATTCTTGACCATTCATTAATGATATAGTTGCACTCATAGAAGACAGTCTTGATCCACATGTATCATAAATTCTATAACCAATTGAAACATTTGGAAGCAAACTTTGACTTTTGTTAATCTCGTAAATGGCAAAGGTCATGGTCTGTGCCATCCGGAAATCTCTTAGATTTACACTGTAAAAACAAAATATCAAACAAATACAAGGAAAGTACAGTATGTTTGTATTCTTTTCAATTTTACATTTGTTTCATACATAAGACTTAACATTCCAGATGTCACGGTAGGTTTCTGGTATAAAATTATACATTTATAAACATTAATTGCAGCAAATGTAAAAATTATCATATTAAATGATTTATCTTCTCTATTGTTTTTCAACAAGTTAAATGTAGCAAACCTGGAGCATGATAGCAGCTGAGGTTTTAGTGTAAACTCAAATGAAGGTTGTGTTTCTATGCTTCGGATTGGAAAAAGTGCTCCAATGGTTACATCTCCATCCTTTGAAAGCAGAGGGTACTTTGGGTCTCCCATCATTCGGCAAAGAGGCTTTTCTGCTTTTGCCTGAAGTTTAATGAAAAGCAGAAGTATGCAAAGAAAGAAAAGCATCCCAAGGATTGATTTCAACTGCAGATGTCAAATGCAATTGACCTAAAATAGTTTTTTTTTTTTTTACTTTTATAGATATAATTAATATGGATGATTGATTGCCAACATAACCAATGACCTCACATGTGTAAGACACGAGGCAGGTCAAATGGGGTGGAACAGAATCTAAGTGATATGATGGATTTATTATATCAAGCTAGCAAATGTAGTAAAATGTAAAACTGTCAATAGTAAAATATTCCCTATTTTCTGTGCAATTATATATTTGCATTATTGAGTATCTAATAAAAAAAAAAAAATTGTATTGCCTAACCAGTTTGATTTTTAAACTTCATAATTTGGTTTGTTTGTATGAGAAAGTATTGTTTTGTTTTTGTAATTAACACTGCTTTTACAAGGAACTTACAAGAAAAGTAGTTGCTAGATCTTTTTTTTGTTTTTTTTTTTTACTGTGTTTCATATAGCAGAACAGATGTTCATTCTAATTACGCTTGGCACATTTGATACTGACTCATATTACGGAAGCCTAAACTGCAAACAAAAACAAAAAAAGGAAAGAAAACTTATTTAGTTTTTTCGAGATATTAAGTCATTATTTTGACATAATATCTCGTTATTTCGACATAAGTCATTTTTTCAACATAATATCTTGTTAAAACGACATAGTAAGTCGTTATTTCGACATAATATCTCATTATTATGACAAAATAAGTCAT
This sequence comes from Paracanthobrama guichenoti, assembly GCA_018749465.1. Lineage (NCBI taxonomy): Eukaryota > Metazoa > Chordata > Actinopteri > Cypriniformes > Gobionidae > Paracanthobrama > Paracanthobrama guichenoti. The sequence goes on along the minus strand of CM031960.1, from coordinate 18,991,578 downwards.
TATTTCGACATTCTAATATGAGCCACATTAAGTGTTTTCTTACAATGGTTACCTTTCAGTCAGTCACGTTCGACGTACGTCAGAACTGACAGATGAATTGGGGATCATCTTCAGAGACCAATCTGCTTCGAGTGTATAGAAACGAGCCAATAACTTTGGCATGCGGTCCACGCACCGCAGTGCGGGTATAAATACGGAAGTGGAATACCACATCCTCGCTTTTAGCTTCGGAGCCAAACGGTTTGTTGAATCAGCTGTTTCTACTCTTCTACACTCCGAAGTGTTTAGACGAGTCTCGAGGAGAATCGCTCTCTTACCTGGGTGCTGGTGTGACGATGCAAGTCAGCGAGTGGCCGCTGCAACATACACTACACTTGTTCCTGTGTTGGTTGGCTGGGCGTTTCCGTTCTTTGAGTGCCATCTCCATGGGCCCCCACTCCTCTATCGCATCACAAGCATGCTGAGACTGTGCTTGTGGGTGGTTCATGTTCTCTCATGAGAACATGACCATGTCGGCGCGTTGTTCATCTTGCCTTTCTCATAAGGGCTTTAGCATTCAGCGCGCCGTGTGCCATTCTGACGGCGATGCTCATTGACTCACATGCCTGCTGGTAGCTTACAGATGGGATTTCTGGGGGGGACCCAGCGTTTCATTTGGGGCTCTCTGGCAGAGGACAGATGTCAATTGCTGCATCGGAGAGAGGGAAATATGGAACACCAAAAGGGCCATAATCTGTATAAGTGTTTTCCCTCTCTTGCTACCCTCTGTCCTGCATCCACGAGGGTAGTCCCGACCCAGGGGTTATGCAGGAACTGTGTGTGGTGATGGACCTCACTCTTCGGGCGACGAAAATCACCACACGCTCCCTGGATCAGGCGATGTCCACAATAGTGGTCCAGGAATGTCACATGGGGCTAAAACTTGGGTGATATGTGTGAGCCCGACAAAGGCAGCCATTGTTCTGCTCAGAGAATGTGGCGTTTGCATTCTCAACTATCTCAACGACTGGCTTATCCTGACCCAGTCTCGGGAGCAGTTGTGCAAACACAGGGACCTGGTGCTCCATCACCTCAGCCTGTTGGGACTTCGGGTCAACCGAGAGAAGAGCAAACTCTGTCCCACACAGAGGATCTCTTATCTCGGCATGGAGCTGGACTTGGTCGGTCAGACTGTGCGCCTTACAGAGGAGCGAGTCCGGTTAGTGTTGAACTGCTTGAATATGTTCAAGGGCAGGACAGTGGTCCCACTGAAATCCTTTCAGAGGCTCCTGGGGCATATGGCATCTGCAGCCGTGGTAACGCCACTCAGATTGCTTCATATGAGACCACTTCAACGCTGGCTTCACGACCGAGTCCTGAGATGGAAGTGGCAGAGCTGCAAGTACCGGGTCTCAGTTACTCCGTACTGCTGCCAAACTTTCAGCCAGTGGTTGGACCCTTTGTTTCTATGGGCGGGAGTGCCCTTAGAATGAGTATCCAGGCATGCCGTTGTCTTCATGGATGCCTCATCCACCAGCTAGGGGGCCACGTACAATGGGCATGTGATTTTGGGTCTGTGGGCGGGGCCCCAATTGCATTGGCATATCAATTGCCTGGAGTTGCTAGCAGTATGTCTCGCCCTGGGCCGCCTCAAAAAGCTGTTGCAGGGCAAGCACATTCTGGTCCGTACAGACAGCACTGCGGCCGTTAGCACTTCTGGGAGAATGGCGACTCCACCCCTGGAGCATCCAGCTGATATGGGACATTTCGGAGCCACGCAGGTAGACCTGTTCGCCTCTCTCCGGACTCAATCCATTGCTAGTTGTACTATTCCCTGACCGGGGGCACCCTCGGCATGGATGCACTGGCACACAGCTGGCCCTGGGACCTACGCAAGTATGCGTTTTCCCCCAAGGAGCCTTCTAGGACAGACACTGTGCAAGATCAGGGAGGATGAGGAGTAGGTCTTGTTAGTTGCACCCTACTGGCCCAACAGGACCTGGTTCCCCGAACTAACATTCCTCGCGACACCCTCCCTGGCCTATTCCTCTGAGGAAGGATCTACTTTCTCAGAGATGGGGCACTCAGTGGCACCCGTGTCCAGACCTCTGGAAACTCCATGTCTGGTTCTAGGTGGCCTGCCACAAGCAGTGGTAGACACCATCACTTCTGCTAGAGCCCCCTCTATGAGGCGCCTCTATGTTCTGAAGTGGAACCTGTTCATTGAATGGTGTTCTTCCTGCCAAGAAGACCTCCGAAGGTGTTTGATTGGTGTCCTGCTTTCCTTCCTGCAAGAAGGGTTGGAGCGAAGGCTGTCTCGCTCCACCCTTAAAGTGTACGTCGCAGCCATAGCAGCACATCACAATGCAGTTGAGGGTAAGTCCATCAGAAGGCAAGACCTAATCGTCAGGTTCCTTAGAGGGGTTATATGAAGGGTTAAATCCTCCTCGCCCAAACCCTCTTGAGACTTGACACTCGTGCTCAGGGCACTTCAGAGTCCTCCCTTTGAGCCATTGCAGACAGTGGAGTTGAAAGTCCTGTCCATTAAGACAGCACTCCTGACTGTGTTGGCCTCCATCAAGAGGGTAGGGGAACTGCATGCACTTTCGGTCAACGAATCATGCCTAGAATTCAGCCCGGGTAACTCTCACGTTATCCTGAGACCCTGGCCCAGATACGTGCAAGCGCTGCCCACGGAGGAGGCAGACCCAACCCTAGCTTTGTGTCCCATACGTGCTTTGCACACTTATATTGACCGGGTTCAAAGCTTCAAGACCTCAGAGCAGCTTTTCGTCTGTTACGGAGGCTAGCAGGAGGGAAAGGCAGTCTCCAAGCAGAGGTTAGCCCACTGGATAGTGGATGCTATCATCTTAGGGTACCAATCGCAAGACGTGCCTTGCCTGTTCGGGGTGCTAGCGCACTCAACTAGGAGTGTGGCTTCATCCTGGGCGCTGACTCAAGGCACCTCGCTGGCAGACATCTGTAGAGCTGCTGGCTGGGTGACACCTAACACATTCGCTAGATTTTATACCCTCCGTGTAGAGCCAGTTTCTTCCCGCATACTCGCCCCTAGTGGCCGGTAAGCACAAAGTACCCGTTCTTGTGTCGGCTTGCAACGCCACTCCCGCCCCCTGGGCCGGATACGTGCGTCTATTCTTTTCCAGTTGTGTTCACCAGCGATGGCGAACACTATTGAGCTCCTCTGTCACCCCTTCGGTGTCAGACGTGGTGGTCGTCTGACGCCAGGCCTACACCCATATGCTTGTGGGACTTGTGTGGAACAGCAACCCCGTATGTGTATTCTCCACGGTACCAGCTACCCTACTCGGCTAGCCCCGTGTGTTTCCCCTGGGATCAGGTTGGATCCATAAGTAGCACTACCCTGATAGGCTAGTCCCTATGTGTAATCTGCCACCTCTCCTTCCTTTATCCAATAGTCACTCTGAGTGGGTCCTGCAGGAAAATAGCTGTGATGGACCTTCCCGGTTTAGGAACACGTCCCGTGTTAGGTGAAAAATTCAGGGCTCTCCAGTGAGCTCAAATCGGGCACTGGAAGGGCCAGCATTCCTGGCGTGTTGGTAGGATCCCCAATTCGTCGGTCAGTTCCGACGTACGTCGAACATGACCGACTGAAAGGGAACATATTGGTTACGTATGTAACCCTTGTTACATTAGATGGCACCTTGGGCACGTAGCCTGGTCTGGGTTGTAAGATGGCCTTAACTCCGCCGGGGGCAAACTCCAGGCAAGTTGGCATAACAGCCAAGGCCTGGAGATCCCACACTCTCCTCAGAGAGGTAATGGCAAGGAGAAAGGCCACAGTCAGGTTATTTGCCTCAGCCGACTCCAGTGGTTCAGCCAACCCTTCAAGTACCACTGCCAGGTCCCAGGTTGGGACTCTGGAGCGAGCCGCAGGCCTCATCCTCCGAGCTCCACGGAGAAACCGTACAACCAGATGGTGCTTCCCCAAAGGCCCATTACCTATAGGTGCGTAGAAAGCCCCAACGGCAGCCACATACACCTTAAGCGTGGATGGGGTAAGACCGGAAGAGAAACATTCTTGGAGGAACTCCAGCACTGAAGTCACTGGGCAGTTAACTGGGTCCATCTCACACTCTCTACACCAAGTGGAAAACACATTCCACTTCAGGCTGTACAGTCTCCTGGTGGAAGGAGCCCTGGAGCTGAGTAGGGTCTCGACCACACCTGCTGACAGGCCAGCCTCTAGGTACCGAGCCCCCTCAGGGGCCAGACCCAGAGGTTCCACAGCTCTGGCCGGGGGTGTAATATCGTGCCCCCTGCCTGCAACAGCAGATCCCTCCTCAGAGAGACCTGCCACGGGAGGCCGTCTAGCAGTGCTACGAAGTCTGAGAACCATACTCAGGTCGGCCAGCAGGGTGCCACTAGAAGTAGGCTGATCCCTTCCCCGCGGACCTGCTCCAAGTCTCACGGGAGCAGAGCGATCGGGGGAAATGTGTACAGACGCAGCCTCGGCCATGTCTGCATCACTGCGTCCAGCCCAAGTGGAGCTGAAGAGAGAGGGGCCTGAGAGAGAACCACAGTGGACAGTGGGGCGTCTCTCGAGATGCGAACAGATCCACTTCCACTGGGCCAAATCTCTCGCACATGGCCTCCACCACATCTGGGTGGAGTCGCCACTCTCCGGGCCTCAGCCCCTGCCTCGACAGGACGTCTTCTCCCTGGTTCTGGTCCCCGGGGACCTACATCGCTCTGAGAGATGACAGTTTCCCCTGGGACCACAGAAGGATCTGGTGTGCCAGTCTGCAAAGAGGGCGCAACCTCAGACCCCCCTGATGATTTAGATACGCTACTACCGATGTGTTGTCTGAGTGAATCAGGACATGGTGGCCACGGAGGTCCGGAAAAAAGCTCCTCAGAGCCTTGTAGACCGCCAGCATTTCCAGGCAGTTGATGTGCCAGTAAGAATGCCGAGTCTCCCACAGACCTCTCACAAAGCGGCTGTCCATGACTGCACCCCAACCAGTGAGGGAGGCATCTGTTGAAACGGTTTTCCAGCAACATGATGCTCCCAGCACTGGCCCTTGGGACAGGAACCAAGGTTTCCTCCATATGACAAGGTAATGAAGGCATCTGCGCGTTACCCTTATCATACGGAAAGGATTCCCCCTTGGTGAAAACCCCTTGGCTCTCAGCCACTACTGTAAGGGTCTCATGTGCAGCAGGCCAAAGGGTATCACATTGGACGCTGCTGCCATGAGCCCCAGCAGTCTCTGAAACTGCTTCACAGTGAGGCTGTGGCCTAGCTTTGCTCTGGAGGCCATCACCCGTATGGACTCCACACGTGCGGGAGACATTTGTGCCCACATCGTTGTGGAGTCCTTTACGACTCCCAGGAATGTAGTCCTCTGGGAGGGCGTCAACACACTGTTCTTCGTGTTGAGTCTCAGCCCCAAGCACCTGATGTGGGCCAGAACGACATCTCGCGCAACTTGGCCAAGATGAGCCAATCGTCTATATAATTTAGTATACGGATGCCCTGGAGTCTCAGCGGAGCCAGCGATCCATACACTTGGTAAAGGTGTGAGGGGAGAGGGCTAGGCCGAAGGGAAGAACCCGATATTGGTACGCTTTGCCCCCGAAAGCGAACCTCAGGAACTTCCTGTGATATGGATGGATGGATATATGGAAGTATGCGTCCTTCAGATCTATCGTGATGAACCAGTCCTCGAACAGGATTTGGCTCACGATGGCTGGAATTGTGAGCATCTTGAACCCGAATCTCCTCAGAGAACGATTCAAGTTCCTGAGATCTATTATTGGACACAACCCTCAATCCTTCTTGGGAACTATGAAGTACCAGCTGTAGAACCCGGACTCCCTGTCTGGCAGAGGAACATGTTCTATGGCCTCCTTGACCAACAGGGATCATACTTCCTGTTCCATAACCTGAACCTGCTCTGGGCCGACCAGCGTCCAGACCACCCCATTGAACTTCGGGGGAAGGGAACTGAACTGAAGTCTGTAACCCAGCTCTACAGTACACAGGGCCCATGCAGATATATTCGGAAGGCATGACCATGCGGCGAGATAATCTACTAAGGGAACCAGCCTCTCGAGGCTGGCCTTGGGTATCAACTGAGCCTCATTCCCGAGCAGTCGGGAATGATTTTCGGTGTGCGAACGCATTCGCCGCCCAGCCGCAGGTCTCTCTGGAGGCGGCTGGGGCGGTGTGCACGCACGCGTCTGTAAGTGTGTCCTGAAGCATACTGGACGGCGGGAAAACAGCACTGATTTCCCGAGAGCTCCGGGGGGGGAGGCGACCTCGATCGCTCCGCCCCAGTGGGGACAGCTCTCAGCGGTCCAGCCGCAATTAGGACCGTTTTGCGGAAGCCTTCTTCGCCTGAAGGACGGTCCTCAGATCGACCTTCAGCTCAGAAGGCTTACCCCGAGAGTGCAGCCTCCTTTGCCAGGCTCCCTCAGGAGGGGCGCAGGAGGCAACACTCTCCTTTTGCACCTGCTGGTGCGAGGAGCCGGTAGACAGCCGAGGCTGACCCTTTGAGGCAGCCTTCCCCGAGGAGCCAGAGCGGCGAGGGAGATATTGCTGGAAAGCTGCCTGCTTTTTCACCTCCTGAAACCTCTCGACGACGGTGTTCACCGCGCCACCAAAAAGGCCAGAAGGTGAAATCGGGGAATAATAATCAGAAGAAAATATTTCTCTTTCTCCTTCATCCCCGATAAATTTAACCAGAGATGTCTCTCCACACACACCAGACCAGCCATGGAGCGGCCGAAGGCACGAGCCATCTCCTTGGTGATGCGGAGAGACAGGTCGGTGGCTTTCCTAATCTCCGTAAAATATCCTCCGGAGAGGGACCCTCACCCTCATCAAGCTCCTTGAGGAGGTCGGCCTGGTAGGCCTGCAACACTGCCATAGTGTACAGGCAGCTACCAGCCCGCCCGGCCACCCTATAAGTCCTGCCCACCAGCGAAGATGTATCTTGACAAGGCTTGCACCGGGGCCTTAAGGGTCGATGGGGCCTCGGGAGACAGATAGCTTGCGAGAGCTTCCTCTACCCGAGGCAATGTCCCATAACCATGCTCAGCCGCCCCCAGCAGCTCATTGTGCAAGTCGAGAAAAAACGTAAGGCCCCGGCATGGAGGTTGAGACCTGCGCTTAAAAAACATTTCATCCAGTTTACTGGGCGGCTGGATTTCTGGTTCTTCCTATGGCCAATCAATACTTAGTTTAGCCACAGCGCGGGTCAAAACCTCCACCAGCTCCTCTTGAGTAGGTGAGTGAAGCGGTGAATCAAGCTCCACATCACCCGCCTCGATGCTTAAAGCGTCTGACAGCCAGACAGCTGAAGTATCGGGTCCTCCGCCCCGCAGGAGAACATCTGAACACCAGGAAGATGCCGCAGCAGTCCCACATCCCGCTGAGATGTCCATCTGTGGGGCCCAGTACCCTGGGGCTCACGAACCTGGCCGGCCTCATCGAACACAGCCAGCCGTGAGCGCAACACCCTGAGCGGCAGCAACTCGCACTCGCTACAGGCGGCTCCCTCGAGAGCCGCCCTAGCGTGCTGCACATCCAGACATTGTACACACAGCTGGTATGTGTCCGTGCCCAAAAGATATCGCGGACACGGGTGCACACATCTTCTAAAATTCTGCTCGCTTGCCATGCTCGTGTACTTGCTTTCTTTATTTTTAAATATATGGGACAAACAACACCAAATAGACAGATAATTCACACAGAGCGCTTCAGCTGAAGAGCAAAAAGCTAATGTGTTTGTGTGCCAGCGTCCCCTTTGTAGCTTCCGCTTATGCCGTCATCTACTACGGAATCTACTGCGTCATGACGCAGCACCAATCAGGGTTGGATAGATTTCATTCATGCTTCAGACGCGCTACGCTGAGGGCGTTCCCAGAGTGTCGTCACTCGACGACGCAGTGCGAGTTACCTCGAAGGGGAACCCTAAGTGCGTCATAAGGAGACGGAGTTATGAGGTCACCTGTAGGATAACCAGCAAATTGCACCTAAACTTTATTCCTGTCCAATGTGACTTTAATATTATTTTTATGTACATATCTTTATAAATGTTTTACTTGTTTTGTTTTTATTTATTTTTTTGTTTGATTAAATTCACTTTGAATTAATTTGATTTTGTAAACTATCCAATACACACAATAGTCAAGTCAAGTCACCTTTATTTATATAGTGCTTTTTTACAATGCTGATTGTTTCAAAGCAGCTTCACAGTGTTAACAGGAAAATAATGCAACAGAATTTGATTTGGCTGTACAGCTGCTCTGGTGAAAACGGTGATGTCATCCAGCTAATTTCAACTGTCATATGCACTCACCTAAAGGATTATTAGGAACACCTGTTCAATTTCTCATTAATGCAATTATCTAATCAACCAATCGCATGGCAGTTGCTTCAATGCATTTAGGGGTGTGGTCCTGGTCAAGACAATCTCCTGAACTCCAAACTGAATGTCAGAATGGGAAAGAAAGGTGATTTAAGCAATTTTGAGCGTGGTTGTTAGTGCCAGACGGGCCGGTCTGAGTATTTCACAATCTGCTCAGTTACTGGGATTTTCACGCACAACCATTTCTAGGGTTTACAAAGAATGGTGTGAAAAGGGAAAAACATCCAGTATGCTGCAGTCCTGTGGGCGCAAATGCCTTGTTGATGCTAGAGGTCAGAGGAGAACGGGCCGACTGATTCAAGCTGATAGAAGAGCAACTTTGACTGAAATAACCACTCGTTACAACCGAGGTATGCAGCAAAGCATTTGTGAAGCCACAACACGCACAACCTTGAGGCAGATGGGCTACAACAGCAGAAGACCCCACCGGGTACCACTCATCTCCACTACAAAAGTCTCGATTTCTGTTAAGACATTGAGATGGTAGAGTCAGAATTTGGTGTAAACAGAATGAGAACATGGATCCATCATGCCTTGTTACCACTGTGCAGGCTGGTGGTGGTGGTGTAATGGTGTGGGGGATGTTTTCTTGGCACACTTTAGGCCCCTTAGTGCCAATTGGGCATCGTTTAAATGCCACAGCCTACCTGACCATGTCCATCCCTTTATGACCACCATGTACCCATTCTCTGATGGCTACTTCCAGCAGGATAATGCACCATGTCACAAAGCTCGAATCATTTCAAATTGGTTTCTTGAACATGACAATGAGTTCACTGTACTAAAATGGCCCCCGCAGTCACCAGGTCTCAACCCAATAGAGTATCTTTGGGAGGTGGTGGAACGGCAGCTTCATGCCCTGGATGTGCATCCCACAAATCTCCATCAACTGCAAGATGCTATCCTATCAATATGGGCCAACATTTCTAAAAATACTGTGTTTGACCCCCTTTCACCTTCAGAACTGCCTTAATTCTACGTGGCATTGATTCAACAAGGTGCTGAAAGCATTCTTTAGAAATGTTGGCACATATTGATAGGATAGCATGGTGACTGCGGGGGCCATTTTAGTACAGTGAACTCATTGTCATGTTCAAGAAACCAATTTGAAATGATTCGAGCTTTGTGACATGGTGCATTATCCTGCTGGAAGTAGCCATCAGAGAATGGGTACATGGTGGTCATAAAGGGATGGACATGGTCAGAAACAATGCTCAGGTAGGCCGTGGCATTTAAACGATGCCCAGTTGGCACTAAGGGGCCTGAAGTGTGCCAAGAAAACATCCCCCACACCATTACACCACCACAACCAGCCTGCACAGTGGTAACAAGGCATGATGGATCCATGTTCTCATTCTGTTTATGCCAAATTCTGACTCTACCATCTGAATGTCTCAACAGAAATCGAGACTCATCAGACCAGGCAACATTTTTCCAGTCTTCAACTGTCCAATTTTGGTGAGCTTGTGCAAATTGTAGCCTCTTTTTCCTATTTGTAGTGGAGATGAGTGGTACTCGGTGGGGTCTTCTGCTGTTATAGCCCATCCGCCTCAAGGTTGTGCATGCTGTGGCTTCACAAATGCTTTGCTGCATACCTCAGTTGTAACGAGTGGTTATTTCAGTCAAAGTTGCTCTTCTATCAGCTAATCACCTTTCTTTCCCATTCTGACATTCAGTTTGGAGTTCAGGAGATTGTCTTGACCAGGACCACACCCCTAAATGCATTGAAGCAACTGCCATGTGATTAATGGCAGTGCAGATAATTGCATTAATGAGAAATTGAACAGGTGTTCCTAATAATCCTTTAGGTGAGTGTATGTCTTATGTTTGTGTGACAAGTATTCATTAAGTTACAGTTCAATTTCTAAAGAGAATCAGAAAAGACTTAATTGAGAGAGGCTCTCATGTTTGTTTTATGTATTTTGCAAAAAGCACAACATTTTGTTTTGATTGTGAGTACACACAAATAAAAGTAGAAACTTAACAGATTATAATGATGTATAATACTTGCCTGTATGACCAAAATCTCTTGAGTCTCTTTCGCACTGATAAAAAAAAAAAAAAAAAAAAGAGGTCATAGAGTTAAGGATATCTAGTTTCTCCCTCTTCAGCTGCACTAAGTACTGACTACAACCACAGGCATTCTCAAAGCGCTGAGGTGTTGTGGTCTGACAACTGAAGATGGTGGCTCGAGCATGGGTAGGCTGTTGGGAGAACTGGGAGATGGTAGGTGTCTTACAATGGGATGGGAACCTGATTGCTCCTGTGAGCATTGTGAACCTGGTTCAGGTTCAGGCATCCCTACTCCTCTATGGAGGTCAATACCACCACAAATCCCATCTGAGGCCAAGTATTGACAGTGCCTTTTCTTCTTCCTGTGTAAGAAGGGGGAGTCATTGGGCCCACCACCTGTTTTATTAATTGTTGACCTATGCAGTGCCATTGAAGCTTGAAAAGTCCTGCCACTTCTTCTTAACCTCCTTCCCTGATTTTAATGCCCCTGCTTGCAGTTAGTTTTATAACGATACTCTCCCAGATTTTTTGTTTTTGCTTATTTGTATGTCTGCCATTAAACCTGCTGAAAATTATGTTTATTTAGTTTCACCTCTAAAATAACATTAATGTCCTTTTTTGAAAAAAAAAGTGTTTGTTTGTTTTGTTTTTGTTTTGTTTTTATTCAGCCCTTTTTTTTTGTCTCCACCTTGCGTATGTGCTATATAGATTTTTTGACCTTATTAGGCTAAACATTTTGAAATACAAGCGTGTGCTACAACTGCGAGTCATTCTATAAGGTGACTTTTCAGCATTTGACAAACACCTTTGGTATGAATTAGAACAGAGACTGCAAGCCAGTCTCAGTACTATGATACGGTCTAAATCCTGACTGGAAATCCTCACAGATACCATTTCTTTCTAAAAAGGAACATAATTGTGAAGACACTGCCTTTTCCAGTATTTTTGACAGAAAGGTTAGATTTGAGATCGGCCTGTAATTGACTAATTCTGAAGGATCAAATTGAGGTTTTTTAATAAGTGGTTTGATAATAACCAACTTAAAAATTTCTGTGTCATATCCTAATGACAAAGATGAGCTGATATTAAGAAGAGGATCTATGACCTCTGGTAGCATCTCTTTTAATAGCCTAGTCGGTATAGGGTTGAGCATACATGTTGTTGATTTAGATGATTTAAAGAGTTTAGTCAATTCTTCCTCTCCTATAGCAGTGAATGAATGTAATTTTTTCTTAGTGACACTACAATGCTCTGTCTGTGATGTGATACTGTAGTAGACGGCTACATGGTTATAATTTTCTTCCTAATATTGTCAATCTTACATGTAAAGAAGTTCATAAAGTCATTACTACTGTGTTGTTTACAACCATCAGAAGTTGAAGCTTTATTTTTGGTTAACTTAGCCACTGTATCAAATAAATACCTAGGGTTGTGTTTGTTTTCTTCTAAGAGAGTCGAGAAATAAGCAGATCTAGCAGTTTTTTTATGGCCTTTCTGTATGCGATCATGCTCGCTTTCCACGAATTACGAAAAACCTCTAGTTTTGTTTTCTTCCAGCTGCGCATTTTTTCTGGCTGCTGTTTTATGGGCCCGGGTGTGCTCGTTGTACCACTGCGTTGGGCTATTTTCTTAAGTGCTGGAAAAAAGAGAGTCAATAGTTTCTGTTGCAAAATCGAGTTCCTCTAGGCTATCTGGGATGCTGAGGAGATGAAACTGATGAGGAAGATTATTTACAATGCAATCTTTAGTAGCGGCAGTGATAGTCCCTGCCATATTTGAAGCAAGGGGACAGCTTTGCAGCTTCAGATAAATTAAGTATACTAGGTAATGATCTGAGATGTCGTCGCTCTGCTGCAGAATTACAACGGTATCAACATGTATTCCATGTGACAATATTAGGTCTAGAGTATGATTAAGGCGATGAGTGGGTCCTGACACGTGTTGCCTTATTCCAATAGAGTTTAGAATGTCTCTAAATGCTAATCCCAATGCGTCTTTTTCATTATCTACATGGATATTAAAATCACCAACAATTAGTACTTTATCTGCAGCCAGTACTAACTCTGATAGAAAGTCAGCAAATTCTTTGATAAAGTCTGTATTGTGCCCTGGTAGCCTGTATATAGTAGCCAGCACAAATGTCAAACGGGATTTATTAATTACACTACATAACGCTACATAAAGCACCAAAACTTCAAATGAATTATATTTGAAACTAGATTTCTGAGTAATACTGAAGATATTATTATAAATTACAGCAACCCCTCCCCCTTTACCTTTCAGACACGGCTCGTGTTTATAACAATAATCTTGTAATCTTGTAATCTTATTTAAAGTAATGTAGTCGTCAGGTTTTAGCCAGGTTTCTGTCAAACACAGCACATCTAGATTATTATCTGTAAACATATCATTAACAATAAGTGCTTTTGGGGAAAGGTTTATCATTTGATTATCTGTATTATATCTGTTGTTTATTTGTTGGACATCAATTAAGTTTTTACTGTTGAATGGTCTTGATGGTTTTTTGTATTTACTAATTCGGGGAACAGACACAGTCTCTATGTGATAATATCTAGGTGAAAGAGTCTCTATGTGTTGGGATTTATCTGACTTCTGTAACGGGAGACAGCTAGCAGACGGTCGGGTAAGCCAGTTAGTCTCTATTTTCATGTTTTCACGATTAGCTTTAGCCAGCACTTTTAAATTTCCTTTGATGTCAGGCGCTCTGGCTCCCGGTAAACATGTGACTATGGTGGCTGGTGTCTCTATTTTCATGTTCCTTGTGAAAACCTTGTGGAAAGAGTTGAATCTGTTATTGCTGCAAAGTGTGGGCCAACTCCATATTAAACCCAATGGATAAAGAATGGGATGTCATTAAAGTTCATAAAAAGATGCCATTACAACAAATATTTAAAATATGCTGTCTTTAAGTTGTTTCTACATTAATTTGGAGAGTAAATGTGAAATTAATACAATATAAAAAAATATTAAAAAGTATTTTTAATCACGATTGTATGATTAATTTTTTCAAGGGGATCCCCTGGCTTCACCTCTAGCCGCAGAGCCCATCAGTACACTTTGACTCATAGACTAGCTCCACCTTAGCTCCTTCCTCACTTGGCTACATCTGGGACCATCGTCCTTACTGCTCTAACGGGTTCCCTCGCCCCTTCACTGCGCCTTGGTCAGACATTGCTCTGTCTGCACCACAGACTTCTGGGCCTTTAGCTGTGCTTCATCCCTCCACCCCTTTAGCCCCATCATGTTCCGCCTTCCCTCCAGCTATGCCTCAGTCCTCTGGCACCCTGGCTTCACCTTAGACACTCTACCTCTGTCTCCAGGACCATCTGTCACATTGCCTATGACTCCTCGGCTGTGCCTAGGTATCCTACTCTCCTGGCTCCACTGCTGGTGTTCAGATATCTGACTCCTCCCTGGCTCATCCCATCATCGGTTCCACCATGGGCCTTCGTCCTGGCTAGGCTTTGGATCATCCTCCTGTCTGCACCCTGGCTCCTACCACCTTGCTCTCCTCACTGGTTCCTCTGACCTGTGTTTCCATGGTGTCTTCCTCAGTCTGCTCCTTGTCCTACTCCAGAGCCCCCACCCTCTTTGCTTCCTCAGTTGGAACTCTCATTGGCTCCTGGTAGCTTATACATTTTGTCTTATGTATAATTTCAGTTTATGTTGATTGAGAACTTCTCCCAATCCCACTCTCCCCACTGGAAGCCCTGTGGTGACGTAAACCAACCCCCTCTCTTCCTTACTTCTGAGTGAGTGTAGCCTACTTCTCTGGGTGCACACTGCAACTACCAAACAGTTTAATTTACCCACAGGGTGAAATCATGCATGATGTAATGAGCAAATGAGCAGTAAAACCGATCATGCATTCCTTGCGCATCTATGGCCTAATCACAGCTGTGCTGATATAGAGCTACTGTATATCACACATACAATTGAAATTGGTCATGTAACAGCATGGCTAAAGAAATTCCAGGCAGGTCTTGAATGCACTACATTTCCATATCACTTCACCAAAATAGCCCAGTTATTAAATCTGTTTTTTAGTGTTTGTTGCTTGTTGAATGCTGCACAGACTCAGTAATTCACACGTTTAATCTTTCTCTTACACACAATCACTCACACTCTTTCTTTAACTCTAATAACTATATATTAATGGCTCAAGCCTCTGTTGGTTCAAAAATGATGCTTTGGAATCAATGGATGCTTGAGATAGGATGCATAAAAAATTAGTTCTACAAACAAAAGTTTTACTGAAGCTAAATTCACTCAAATTAAGATTAAATTGAGATTAAGCAATTTAATAGAAATATTTTTTTTGTTTATGTGTATTAGAGGTTTGTCAAATGAAAACCACATTGGAAACAGTAGCGTTACTGAATGTTCACTGAATAAAATATTCCAATACAAATTCTAATATTTAGTGCACTAAGTTACTTTTAAGAAGGGTAAAAGAGATACACACAAGCAATAAACATTTGTCAGTGAAGGTTTTCATTTTAGCTTCCATTTGCTGCAAACTCTTCCAATGAAAAGAACCAGTTTTAGCACTAAATCTGTTAAACTGCCAGATTAACATTTCAGATTAACATTTCCTACCACATGTCATTCATGCAAGTAACAGCTCTGTTTTACACATATTACAACAATTCATGTACACCACAAAAATACCATTACAATGGCCATAAGTATGAAATTTGTAGTATTTTGTAGTACTAGTATTTAGTGTAACTAGCAACATACACAATATGGTGACTGACGCAAACTAATGGACCACATCCTACACAGCTACTTTGTACATGTTCAAATTGTTATAATTCTGTCCTCATACAGTATGTAGCATTGGAAAAGAACATTCAAATGACATATGTTTATTTGTTCAACTTTCCCATCATATGCTGCTTTGTATTTTGTTCAGGCTTACACATGATTATATAACATTTTGGTGCAAATATGCAGAATAGTAAACCAAAGCTTGAAGCCAAAATTGCAAATATCTCCACAGCTACAGTAAATTTTCCAGGAGAACTGACATAAGATGGGATAAATGTGATCCATACAGCACAGAATATAAGCATACTGAATGTAATGAATTTAGCTTCATTGAATTTATCAGGCAATGTGCGAGCGAGAAAAGCCATCATGAAGCACAAGATAGCCAGTAGGCCAATATAACCCAGCACAGCAGAGAAACCTATAGTAGATCCCAGACTGCACTCAAGAATGATCTTTTCCTTGTAATATTTCATATTTTTGTAGGGAAATGGAGGAGATATTGTTAGCCATAGCACAGAGATTAGAACCTGTATAAGTGTAAATGCAAGAACACTGAGTCGTTGTTGTACAGGCCCAAACCATTTCATGACATTACTTCCTGGAAGTGTAGCCTTGAAGGCCATTAACACCACTATTGTTTTCCCCAGAACACAGGAGATACAGAGGACAAAAGTGATCCCAAACGCTGTGTGACGTAACATACAGGACCACTCAGTGGGCTGACCAATGAAAGTAAGTGAACAGAGAAAACACAGAATCAATGAGAAGAGCAGCAGAAAACTTAGCTCTGAGTTGTTGGCTTTTACTATGGGGGTATCCTTCTTGCTGTAAAACAGGATGGCTGTCAGCACAGTTAATCCTACTCCAAACAGTGAGAAAAATACTAACACTACACCCATAACTTCTGTGAATGACAGAAACTCTACAGCCTTTAACACACATTTATTTTTTTCAGCATTAGACCAATATTCCATTGGACACTGCTTGCAGTTATTTGAATCTGGAAAGAAAATTGTGATGACTAGTTACAAACAAAAGGAAAATTATTTCATTTATGAACTCTTTGCTAGGATATTGCATGCCAAAACTGCAAGAGAAGGGAAAGACAAAGAAAGAAATAACAATTTTTGAGAGATGGGTTGAAAATTACCTGTGTCGTTACTGATTTCTCCTTCTGCACATGGAATACAGTCATAACAGCAGACAGGCCTTCCTTTCTGTGCAGCCTTCCTAGTGCCTGGAGGACAGCTTTCACTACACACAGATCGTGGCTTCTACATTG
Source organism: Paracanthobrama guichenoti (assembly GCA_018749465.1). NCBI lineage: Eukaryota > Metazoa > Chordata > Actinopteri > Cypriniformes > Gobionidae > Paracanthobrama > Paracanthobrama guichenoti. The sequence continues at coordinate 18,975,090 of CM031960.1, read as the reverse complement.
AAAAATACACTGTACACAATTATCTAAACTTACTTTGCAAAATAAAAAATATTTGTATAAAATATTTGTATATTTTTATTTGTATTTTCGTTAAATATTGTATTTTTTTTTTTTATTATTTTTTTATTTGTCCATCTGAGAACAGTATTTCATAACTGCAATGTTAATTGCCAGTGTGCAATGCTCATGGACAGTGAAAATGTTTTTGGAAATGAAATTAATTTCAAAGGTGCTTTTACAGAAATTCAACACCATTACGCATGTCCTTGTCTTGTTCAAAATTTGTTCAGTAATGCCCTCTGCTGTTGCTTTTGTACATTTGATCAAACCTTATTGTCACTTGGCCTTTTTGCTCTGAATTTCCAGTGCGCTGTATACAGTTTAGACCAAAAGATAGATCTAGTTTCCTTGTACACCAAGAATAAATGCAAATTTAGTTTTCTTATATTCAATTGATTCTTTGTGATCAATATTAGCTTATAGTCATATTAGCTTATTTCAAACCAATGTGGTGTCATACAGCATTTCTCACATGTAAACGGTTTTGTATGGGGGAAACAAAATGTTCTGTCCTGAATTTGAACATGAGCAAAGCCTTGAGCAATGGTGGAGGGTACTGTTAGAAATACTGATATCCTTCAAGCTATATGTTTAGGCCAGTTCAAATGTTTTGACATTTTTTTTCCCAAACTTTCAACAAACTCTAAAAGATGAACATGTTACTGCTATTTACCTCTAGCTGTCCTCCAGCCCAAATTATGTTGTCAGTGTTGAGCATGAATCGTTGGTCAGGGGGCAGTGAGGCATCATAGTATCCCACTGGTTTAAACTTGATTGATCCATTAAAGTCCTGCTGCCAGTTTACAACTTCATATTGGGCTACAACAGCACCAGTGCTGTCAAACCATACATGATCTCCCATCTTTATAGTGAAATTTACCATTTTCAGAGCCTCAACCACCTATTAAGAAAAATTCATTTTCAGGCACAAACTGGTGAATCCTCTTGGTCTCTCCCTTTCAGTATATAATCTAGTCTATCTTTTAATGTTATTACCTGCTGTGGTTGTATTTTCTGCTCTGTTTCACAACCCTCCTTTTCTTTGCACTTCAGTAGATTGTGCAGTGAATGAGCCACAGCATAAACTGATTTGTAAACATTGCCTGCATATCTTTCTTCAGGCACATCTTCATTGTCGCTTTTCAACACAAGAAGATCCTGATATGCATTGCAAATTAATTCATACTGAGAAGAATTCCTCTCTATTTGTGAGCATGGAAAAGCTGTGTCCCAGAATGTTTTTATAACATAATCTGCAAAACCTTCAATATTGATTTTTTTCACTGCAAACCCCAATGATCCTCCCAGCACACGGAAACTGTTTGGAGTGACCATACTGTTTGCTGTTATCCATGCCTCCACACCAATTACTTGGAGGCCTGTAATGTTCTGAATAATTAAATAATCAAGTAGATTATTCATTTCAAAATTGGTTAGAAAAGCAACAATGACTTTCGCAGTGCCTTTTTTTATTGTGTCTACCACATTTTTGAGTTTTTCAGGCTCTGTTCTTTGGAATTTTACAGAGTACTCCACACAAATCCCCTCCTTCTCGGCTGTATTCAGAAATATTGCCATTCCATAGTTTCCATAATCGTTGTCACTGTTCACAGCTCCCACCCAAGACCAGCCAAAGTATTTGATTATGTATGCAAGTGCTCTGCTCTGGTGGTAATCACTAGCAATAGTCCTGAAGAAATAGGGGTAATCTTTTCTATTACTGAGACATTCACATGAGGCTGAGGGACTTATCTGAAAAAGCCATAGGAAACAGTAAAACAGTCATCAGTATTTATGTCAGACATTTAGTGTTGTTGCTCCTTACCACTGGAATTTTAAAAGGTCCTGTAGTTCTGGACAAAATCACTGTGTTAGATGACTCTGTTTCTCCTATGATAGCATGAATAGGGGACTGTCCGTTGCATCGGTCCCCTGATTCAAATTCTTGACCATTCATTAATGCCATATTTGCACCCATAGAAGATAGTATTGAACCACAAGTATCATAAATTCGGTAGCCAATAGAAATATTTGGGAGCAAACTTTCACTTCTGTTAATCTCTTCAATGGCAAATATCATAATTTGAGCCATTCGAAAATCTCTCAGACTCACACTGTAAAAAAATAATAATAAATTAAAATCAGAAGGTTAAACAAAGTGCATTATTTGCATTATCTGCTGTTATAACTCTAAAATGGATTTTGAAGTATATATAAAAAAAAAAAAAAAAACCTTGAACATGAAAAAAGCTGAGGTTTTTGCTTAAACTGAAATGAAGGTAATGTCTCAATGCTGTGGATTGGAAAAAGTGCTCCAATAGTTACGTCTCCGTCCTTGGATAGCAACGGGTACTTTGGGTCCCCCATCATTCGGCAAAGAGGCTTTTCTGCCTTTGCATGAAGTTGAAAGATAAGCAGGAGTGTGCAAAGAAAGACAGACATCCGAAAGACTGAGTTCAACAGAGGCCAAATGCAAATGACTTAATTCAATATTTGCACTTTTATACACACAATTAATATGGATGATTGACTGTGAATGCAACCAATGACCACATAGACATGGGTCAAGTCAAGCAGAGGCAGAGGCAGAATAGAGTCAAGCTATTATGATATAGTCTGATTTAATCAAGCCATTAAAAGGTATTCAATTGTAAAACTGAATATTAAAATAATCAGTTATTGCTGTGAAATCATAGTGTGATATCTAATAAATCAGGGATCTTTTTTGGGACTACCATTTGTCTGAGATTACCATCAACTATTAATTCCAATAAATTAGCATAACTAACTAGGTAGAAACACAATATTGTTTTTTTTTTTTTTTAAGCATTTAATGTGATTGCATCAAACTCGTTGAGAGCAGCCTTTCTGCTTCAGAGCTGCCTTACACATGTCCATATTGATAATGTTATGGCTTTCTGCAATTATAGTATCAACAGGGATTTTTTTTTTTAAGTCAAGTCAAGTCAAGTCAAGTCAAGTCAAGTCACCTTTATTTATATAGTGCTTTTTACAATGCCAATTGTTTCAAAGCAGCTTCACAGTGTTAACAGGAAAATAATTAATTTGATTCAGCTGTACAGACGCTCTGGAGAAAACAGTGATGTTATCCTGCTAATTTAAATTGTCATATAGTGTCAGTGTGGGCAGATCAGTAATATACAGTGGGTACGGAAAGTATTCAGACCCCCTTACATGTTTCACTCTTTGTTATATTGCAGCCATTTGCTAAAATCATTTAAGTTCTTTTTTTTACTAATTAATGTACACACAGCACCCCATTTTGACAGAAAAACACAGAATTGTTGACATTTTTGCAGATTTATTAAAAAAGAAAAACTGAAATATCACATGGTCCTAAGTATTCAGACCCTTTGCTGTGACACTCATATATTTAACTCAGGTGCTGTCCATTTCTTCTGATCATCCTTGAGATGGTTCTACACCTTCATTTGAGTCCAGCTGTGTTTGATTATACTGATTGGACTTGATTAGGAAAGCCACACACCTGTCTATATAAGACCTTACATCTCACAGTGCATGTCAGAGCAAATGAGAATCATGAGGTCAAAGGAACTGCCTGAAGACCTCAGAGACAGAATTGTGGCAAGGCACAGATCTGGCCAAGGTTACAAAAAATTTCTGCAGCACTTAATGTTCCTAAGAGCACAGTGGCCTCCATAATCCTTAAATGGAAGACGTTTGGGATGACCAGAACCCTTCTTAGAGCTGGCCGTCCAGCCAAACTGAGCTATCGGGGGAGAAGAGCTTTGGTGAGAGAGGTAAAGAAGAACCCAAAGATCACTGTGGCTGAGCTCCAGAGATGCAGTCGGGAGATGGGAGAAAGTTGTAGAAAGTCAACCATCACTGCAGCCCTCCACCAGTCGGGGCTTTATGGCAGAGTGGCCTGATGGAAGCCTCTCCTCAGTGCAAAACACATGAAAGCCCACATGGAGTTTGCTAAAAAACACCTGAAGGACTCCAAGATGGTGAGAAATAAGATTCTCTGGTCTGAAGAGACCAAGATAGAACTTTTTGGCCTTAATTCTAAGCGGTATGTGTGGAGAAAACCAGACACTGCTCATCACCTGTCCAATACAGTCCCAGCAGTGAAGCATGGTGGTGGCAGCTTCATGCTGTGGGGGTGTTTTTCAGCTGCAGGGACAAGATGACTGGTTGCAATCGAGGGAAAAATGAATGTGGCCAAGTACAGGGATATCCTGGACAAAAACCTTCTCCAGAGTTCTCAAAACCTCAGACTGGGCCGAAGGTTCACCTTCCAACAAGACAATGACCCTAAGCACACAGCTAAAATAAGAAAGGAGTGGCTTCACAACAACTCTGTGACTGTTCTTGAATGGCCCAGCCAGAGCCCTGACTTAAACCCAATTGAGCATCTCTGAAGAGACCTGAAAATGGCTGTCCATCAAAGTTTACCATCCAACCTGACAGAACTGGAGAGGATCTGCAAGGAGGACTGGCAGAGGATCCTCAAATCCAGGTGTGAAAAACTTGTTGCATCTTTCCCAAAAAGACTCATGGCTGTATTAGATCAAAAGGGTGCTTCTACTAAATACTGAGCAAAGGGTCTGAATACTTAGGACCATGTGATATTTCAGTTCCCTTTCGAAAGGGAGCAAGACGCTGTAAAACTGCATTCTACCATCTTAAAAATATATCTAACTTACGGCACATCCTTTCGATGCAAAATGCTGAACAGTTAATTCATGCATTCATGACCTCAAGGCTAGATTACTGTAATGCTTTACTGGGTGGTTGCCCTGCTCGCTTAATAAACAAATTCCAGCTGGTCCAAAACACAGCAGCTCGAGCTCTTACTAGAACAAGGAAGTATGACCATATTAGCCCGGTTCTGTCAATACTGCACTGGCTCCCTATTAAACACTGTATAAATTTTAAAATCTTGCTTATTACTTACAAAGCATTAAATGGTTTAGCTCCCCAGTACTTGAGCGAACTCTTAACGCATTATACTCCATCACGTCTATTGCGGTCTAAAAACTCTGACCAGTTGATAATACCTAGAATATCAAAATCAACTGCAGGTGGTCGATCCTTTTCCTATTTAGCACCTAAACTCTGGAACAGTCTTCCTAGCATTGTTCGGGAAGCAGACACACTCTGTCAGTTTAAATCTAGACTAAAAACGCATCTATTTACTATGGCTTACACATAAAACATTATCAATTTCTATTATTCAAATCAGTAAATGAGTGTTAGGCTGCATTAACTAGGTCAGCCGGAACCGGGAACACTTCCCATAACACCTGATGTACTCGTTACATCATAAGAAGAATGGCATCTACGCTAATGTTAGTCTCTCTGTTTATCCCGAGGTTTACTGCAGTCAGCCGGATCCGGGCCATATCCAGATCAGATGGTGGCCCAGCGCCTGGACATGACCAACACATCCCTGAAATGTCTGCAGAGAGCATGTCAAATAAACTCCCCCCGTAAATGCCGCATCGACACGACATCCTCATTAAACCCGTCTTTGGCGTGATGACTCCAATCTTTAATAAATAAATAAATAAATAAATAAATTAAAAAAACAACACCATCACCACAAGTTGTTCGGGAAGGTTTCAAGAAAAATCCTCCTCACTCATCCAAAAACAAACTCCCGTATATTCAGTTGTCATGTACGACAAAAGGGACTGGATTCTATGGTCAGATGAAACTAAAAAAAAAATAATTTGGGCAGCAAACCCACCAGTTGGGTTTAGTGCACACAGGGATGAAAAAATACCCCATGTCCACGGTTAAATATACTGCTGGACCGTAATGTTGTGGGCCTATTTTTCTGCCAGAAGTCCTGGACATCTTGTTCAGATACATGGTGAAAAAATCTAAACCTGATGGCCTCTGCTAGAAATCTTGTAATGGGCTGTGGTTGGATCTTCCATCAGGACAATGTTCCAAAATCAAAATGTGTCACTGAACACAAAATTAAGTTTCTGCCATGGCCATCCCAGTCCCATAATCTTAACCCTACAGAAAATGAGTGGGGTGAACTGAAGCGAAGAAGCACAAACATGGATATGGGAATCTGAAAGATCTGGAGAGATTCTGTATGGAGGAATGGTTTCTGATCTCTTGTCACGTGTTCTCAAAACTCATCTATAGAAGAAGACTCAGAGCTGTTATCTTGGCAAAAGGAGGTTGAAAAAAATATTTAATAAAAGAGTGCCAATAATTATGTCCAACGTGTTTTGGAGAAAAACATTTATTTCATCAAGAGATTATCCCCACATTTTTTTTTTTTTTTTTTTACTTCAATGAAAGTAATATGAATGAATTTTTGTAATAAAAGATCAAAAGGATTAACAATGCAGATTTATTTTTAAAGGCTTTATTCAAATTTACCAAGGGCAATAATTCTGACCACAACTGTACATAGCTGCATAAGTAGATTTATTATTGAAATGGCTTAATCAGTTTTTATGGGGTTTTCTTTTGTAAATTTCATACATCAATAACAGTTTTCTTTAAATAAAAAATGCACTATTAATATACACTTTGTTTTATTTCTCAAAAGGATTTAGATGGATTCTTTCCCATCATATGTTGCTTTGTGTTTTGTTCAGGCTTAAACAGGATAATATAACATTTAGGTCCAAATATGCAGAATAGTAAACCAAAGCTTGAGGCTAAAATAGCAAATATCTCCACAGCTACAGTAAATTTTCCAGGAGAACTGACATAGGCTGGTATAAATGTGATCCATACAGCACAAAATATGAGCATACTAAATGTGATGAATTTGGCTTCATTGAAGTTATCAGGAAGTGTGCGAGCCAGAAAAGCCAGAATGAAGCACAACACAGCCAGTAGGCCAATATAACCAAGAACAGCAGAGAAACCTAAAGTAGACCCAAGACTGCACTCAAGAATGATCTTTTCATGATAATATTTCATGTTTTTGTAGGAAACAGGAGGAGATAATGTTATCCAAAGCACACAGATAAGAACCTGTATAAGTGTAAAGGCAAGAACACTGAGTCGTTGTTGTACAGGCCCAAACCATTTCATGACATTACTTCCTGGAAGTGTAGCCTTAAAGGCCATTAACACCACTATTGTTTTCCCCAGAACACAGGAGATACAGAGGACAAAAGTGATCCCAAACGCTGTGTGACGCAACATACAGGACCACTCAGTAGGCCGACCAATGAAAGTAAGTGAACAGAGGAAACACAGAGTCAATGAGAAGAGCAGCAGGAAGCTCAGCTCTGAGTTGTTGGCTTTTACTATGGGGGTGTCCTTCTTGCTGTAAAACAGGATGGCCACCAGCACAGTCAGTCCTACTCCAAACAGTGAGAAAAAGACTAGCACTACACCCATAACTTCTGTGAATGACAGAAACTCTATAGCCTTTAAAAAACATTTATCTTTCTCAGCATTAGACCAGTATTCCCCTGGACACTGCTTGCAGTTATTTGAATCTGAAAAGAAAGTTGTGTTTACTATAGTTAGAAACAAAGGGGAAAATGACTTCATTCATAAAGTCTCTTGATAAGAACCTGCATCTTTAACAGTAGAAGGAAAATACAAAAAAAACAACTAACCAATTTTCTTTGGAGCTTTGAGATGGGCTGGAGATTACCTGTCTCATTACTGATTTCTCCATCTGCACATGGAATACAGTCATAACAGCAGACAGGCCTTCCTTTTTGTGCAGCCTTCCTAGTGCCTGGAGGGCAGCTCTCACTACAAACAGACTTTGGCTTCTACAAAGTAAAATAAAATTATACAACAGGTATATTACATGGTATATGTGTGTTATTATGCTTAGTTTCACCCTCACAGACTCTTAGTTTGTTTATCTGCAGTCACATGTCTCCTGTGTTCTGCTTTGTAGTAATTTCCCACCTCTAGTTTGTCTCCTAGGTTACTCATTGCATTCTAGTTTGTTACTATGGTTATCAGTTCCCTCTTTTGTATCACCTGTGTTTATCCAATCATTTTTGTGTTCTCTCACTATGTATTCTGCCTGTGTTTTAGTTGTCATGGTCAGTTCTCGTTAATACTACACTAAGTTTGGTTTTGTGGAGTCTTCTGTTAAATAAAGTCTTTCATATTCTTCTTCTTCTTCGTGCTCTTTCGCTTACCACTCTTTGCAAGTGTAACAATATGTGATATGATGACATATCTATCAATATTATCAAGAATAGAATATTGCATCTTTGATGTATATTGAGAAACCACTGCAAAAGCTGAAATGGAGAAATGTATTTATTTATTTAATTTTGCTCATATTAGCGACATATTAGCTTTTATCCAGTTTTAAATCAGCTAGTGGTTATGAAGCGTTATAAATGCAAATGGTGTTATTTTTGTACTGAAAAAAAAAAAAAAAGGTTTTCTTTCCTGAAATTTCTGAGTAGAGCTTTGAGGAGTATTGAAAAGTACATATAATGTCATTTTTATATTCTTTTGATTAATACAACACAATCTTTCCTTTCTTAAACTTGACATGATACTAACCCCATTTAAACTTTGTATAAACAAGCTATTTACCTGCAGTTTTCCTCCAGCCCAGATTATGTTTTCAGCGTTGAGTACAAAGCGCTGGTCAGGGGGCAGTGAGGCATCATAGTATCCCACTGGTTTAAATTGGACTGATCCATCTGAGTCCTGCTGCCAGTTCACAACTTCATACTGTGCTACAACTGCACCAGTGTTGTCAAACCACACACGATCTCCTGTCTTTATGGTAGAATTTATCTTTTTCAGAGCCTCAACCACCTAGTCAAAAAAGTTCAAAGAGATTTTGATGTTACCAAAGAGATATTATTTATTTTTTTTTTTTTTTAAATGTATCCTCTTGCTCTGTTTTCATTGCCATCTTTACCTGCTGTGGTTGTATTGTCAGACCTTTTTCACAATTTTCTTGTTTTGTGCACTGGAGCAGGTCATGTAATGAGTGAGCCACAGCATAAACCGCTTTGTAGACATTGCTTGAATATCTTTCTTCATTCACATCTTCATTGTAATTTTTCAGTGCAAGCAGATCCTGATATAGACTGCAATTGAATTCATATTGATAAGAATCCCCTTCAGTCTTTGAGCATGGAAATGCAGTGTTCCAGAATTTCTTTAAAGCATAATCTGCAAACCCTTCAATATCAGTTTTTCTCACTGCAAACCCCAGTGACCCTCCAAGAACATGAAAGCTGTTTGGAGTGATCAAACTTTTTGCAGTTATCCAAGCCTCCACTCCAATAATTTGGAAGTCTGTAATGTTCTCAATACTTAGCTGATCAAACAGATTGCCCATCTCAACTTGAGAAACAAATGCCACAATTACTTTTGCAGTGCCTTTTTGTATTGTCTGTACCACCTTTTGGAGTTTTTCAGGCTCTGTTCGATAGAATTTCACAGAGTACTCCACACAGATCCCCTCCTCCTGTGCAGTTTTCAGAAATATGGCCATTCCATTGTTTCCATAGTCATTGTCACTGTTCACAGCTCCTACCCAAGACCAGCCAAAGTGCTTAACTATGTATGCAAGTGCTGTGCTCTGGTGGTAATCACTAGCAATAGTCCTGAAGAATGAGGGGTAACTCTTTCTATTACTAAGACATTCACATGTGGCTGAGGGACTTATCTGAAAAAGAAATCACTGAAGACAATGATACAGTCATCAGTATGGTGATTATGTCAAACATGTAGTGTTATCGCTCCTTACCACTGGAATTTTAAAAGGTCCTGTAGTTCTGGACAGAATCACTGTAGCAGAAGACTCAGTTTCTCCTATGATAGCATGTATAGGAGACTGTCCATTGCATCTGTCCCCTATTGCAAATTCCTGGCCATTTAGCAATGCCATAGTTGCACTCATGGAAGACAGTCTTGAACCACAGGTATCATAGATTCTGTAGCCAATAGAAACATTTGGGAGCAAACTTTCACTTGTGTTAATCTCCTCAATGGCAAAGATCATAGTTTGAGCCATCCGAAAATCTATTAGATTCACACTGTGAAAACATTTATCCAGTTTTGCATGAGTAAACAAAGTTAAATACATAACTTATATGTGCTAAAAAGTTATTTATATAAATCTGTTTTTATCAAATGCATTATCTTCTCAATGTAACAAACCTGGAGCAAAACAGACGTTGGGGTTTTTGTGTAAAGTCAAATGATGGCAATGTTTCTTTACTGTGAATTGCAAAAAGTGTTCCAATAGTAATATCTCCATCTTTAGACAGCAGTGGGTATTTTGAGTCTCCTATCATATGACAAATGTTCTTCTCTGCCTTTGTATGAAGGCAATAAAAAATAAAAGTATGCAAAGAAGATGTGAATCCTGCTGATTGACCTCAGATGCATCTTCCAAATGCCAATGACCTGATACACCATTTGTACTTTTGTATATCACATCATTAATATGCATCATTTAAAGTCAATGATCCCACAGGACATGAGCTATAAAAGAATAGATGAAAAAAAAAAATGTTATTTCCAATCTTTGAATAATGATTGGTAGTCCTTTCTACAGATAGTGGAAAATTCTAAGTCATGTTCATGCTTTAATAAGGCCTTCAAACAATAATTAAACACTGGTATCTAAAACCTCTATTTATGAGTGAATTAAAAAAAAATATACCAGTGAAAGGGAGAAACTGAGTACCATTTATATCACATTTATAGAATATGTGTCACAAAGTACAGTGCCCTCCACTAATATTGGCACCTTTGGAAAATATGAGTAAAGGTGGCTGTGAAAATAAATCTGCATTGTTTATCCTTTTGATCTTTCATTATTTTTTTTAATTTTTTTAAAATCACAAAATTCTAACCCTTCATTAAAGTAAAACAACTCAAAGAAAGGGCAGGGTTGTTTTAATGTAAGTGAAGGTTTAATGCAGTAAATGTTTTGTTTTTGTTTGTTTGTTTGTTTGTTTGTTTGTTTGTTTGTTTGTTTGTTTGTTTTCTAGTTCACATTGGCCACAATTATTGGCACCCAATTATTACAATGTCCGTTTCCCAAGATAACAGCTCTTCTAGATAACAGAGTCTTCTTCTATAATGCCTGATGAGTTTGGAGAACATCTGACAAGAGAGCAGAGAGCATTCCTTCAAACAGAATCTCTCCATATCCATCAGAATCCCAGCTCCATGTTGGTGCTTTTTATGCAAAAAAAAACAAACAAAAAAAATAGGCCCACAACATTAAAGATCCAGTAGCATCTTTAATCATGGGCATGGAGTACTTTTTATCCCTGTTTGCACCAAACCCATCAAACCTTTTTTAGTTTCATCTGACCATAGAACCAGGTCCCTTTTGAAGTTCCAGTCGTGTCTGACTGAATACTGAAACCAGAATATGCTGAAGTTTGTTTTTGGATGAGCAAGGAGGATATTTATTGAAACCCTCCAAAACAACTTGCGGTGATGTAGGTGCTGTTGAATTTTTTTTTTTTTTTTTTTTTAGGATTTCTGACCCCACGACTCATCTAATTTCTTTAATTCTCCAGCTGTGATCCTTGGAGAGTCAAGTCAAGTCAAAGTCAGCTTTATTGTCAATTCTGCCATATGTACAGTACATACATACAGAGAATTGAAATTCTATGACTCTCAGACCCTAGGTGCCTAACAACAACAAAACAATAACAATAACAACAAAAGTTTAACAGTAACAACAACAGAAGAAAGATTAAAAAACATGGATAAAGTGAATTATAGAGGTAAAGTGGCGATGGCAAATAGTGCAAACAATAGTAACAATAGTGTAATTTCAGATTTAAGTCAGTGCAGGTATAAAATAAAATTATAAGAGTGTGTGCAAAAAAAAAAGAGTCTGTAAGAGGGGAGACCAATTCCTCAGAGAGACAATATAATGAGGTAGATGAAGGGAGGAGAACTGGGGGGGGTGATTCCCAGATCAGGTGCGTGGGGCAGAAGAGGGGAGGGTCGGCAGAGTCGGGAGGGAGTTCAATGCCCTGACAGCTTGGGGAATGAATCTGTCCTTCAGTCTGCTGGTCCTTGCTTGGAGACTGCGAAGCCTCCTCCCTGATGGCAGCAGACTGAAGAGGCTGTGCGATGGGTGGGTGGGGTCTCTCGCAATGATGAGGGCTTTGCGGGAGAGGCGGGAGTTATAAATGTCCTGGAGGTGTGGGAGAGAGACACCAACGATCTTCTCAGCTGCTCTCACTATGCGCTGAAGTGCTTTATGGCAGGATGCGTTGCAGGCCCCGTACCACACAGTGATGCAGCTGGTCAGAATGCTCTCGATGGTGCCTCTGTAGAAGGTGCGCATGATGGGGCTGGGGCCCGGCTCTTCTCAGCTTGCGGAGAAAGTAGAGTCGCTGCTGTGCTTTCTTGGTCAGTGCTGTGGTGTTGGCGGTCCAGGAGAGGTCCTCTGTGATATGTACACCCAGAAATTTGGTGCTCCTCACCCTTTCCACGGTCACACTGTTGATGGTCAGAGGAGCGTGCTGGGTGTGCATTCTCCTGAAGTCAACAACAATCTCCTTCGTCTTCTCCACGTTCAGAGAGAGATTGTTGTCGCCACACCACCTGGCCAGGCGGCTCACCTCGCTCCTGAAGTTTGTCTCATCATCGTTGCTAATGAGACCAACTACGGTCGTGTCGTCCACAAACTTGATGAAGAGATTGCTGTTGTGTATGGGTGTGCAGTCATGTGTCAGCAGAGTGAAAAGGAGGGGGCTCAACACACATCCCTGAGGGGCTCCAGTGTTCATGATGATGGAGCTGGATGAGTTACTGCCGACCCGAACTGCCTGAGGTCTACCCGTCAGGAAGTCCAGCAACCAGTTGCACATCGATGTGCTGAGTCCCAGCTGTGACAGTTTTTGAGTGAGCTGTAGAGGGATGATTGTATTGAATGCTGAACTAAAGTCTATGAACAGCATTCTGACATAAGTGTCTTTATTTTCCAGGTGAGTGAGTGCTGAATGGACGGTGGTGGCGATGGCGTCATCGGTCGAGCGTTTAGACCGATATGCAAATTGGTAGGGGTCCAGGGAGGGGGGGAGGACAGACTTAATGTGGTGTATGACTAGCCGCTCAAAGCACTTCATAAGGATGGGGGTAAGTGCGACTGGACGGTAGTCGTTGAAGCAGGATGGAGATGATTTCTTAGGGACTGGAATGATGGTGGTTGCTTTGAAGCATGTGGGACGACAGCTTGACTCAGTGAGATGTTGAAGATGTCTGTGAAGACATCAGTGAGTTCCTCTGCACAGTCTCTCAATACACGTCCAGGAATGTTGTCAGGACCTGGAGCTTTGCATGCGTTGACCCTGCTGAGGGATCTTCTCACGCAGCCACGATTTTTGGTTGGGCCAGACGGTGATGGTCTTTGTGACTGTTACATCCTCCATGCACTTGGTGATATAAGAAGTAACAGTCTCTGAGTACTCCTGGAGGTCGGTGGTGTTGTTGTAGGTTGCAGCCTGTTTAAACATGTCCCAGTCAGTGGTGTCGAAGCAGTCTTGAAGAGCCTCTGATTACCCTTCAGGCCAGACTTGAATCTGCTTCTGGACTGGTTTGGTGGCTTTCACAAGTGGTCTGTATGCTGGCATTAACATAACAGTGATGTGATCTGAAGCACCAAGGTGGGGGAGGGGAAGGGCTTTGTAAGCTCCTCTCTGTGTAGTGTACACAAAGTCCAGAGTGTTTTTACCACGTATTGGGAAGTCAATGTGTTGATGAATTTTTGGAAGTCTGCATGGTTGAAATCTCCAGCCAAGATGAGAAAAGCATCTGGGTGGGCTGTCTGCTGATCACTGATGTGTTTATAAAGATTATTTAGTGCCTCACTCCTGTTGTTGTTGGAGCTGGGGGGGATGTATACAGCAACAAGTATAATAGCTGAATATTCCCGCGGTAGATAAAACGGCTGACATTTAATAATCATAAACTCCACCAGGGGTGAGCAGTGTTTGCAGACCACAACAGCATCGCGGCACCACGCATCATTGGTGTAAACACAGAGTCCGCCGCCGCGGGTCTTACCTCCCTCGACGGGCACTCTGTCCACTCAGCTGAATGGCGTGGTCCGGAACGCTGTTGTTGAGCCATGTTTCCGTGAACACAAAAACACAACAGTCTCTTACAGTCTTCCGAGTAGAGCAAAGAAGACGAAGATCATCCAGTTTATTGTCCAACGAGCGTACGTTAGCGAGAATGATGGTGGGGATAGCCGGCTTGTGTGGTTTAGCCGCTAGCCTGACACGGATACCTCCGCGCTTCCCCCTCTTCTGTTTCCTCTCACCCCATTTGTGGCGCCTCCACTGTGGGAGAGGTGCAGTAGTGGGGGACGGTGATGATGGGGTAGGCCCCCGGAGAAGGCCATGATCCCGCAGATCTTGAGCGAGCGCCGATCTTGGATTGAAGACTGTAGTTTTTCCAACCTCGAGCAGAAACTCACGTCTGTAGCTGAGTTTGCAGATGAACGGACGCGACAAGGACGTACAAAAACACTGAGATTTACACAACGAAAAACACAAAAACACCGGTCCGTCGGGAGAGAGAGAAGCCGCTGCGTGTGCATGCGCCGCCATCTTAATCAAAAAGAGATAGTTTGAGACTTTGGCCACTCAAACTATCCTCCTAAAACATTGTTTGATCAATAAGTAATATCAACATACATTTTTACATTGCTTTAACTCATCAAAATAAGATTTTCAATGATAAAATTTCTACTTTTTTTATAAGTTATACAAGATTCAACTATTTTTTTAAAATTAAGTTTAATGCAATTTAAGTTGAACTGACTTAAACATGCAAATTGATTATACTTAAACTTTTTTTTTTAATTATTATTATTTTTATTTTTTTTACAGTTTATGCATAATGACAATACAGATACATCCTCTTCCAGGCAGATTTGTAACATCTTTAGTTGATTGGAACTTCTTAATTATTGCCCTGATGGTGGAAATGGGTATTTTCAATGCTTTAGCTATTTTTGTGACCATGGGCCATATAAATGCACTTCCCCATATGACAAATCTTATCTGGCTCCACTCCACAAAATCCCTTTTCCCTCTGCCCACATACCGCAAAGAATGTAGAGGTCCACATCTGGATTTAAGACTAGGACAACAAATGTGCCATAACTGGCTCGAGCCTCAACCAATTAATCACCCATAACTGGCCATGCACTGGGCCTGAATAGGTTTTAGTAATGTTACATATTTTCCTGAAGATTTGGATTACAGCACAGGAATTTAATACTTTTATGATCATTTGATTGTTTTTGTGGTGTATTTTATGCCGCATGATAATGCACGATAATGGTACAATTATCACAGAAATTATAGTTATTTTCATTATGTTATAACTTGTCAATTCAAAGATTAATTTTAAACAAAACCACACTTTGAAATCTTGAACTGAATAAAATTTCTGTGATCCATCCATCCATCCATCCATAGGTGAGAGTAGGAGCGTACATCGACCGGTAAATCGAGAGCTTTGCCTAACAGCTCAGCTCTTTCACCACAACAGACCGGTACATCGACCGCATTACTGCAGAAGCTGCACTGATCCGTCTGTTCATCTCCCATTCCAACCTTCCCTCACTCGTGAACAAGACCCCAAGATACTTGAACTCCTCCACTTGAGGCAGGAACTCTCCACCAACCTGAAGAGGGCAAGCCACCCTTTTCCAACTGAGAACCATGGCCTCGGACTTGGAGGTGCTGATTCCCATCCCAGCCGCTTCACACTCGGCTGCAAACCAAAGCAGCGACAAAATCACATGGTCTCCAAACCGGACACTAAATATTAGTAAAATAAAAATTATGAACAGAACCAGTGACAAAGGGCAGCCCTGCCGGAGTCCAAAATGCACCAGAAACAAGTCTGACTTACTGCCAGCAATGTGGACCAAAGTCCTGCTCTGGTCGTACAGGGACCGAACAGCCCTAAGCAAGGGGCCCCGGACCCCATACTCCCAGAGCACCCTCCACAGGACGCCACGAGTAACACAGTCGAATGCCTTCTCCAAATCCACAAAGCACATGAGGATTGGTTGGGCAAACTCCCATGAACCCCCAGCACCCTGGAGAGGGTATAGAGCTGGTCCAGTGTTCCACGACCAGGACGAAAACCACACTGTTCCTCCTGAATCTCTTCGAGGCCAACCAATAGACTTTCTCCATGGCCTCACCGAACTCCTCCCAGGCCCAATTCTTTTGCCTCCACAACTACCCGGGCTACAGTCTATTTGGCCTGCCGGTACCCGTTAACTGCCTCAGGAGTCCCACAAGGGTCCCAGGCCCAATCGGCCCTTCTTCAGCTTGACGGCATCCCTTACTTCCGGTGTCCACCACCGGGTTTGGGGATTGCCGCCTCGACAGGCACCGGAGACCTTACAGCCACAGCTCCGAGCGGCCGCGTTAACAATGGAGGTGAAGAACATGGTCCACTCGGACTCCAGACTCCTTTGGGATCCGGTTGAAGCTCCGCCGGAGGTGGGAGTTGAAGATCTCTCTGACAGAGGGACTCGGCCAAACGTTCCCAACAGACCCTCGGATGATGTTGTTGTGTTGGCTTCCTCAGACCAGGACCTTCAACGTGCGCTGGGATGGTTTTCAGCTGAGTGTGAAGTGGCTGGGATGAGAATCAGCACCTCCAAGTCCGAGGCCATGGTTCTCAGTCTGAAAAGGGTGATGCCCTCTTCAGGTTGGTGGAGAGTTTGGGTCTGCCGAGTCTGTCCAGCTTCCTCCCCAGCCCATCGGATCCATCTCACCACCAGGTGGTGATCAGTTGACAGCTCCGCCCCTCTCTTCACGGAGTGTCCAAGACATATGGTTCAAAGTCAAATGAGATGACCACAAAGTCAATCATCGACCTCCAGTCTAGAGTGTCCTGGTGCCAGGTGCACTGATGGACACCCTTATCCTTGAACATGGTGTTTGTTATGGACAAGCTGTTACTAGCACAGAAATCCAGTAACAGAACACAGCTCGGGTTCAGATCGGGGGGCGTTCCTCCCAATCACGCCCTTCCAGGTGTCACTGTCACTGCCCATGTAGGCTTTGAAGTCCCCCAGTAGAACGATGGAGTCTCCAGTCGGAGCACTTTCCAGCACCCCTCCCAGAGACTCCAAGAGTGCCGAGTACACCACACTGCCGTTCAGCCCATAGGCACATACGACAGTGAGAGACCTATCCCCGACTCGAAGGCACAGGGAAATGACCCTCTCGTTCACCAGGGTGAATTCCAACACATGGTGGCTGAGCTGGGCTGATTTCTGTGATCATTTTTACCATTATCATGAGGTATTTTATTTATTTTGTTCACCAAGTACATAATTTTATTATATGTACCAATATTAAAACTTATCCAGGCCCAGTGCAGGGCCAGTTACGGGTGATTAATTGGCTGAGACTCAGGCCAGTTATGGCCCATTTGTGCCCCTAGTCTTTAATTCAGATCTGAACCACTACAGGGCCTTAATTCTTTGTGGTATGTAGGCAGAGAGAAATGGGTTGTTGTGTGGGCCAGAAAAAAAAATAAAAAAAATAAAAAAAAAATACTATGTGGGCAGTGACTGCTGGAAAAACTTTAAAGATGCCATAAAATGCATTGATACAATATTTTAAATTGTTCTCTGATATCTACATATAAGGTGTGTGGCTTAGGTAAGGGCAAAAATTCTCCATATACGGTTTTACATGTCCATTTACAACCCCAGGATTTGTCCCTAAAATGAAATGGGTTGTTATTACCTTATTTGGAAGGGTCATGAATAATAATGTTGAGCACTGCAGTAGCTCACACAGCTGACTCACCACTCAAGACTCAGCTTACAATTAATAATAGTACACATACGCAATTAATGATAAGTAACATATTTGCTTCGAAGGTGGGACCTCATTGTTTTCAAAATTTAAAACAATGAAATTCCACATTAGAGGTTGCACAAGTGCAGTTATTACAGTTCATCACTGAGAAGTGAGTCATGACAGAACACAGACTGACAGAATGACACTTTAATTTAAGCAGAAAATCTCAAAAGATATTTTAAGTAAGCGTACTTATTTATAGGTGTTTTCAGATCACCCGTGCGAGAGAGAGAGCTCATGTGCACATGGTTGCCAGATGGCAAAGTTTAAGTAAAACCGGATAGAATAAGTGCTCTTTTAACAGAAAAGCTCTGATTGGGGGATTTAAATGATTGAAATCTGCACCCGTAAGCATGAACGCTGGAGCGCTCATCTTTTTCCCACTGACAAAACCAAAGAGCTTTAATTTTTTAAACTACATTTTAGTCTCGTCTTTAACACAGAGCAGGTTGCATGCCAGGATCACTTTATTGTAAATTAAATTGTAGTAAAACGAAAGGCACCTACGTTAGTCATTTCACAATCTCTGTACAAAACAGGCTGGGAAGAGGGCGGACTACATATGTTGCTCAGGGGAAGTCATTTTCAAATAACTAGCTAGTTACGTCAAAACCAGCAACAAAATGAAACAGGTCACCGAGTGACACATTTTCAAACTCAGATAGTTTATAACAAACTGGCTGCATGCTTTCTTTTCACCTTTTCTGAGCTGGCAGACACAGCAGAAACCAAACTAAATGCAAACAAAGCTACAAAAATGAAAGTTTCATTCTATGGCACCTTTAAATATGCAAAATGATGCTGGAAAACTGAAGACATTTCAGGAGCTGGTGGATTTTTCTGAAGAACATTGGGCAGTTTAACTGCTCAGGACAAACAAGCGACTCAAGAACAACCATCACAAAACAAATAAAAAATAAAAATAGTAATAAAAAAAAGTTGTGGATCATTTAGGTCAATGACACACAGTATTAAGAATCAACTCTATGTACACTTTTGAATGGGGTCATTTCTATAAATTCAACTTTTATTTTGTCTTGTGGATTATATGTAAACATCTTTTATGTAAAACACCATATTCAAGACAGTACAAACCCGATTCCAAAAAAGATGGGACACTGTACAAATTGTGAATAGAAAAGGAATGCAATAATTTACAAATCTCATAAACTTATATTTTATTCACAATAGAATATAGATAACATATCAAATGTTGAAAGTGAGACATTTTGAAATGTCATGCCAAATATTGGCTCATTTTGGATTTCATGAGAGCTACACATTCTAAAAAAGTTGGGACAGGTAGCAATAAGAGGCCGAAAAAGTTAAATGTACATATAAGGAACAGCTGGAGGACCAATTTGCAACTTATTAGGTCAATTGACAACATGATTGGATATAAAAAGAGCCTCTCAGAGTGGCAGTGTCTCTCAGAAGTCAAGATGGGCAGAGGATCACCAATTCCCCCAATGCTGCAGCGAAAAATAGAATATTAGAAAGGAGTTTCAAGTTATCATCATCTACAGTTCATAATATCATCCAAAGATTCAGAGAATCTGGAACAATCTCTGTCAGAAAGGGTCAAGGCCAGAAAACCATACTGGATGCCCGTGATCTTCGGGCCCTTAGACAGCACTGCATCACATACAGGAATGCTACTATAATGGAAATCACAACATGGGCTCAGGAATACTTCCAGAAAACATTGTCGGTGAATCCACCGTGCCATTTGCCGTTGCCGGCTAAAACGTCTCGGTTATGTATGGAACCCTCGTTCCCTGAAGGAGGGAACGGAGACGTACGTTGGAACTGACCGACGAATTGGGATCTGTTTTCAGAGACCAATCTACTTCGAGTGATTAAAAACAAGCCAATGGACATCGGCATGCGGTTCACGCATTCCACGCACTGCCCCGCAGCGCGGGTATAAACACGGAAGTGGAAGTACCGCATATTACTTTTCAACTGAGGAGCCAAGACAAGTGACTCAGCCTTCAGCTGAAGCACAGCACCTGGCGACGGGACGTACGTCTTCATTCCCTCCTTCAGGGAATGAGGGTTACATACGTAACTAAGACGTTCCCTTTCAGTCAGTCACGTTTGATGTATGTCGGAACTGACCGACGAATTGGGATCCCTACCAACACGCCAGGATGCTGGCCCTTCCAGCGCCCTGCCTGAGCTCACTGGAACACTCCTAAGTTGGAGTGGAAGTCAGGGCTCCCGGCAGGGAAGGTCAGTCACTGCTGTTCCTGCAAGACCCACTCAGCATGACTATTGGATAACGCTGGGAAAGCGTGACCGTCTCGTGGAGGTGGTACGCTGCAGAGCCACATCCTTCAATGGAAGGAGAGGTGGCAGATTACACATATAAGGACTAACCTATCAGGGTAGTGCAACATATGGCAGTCTCTGGGGTGGATCCAGCCTGGTCCCAGGGGGGAAAGAACACCGCTAGAGACGACAGAGCAAGCTCTGTCAAGGGAAAGACACGGGGCTAGCCGAGTAGGGTAGCTGGTACCGTGGAGAATACACATATGTTGCCGAGGGAACCGCTACATATGGATACCCAGCCTACACAGCCATTTCTCAAGCATATGGGTGCAGGCCTGGCACCAGATGGCCGCAACGTCTGACACCGAAGGGATGATGGAGGAGCTCGACAGGGTTAGCCATTTCTGGGGAACACAACTGGAGACAATAACCAGGGGGCGGGAATGGCATCGCAAGCCGACACTAGAACGGGCATTTAGCGCTACTGGCCACTGGGGGCGAGTACACGGGAAGATACCAGCTCTACACGAGACTATAGAATCTAACGAATGTGTTAGGTGTCGCCCAGCCCGCAGCTCTACATATATCTGTCAGCGAGGCGCCCTGAGCCAGCAGCCAGGAGGAAGTCCTAGTCGAGTGTGCTCGCAACCCGAATGGGCAGGGCACGTCTTGGGACTGGTACGCCAAGACAATAGCATCCACTATCCAGTGGGCTAACCTCTGCTTGGAGACAGCCTTTCCCTTCTACTGGCCTCCGTAACAGATGAAGAGCTGTTCTGAGGTCCTAAAGCTTTGAGTTCGGTCCACGTAGGCGCGGAGAGCACGGATGGGACAGAGTAAAGCTAGGGCTGGGTCAAAAGAGGACAAGGACAACCCAAGTTGTTATCAGCGCTCAGTTCAGAAGCCTGCATCTCTGATGGTATGGGGTTGCATGAGTGCGTGTGGCATGGGCAGCTTACACATCTGGAAAGGCACCATCAATGCTGAAAGGTATATCCAAGTTCTAGAAAAACATATGCTCCCATCCAGACATCGTCTCTTACAGGGAAGACCTTGCCTTTTCCAACATGACAATGTCAGACCACATACTGCATCAATTACAACATCATGGCTGCGTAGAAGAAGGATCTGGGTACTGAATTGGCCAGCCTGCAGTCCAGATCTTTCACCCATAATAGAAAACATTTGGCACATGACCTAAGACAGTTGAGCAACTAGAAGCCTGTATTAGACAAGAATGGGACAACATTCCTATTCCTAAACTTGAGCAACTTGTCTACTCAGTCCCCAGATGTTTGCAGACTGTTATAAAAAGAAGAGGGGATGCCACACAGTGGAAACCATGGCCTTGTCCCAACTTTTTTTAAATGTGTTGATGCCATGAAATTTAAAATTTTCTCCTTAAAATTATATTTTTTCTCAGTTTAAACATTTGATATCTCATCTATGTTGTATTCTGAATAAAAAATTGAAATTTGAAACTTCCACATCATTGCATTCTGCTTTTATTCACAATTTGTACAGTGTCCCAACTTTTTTGGAATCGGGTTTGTACTAAAAAAATAGATGCATTTTATAAAATCCCTTTTATTTTGTTGAAACCATTAACATTTTGCATATTTCGCTTTTGAGCACAACTTCTATCCTCACAACCCTTTTTCCCTCAGCCCACATACCGCATAGAATGATGGCCCTGTAGTGGCTCAGATCTAGATTAAAGACTAGGGCCACAAATGGGCCATAACTGGCCTGAAAAGGTTTTAGAATTGGTACAGATTACAGCACAGGAATTCAATACTTTTATCAAATCAAATCAAAAATCACCTTTATTTATATAGCGCTTTTAACAAGTCCAATTGTTTCAAAGCAGCTTCACATTGTTAACAGGAAAATAATGCAACAGAATTTGTACAGCCGTTCTGGTGAAACGGTGATGTTATCCAGCTAATTTCAAGTATCATATAGTGTCAATGCGGGCAGATCGGTAATATAGATGAGATTTAGGTGTCCCCAACTGAGCAAGCCAAAAGCCAGAGGCAACGGTGGCAAGGAACCAAAACTCCTTCAGGGTCAGAATGAAGAAAAAAACCTTGGGAGAAACCAGGCTCAGTCGGGGTGCCAGTTCTCCTCTGGCCGACGAACAAACAGTGTATGATTATAATTCTGGCAACATAGCAGGTCTTAATTCATATTAGGCAAATAGATATTTGTAAGATTATTCGAAAGATTGGAGTCGTCACGCCGAAGACGGGTTTAATGAGGATGTCGTGTCGATGCAGCATTTACGGGGGGGGATTTATTTGACATGTTCTCTGCAGACATTTCAGGGATGCGTTGGTCATGTCCAGGCACTGGTCCACCATCTGATCTGGATACGGCCCGGATCCGGCTGACTGCAGTAAACCTCGGGATAAACAGAGAGACTAACATTAGCGTAGATGCCATTCTTCTTATGATGTAACGAGTACATCAGGTATTATGGGAAGTGTTCCCAGTTCCGGCTGACCTAGTTAATGCAGCCTAACAATCATTTACTGATATGAATAATAGAAATTGATAATGTTTTATGTGTAAGCCATAGTAAAGAGATGCATTTTTAGTCTAGATTTAAACTGACAGAGTGCTGCTTCCCGAACAATGCTAGGAAGACTGTTCCAGAGTTTAGGCGCTAAATAGGAAAAGGATCGACCGCGTGCAGTTGATTTTGATATTCTAGGTATTATCAACTGGCCAGAGTTTTGAGACCGCAATAGACGTGATGGAGTATAATGCGTTAAGAGTTCGCTCAAGTACTGGGGAGTGAAACCATTTAGTGCTTTGTAAGTAATAAGCAAGATTTAAAAATTTATACGATGTTTAATAGGGAGCCAGTGCAGTGTTGACAGAACCGGGCTAATATGGTCATGCTTCCTTGTTCTAGTAAGAGCTCGAGCTGCTGCGTTTTGGACCAGCTGGAGTTTGTTTATTAAGCGAGCAGGGCAACCACTCAGTAAAGCATTACAGTAATCTAGCCTTGAGGTCATGAACGCATGAATTAACTGTTCAGCATTTTGCATCGAAAGGATGTGCCATAATTTAGATATATTTTTAAGATGGTAGAATGCAGTTTTACAGATGTTAGAAACGTGGCTTTCAAATGAAAGATTGGTATCAAATTATGATCATTTTATTGTGAGTTTGTGCTGTATATTACAGCATATTAATAAAATGATGTTCTTCATGGTGAACAAAATAAATAAAATACTTTTTTTTATCAAATCAATATTTTAAAGTGTAGTATTGTTTAAGATTAATCTTTGAAATTACAAATCATAACAAAATGAAAAATTATAAATTCCAGTTAAGTACATTATAAATGAGTCAAGAATGCATTTAAATGGCCTGATCTGGGCCACACTCCACCCACTAACATTTGGCCCTCATGTGTTTTGCCGTGCTCTATTCTGTGCCTTCATTGCCACACATGGCCCAGCTCTGGCTGACAGGATACATGCCATTGCCGACAGGAGGCCAGCAGTGCCAGCTTGACATTAGGGCCAAGACTGCTTGCTATGTGGGATGTATTAAGAGCTGGCAGTGAAAACTTTTTAACAGAATGAAGAAGTCTTATATATTTAATTTAATACTGCCCTCCAAAAGCTATATAATACGTATACTTACATGTTTCCCAGAAGCCAAGATTAGCACCATTTACACTGATCTTCAGTTTTCAAAAAAAAAAAAAAAAAACGATCTGGATATTTATACAGTGTTTTATCAGAAATCATAATTTTTTATTTTATATATATATATATATATATATATATATATATATATATATATATATATATATATATATATATATATATATATATATATATATGTATACATACAAAATACCAATAAATAATAATAATAATAATAATAATAATAATAATAATAATAATAATAATAATAATAATAATAGCCTGATCTTACCTTTTTATGTTCCAGGGAGAATTTTTTTTTTTTTTTTTTTTTTTTTCTGGTAAATATACACTCACCTAAAGGATTATTAGGAACACCTGTTCAGTTTCTCATTAATGCAATTATCTAATCAACCAATCACATGGCAGTTGCTTCAATGCATTTAGGGGTAACTACAAGTTATTTATTTGTCATTACACATGTACAAGTACAGTATAACGAAATGAAGTTTGGAGCAAGCCTCCGGGCCGCAGCCGATTAGTCAGGCGCCGCCACACGCTCTCCAGAAATACAAGAATGCAGTTTAGCAAGCATTACATAGCAAAACACAACAAAACATAAACATAAACATGACACAGTACACGTGGTCACGTGATGGGATTTTTTGTATGGAGTGGGAGAGGAGATAGATAAAGACAGGCAGACGGTTGGAGGCGGGGTGGGATCGGGGTAGGTTGTGTATGGTGCGAGTGAGTCTGAGATTGTGTTGTGTGAGAATGTTAGCCATAACTTCAGATGTTTTCGAGTTCAGTTCTATGGTTTGTCCTTGAAGGGAGATAAGGCAGTGCACAGGGGAAGATAGCAGACCAGCTGTCAGGCTGACCTCCCAACCGAGAGATAGGGACAGTGAGGTTCGTTGGGGTAGTTGATTAGGTCAGGCAAATACAATTTTTTATTTATTTTTTTAATCCATTTGATGATCTTCGGTAATTTGTCGGATCATAATCAATCAATCAGATCTGGTCCTCAGCATTCGGCGTCCGGTCTGTGCAGTTTCCCTAGACATTACGTCCAGCCTCATGGCCAGACCGGTTACAGTCCGTAAAAGTTCACCGATCTGACCCCCGATGGAGCCCACTCTTCCCTGCGTATCCGCAGTCCGGACTGCATTGTTACGGTTCAGTTCCTCAATTCCTATCACTCTCTGATCTAATTCCTTCAAACGGTCACACACAGCCCCGAAGCATTCCTTAATTTCCACAGACAGCGGCTGGGTGAATTTGCTTGCAGCTGTCTTACCAATCTTCCGATAGGTCAGGGCAATCCCAAAGCCAAAGAATAGGAACCCGCCATCAATAATCCAATCATGTATAAATCTTCCGCATCCTCCACGGACAGAGCCTCCAGGCACAGGACTTGCCAGTTGTTCCATGCGTCCCTCACGTACCCTGCAGCAAAGGTCCCGTCCGGGCAGGTGGGTTCTCCCGGGGCACCCTTCCTTTGTGAGAAAATCTTGTCGATCGCGCTGATTGACCAGTTAATCAATTCCATTTCAATATTTTCAGGAGTCCAGCAAAGCAGCGGGTCAGAGAGAAAAAGAGACAAAAGAAGAGACAAAACAAAATACTAGAGCGCTAGAGCACAGCGGGAGCAGAGTGAAAACACGTCTGCACGGATTGAAGGACAGAACAGGAATCTGTTCCGGGTGTAGTCCTGGTTAAGACAATCTCCTGAACTCCAAACTGAATGTCAGAATGGGAAAGAAAGGTGAATTAAGCAATTTTGAGCGTGGCATGGTTGTTGGTGCCAGACGGGCCGGTCTGAGTATTTCACAATCTGCTCAGTTACTGGGATTTTCACACACAACCATTTCTAGGGTTTACAAAGAATGGTGTGATAAGGGAAAAACATCCAGTATGGGGCAGTCCTGTGGGCGAAAATGCCTTGTTGATGCTAGAGGTCAGAGGAGAATGGGCCGACTGATTCAAGCTGATAGAAGAGCAACTTTGCCTGAAATAACCACTCGTTACAACCGAGGTATGACCATCCCTCGTGTCCATCCCTTTATGACCAACATGTACCCATTCTCTGTTGGCTACTTCCAGTAGGATAATGCACCATGTCACAAAGCTTGAATCATTTCAAATTGGTTTCTTGAACATGACAATGAGTTCACTGTACTAAAATGGCCCCTACAGTCACCAGATCTCAACCCAATAGAGCATCTTTGGGATGTGGTGGAGCAGGAGAGCCGTGCCCTGGATGTGCATCCCACAAATCACCATCAACTGCAAGATGCTATCCTATCAATATGGGCCAACATTTCTAAAGAATGCTTTCAAGGCCACATAGAATTAAAGCAGTTCTGAAGGCAAAAGGGGGTCAAACACAGTATTAGTATGGTGTTCCTAATAATCCTTTAGGTGAGTGTATGTGAAAATCACTGCTTTGGCTCTCAGGGCCCAAGATTCTCATCTTTGATAACTATGATGAGTGTTTATTATTTACTATGGCTGCCCCGATGGAAAAGTATAACTGTTCCAAAAAAGTATTGAATCTCTTACTGGAAAGGAAATATAGAGACTGGACCTCTTGGAACTTTAATTGAATACCCCTGGTATAGTGTAAAGTGCATAGACAAATGGATCAAACAGCATGCAATTGCTCTTACCAGTTTCAATTAATCAAAGGAAAAAATGGCAACAATTGCATTAAAATGTAATTAATGGCATTTACACTAAAATAATGCACTCAAAATCTGGCAACAATACGGTCATAATGGTCCTACCTAAATTTGACCTACTTGCTTCAGCTCAATTTTATTTATTTACTGTTTGTTTGTTTGTTCAGTGACATGCAACCAAAATATCCTGTAAAAGAGAGTTTTAATCTTAGTGAGGTTCTCTCCTGGTTAAATGCTAAATTAAAAAATTAAAAATAAACAAGAGAGTGCCACCTGCAGCAGTATGCACTTTGCTGCTTACCATGAGCATTCCATTGGACTTTTCCCTGAGAATATTTCAGCAATTGCGACGTGTCTGTATTTGTGTATATTGTGTACATGTCTGGCCCTTCCTACTACCTACATGATGTGCCTGCTTTTTTTTTTTTCTAATGAATGAATCGTTTGCATATTAATCCTTGTTTTCTAAACAAGTCAACATTTTAAATTTAAATGTACATTCTTTGGGCCTGTTAATGCATTTTAAAATCATACTTGTGACATTTCAGAGACCAAAAATAAACAATTGAATTATTTCATCTGATGTAACACAAAGTTGCATCATGTGTTTTGTTCACTGTCTTTGTTGTTCACTGCCACCCCTTCAAATGTTTATGCCATTAATATGGTGTAGCTTCCAGCTGTGCTTTAATTAATTGAAAGAGTTTCTTATGTTCCATGTTTGTGAAGACGCCGATAAAATTTGCTCCCAAGAGAGTACACGCCACTGGAGACTTTTTCGTCAGTCTGTTTTTCAGGTTGTAACCTGTCGAAGGCTTTGTGTTTATGCTTGTCTGCATAAACAACACACCCAGTCCACAAACTTCTCGAACTTTCTTTCAAACGTGATACATGTGCCTGTACAGGTCAGAGGTCAAAATCTGACACTGAGGCTATTCTGACAAATTCAGCAACAGTATACTACTCTAGTAAATATCCCCCAGACATTGTGTCTTTCTTATCAAAAAAGTATGGCTGAATTGACAGTAACCTTTTAAGATTGGGGTGAGCCATGGCATGGCCTAATTATCACATGGTTGACAATGTATCAGAATTAATTCAACATAGCCATTCCATACCCTCTGCTTAAATATTTCTAATACCTATCTCCTTTGGCAAGACTCATGTCCAATTCTTTGATGATCCTATAGCCCACAAAGTCACTGATTGGTTTATCTTGCAGTCTATCCTGCTCTATGTGGAAAAAATGCTCACACAGAATGTGTATGCATATTTGGTCCCACTTTATATTAGGTGGCCTTAAGTACTATGTACTTAGATAAAAAAATAAAAAAATAAGTACAATGTACTTATTGTGTTCATATTGTATTGCAAAACACTTTTGTTGATATTGAGGTATACAGGTAAAGTGAGGGACAAAGTTTAAGGGTAGGGTTAGGTGTAAGGGAAGTGTCAACAGTGTAATTATAAATGTAATTACAGAAATTAATTACAGATGTAATTACAAGCAGTATTTTTTTAAATGTAAGTACAATGTAAAAACATGTATGTACACAATAAGTGCATTGTATCAGATTATTAATTTAAAGTTAGTACATAGTAGTTAAGGCCACCTAATGTAAAGTGGGTCCATACATTTTAAACAATCATCAGCAATATACTGAAGAATATGGCTCTAACATAAACTGTAACAAGAGTTCAGCAAGGCTATTAAGTTTCAAATATGTAATTTGCCAGTGATAATTTGTGAACACACAATAATTAAAACAGCTGACCATGTTGTATGCCATATGGCTTGCTGAACAACCATTTACAGGTAGGTCAGTTGGATTAATACATCAAGGCCTGGTTTCAATAAACATGACTGGTGGCATATAACAGTTGTACGGACAAATTAGCACTGACATATAACATATAACATATAACATATAACAATTGCACTGACATATTGTTAGATATGCCAGTGCAAGTTGCTTTCAGTTAAAACAGCTGAAATGTGCATTTTGAGGACAAGATTATACCTTGTCTGTGAAACTGGGAGTAAATGTATCAAAATGAACTAGAACATCAGCAAATGAAACACTTTCTAAACCTTTAGGTTGAAAGGTAGGTTTAAATGAAAGCTGCTTCTAACTGAAACACTGATTTGGTGAAAGAAAAGATACATTTTGATTACATTCAGCACAATGAGTATAGTAAAATGAGAGCATGCTTAAACATAAACAAACTTAATTTGCTCTTTATAATTTTAAAGATTAGTTACGTTTGGAAGAAGTACCACTTAGCTGTGAAAAATGTGAAAAATGTTATAGGTACATCATATTGGTACCTTTTACATTTTGGTTTATTTTGACTACAGAACTATACTGAACTCACTCACTGGCACTGCCAATGGCAGTCTACTTTTCTGGTCTCCAGTGCCCTCTACTGATCTAATGTCAGCATTAACAGAAACAGAACTAAACTAGATGCAATGATAACGCCACTAATACCACTATTCATTTAAATAAATAAATGCAAACATTCATACAACATACATTTTTTTTTTTTTTTTTTTTACAATATATACATTATATAAAATTATATGTGCTCCTTCATTGGACATTTTTAAATCTACTCTTAAATCATATTTCTATTCTTTAGCGTACTTTTATTCTTTACCTGTAATTATTTTTGTGTAGATCTGCTTTGTACTCTGCACAGCACTCTGGATCAATCCATATTGTGTTTAAATGTGCTTTATAAATAAATGTCATTGTTGATATAAAATTACGTATTATTATTATTATGCAAAATGTAAATGAGTACTACAGTGACTGAACTATGAAAAATTATGTATGATATGAGATTGGATGTGATGGTTATTAATCTTTTAGTGTACAGATCTGAAATTAAGTTGGTTCAGTTATTAATATAAGATGTAAAATTGACAATAACACTGTTTTATACATATCATAAAAATTGGGCCACTATGATAAATGTGATTGTTAAATTTTTAAACTTACAAATATATAAAATAAAAGAAATATAAAAACTGTCACAAAGATTAAAGTAGTTGTTTGTTTCAAAGTTGCTGAGTTCACTATACATTTAATTTCTTTGTTATCCGTGTCATGCACTTTAATTGTACCTTTGGGTCCAGTCTGTCACAGAAGCTCATAACAATTAAATTTTTAATTGAAAAGAACAATTCTCCAAACACCTCAAGACAGCTTCTGCTCTTGCCTAATCACTCATTTGTCTAGCCAGTTTAGTGAATCTGTTAATTAATTATGATGTAATGCTACAGATGCTGTTGTTTTTCCATAATGACACCTTGGGATCCTATTTTGTTGCCTGAGAAGAAAACACTCACTTGTCAGCACACGCCTAAGAGGCTGCTGTACACCTGTCCTACACCCTGAAGCAAATGATAAATTGGACAAGTAAAGCTGATTTCCCCAAAACGCTTGATTGATTATACCACATCACTGCTTTGTACCTTTACTTCCAATTAAATCACAACCCTGGGCAAACACTGATTAAAATATGAAACAAATAACAACATTTTCTTAAGAGGCTTTGTTATTGTTGAAAAGCGCACAAACAATTTGGCTGCCCCCAAGACTAATCTAGTTGTTTTGGCTGTCAAAGTTGCTTTACCTTAGAGAATAAAGTAGCTCAAGGTTAATATTTTGCTGGCTGCTTGAGTTTTTGTTGTACTTGTTTTAACTAATTTTGACCTTGTGTTGTGTTAGACATTGCAGAAATGTCAATAAAATGCTTAATTTAACTGAACATGAAATTGATATTGGTTTATCAATAGTACTACATTTAATGCATTTTTGCACGTCTTTGCAAATGTAATGTTATAGAAATGATTTCAGTAGAGGAATTTTAACCACACTAATAGGTGCCAAATACACCACCAAATGCATTATTCAGAACAGTGCAGCTCTCCACTACAAGAACATTATTGTAGCCAAAGAAACTCACACATTTTATGTACTGGTTATGCTGAGTATAAAAATAAATAAATAAATAAATAAATAAATAAATAAATAAAAAATCATGTTTTAAAAAAATAAAAGTTATGAAACAGACATTTGCTCTTCTGCTTCATGATGAGTATTTTCTAGTAGCACCTAAACTATAACATATTTTCATTTTGTCATTTTATTAAAAAGGCGTATAAATCAGCCAAAACATGTTTTTATTTAAATCTATTGTTTTGCAAGTTTCTGGGATGGGTAGGTTTAGGGATAGGGGTAGTGTAGGTGGATAGAAAATATCCTTAACCTGATATAAAATCAATGGAAGTCTATGCAATGTCCTCACTAATATAGTGAAACAAACCTGTATGTGTGTGTGTGTGTGTGTGTGTGTGTGTGTGTGTGTGTGTGTGTGTGTGTGTGTGTGTGTGTGTGTGTGTGTGTGTGTGTTTGATTGATTTATTTGTCCATGTGTTGCAGAAATATTGCCTTCTTGGCCTAGTCCTTAACCAGTAATCACAAACAAATACAAAGGTATTGATATAATCATGTAGATTCTTTGATCAAAAATAGTGGGAACCCTGTTGAATATTTATCCAAAGTAGGCTCTATACCAGGGGTGTCCAAACCTGGAGGGCTCCTACGCTCTATAGTACAGAGGCTGTCCAGGAGCAGGATTGGACACCCCTGCTCTATATGGTACAGAATTTGAAAACAGATTTGTTTCCAATTCTGAGTAGGCCTATCTATGTTTTTTTTTTTTTTTTTTTTTTTTTTTTTTTTTTTTTTTTTGTGTAGGCTAGTCCCACTGGTAGTGTACATAAGAATTTACTTAAAATCTACTTTAATCTTTCCCCGCCATTGACTGATTTTTATTAATTTTTTTCGGCTATCCATGTGTTCATTGTTATACGGTAGGGGGCATCATCTAGTACAGAATCTCTGGATCAAAACACATGTAAAGGAGAAACAAGTGATAAAAGACTGCTTATGTAACTGTAAAACAAGACGATTATCAAACATTAAATCAAATATAAAGCAAAACTGCCAAATGTTACCGAATGAAATGTCGAGGAAGGGTTAATGACTGTAAAGCTTTGGGGGTGTTGATGGACTCGACCTATACCATCTGTGTTTTAACCATCGTTCTGAATCCCATCTGGACGTAGTCTTTGACCAAAATGCTTTTTGTTTTTTGTGTTTTGTTTAAAATGTAGTTTATTTATTTATTTATTTTTTAAACTGATAAAAAAGGATGCATGAAGCTAGAATAAAATGTTTTTAAAATGTAAAGAGATAAAGTACAGTTAAAGATATATTTAAAGTATAAAAAAAATTACACTTTGCCACAGTTTTCACAAGCGTTACATTTTCAAAATGCATAGACCTAATATTACAACAGATCATCAAAAGTGCACTTTTTTCAAACATTTCAGCATGTTTTCAATTGTGTTATACTATACGAAAGAGAAGTTTATTAAGTGTGCGATTAGCAGGCCATAGCCAGCCTAGTGGAAAGGGTTTTTTTTTTTTTTTTTTAAGTGGACCTTTTGCAGTTTCCCCCCTCATTTTGTATTTAATTATGAGGTTCAAATACTTCATTTTGGTGACTTTTATGCACTAATTTATGGTTGATTATGTGCATGTGCATGTGCATGTGCATGTGCATGCACCACAGAGAAAATTCAGATTTATTTGATCTACATATATGCATTTTAATATGTTTGAAGGCCAAAAAGGGATAAGAAATAGCTTTAAAACCAAGTCAGTGGGCAGTAGATTATTTGTCAATTCCTGCTCTCTCCCTATCTCCATCATTCTTTCTTTTCCCAATGATATAAGACACTTGAGTCTATGAAAAATGGTCTAGGAGTTATGAGCAGTTTCACATTTTTCACACCCTATTGGCTGATTGGAGCCATACCTTGTCAATCTCTCCCCAAATTAAGAATATCTGGCCAAGTCTCTAGTCACTACGTGCTTGAACCCCCTAATTATAGTGTAGCCCAGGCCGTGACAACATGGTAGTTGATCTCTTGTCATGCTATATACATACATACATATATGTGTGTGTGTGTGTGTGTGTGTGTGCGTGTGTGTACAGATGGCCCTTGTGTGCCATTGCTAACACATGCCCATGTGGGTGTTTTGAGCCAGGATGGAGCATGACAAGAGGTCAACGATATATATATATATATATATATATATATCCCCTCTACTTCTCTCTGAATCACCCAACCCTCCTGAGTCTGGACACCATGGCCCATGTGTGGCCAAGACTACATCTTTATGCATTTCCACCAATCGCTCTGCTCATCTCTCTATTAGTGTTATTGGATCTTAGTGCTGCATTTGATACTATCAACCACAACATTCTTTTGAATAGACTCTCAGATTATATTGGCATTAGTGGAATTGCATTGGCACGGTTTAAATCATACTTATCTGACCGCTATCAGTTTGTAGCGGTAAATTAAGAGATTTAATACCGATCACAAGTTCAGTATGGAGTACCGCAAGGCTCAGCTAGATTATTGTAATGCTCTACTGGGTGGTTGCCCTGCTCGCTTAATAAATGAACTCCAGCTGGTCCAAAACGCAGCAGCTCAAGTTCTTATTAGAACCAGGAAGTATGACCATTTTAGCCTGGTTCTGTCAACACTGCATTGGGTCCCTATTAAACATCATATACGTATCATATATATATTTAAATCTTGCTAATTACTTACAAAGCACTAAATGGTTTCGCTCACCAGTACTTGAGGAAGCTCTTAATGCATTATACTCCATCACGTCTATTGCAATCTCAAAATTCTGGCCAGTTGATAATACCTAGAATATCAAAATCAACTGTCGGCAGTCGATCCTATTCCTATTTAGCACCTAAACTTTGGAACAGTCTTCCTATCATTGTCTGGGAAGCAGACACACAGAGTCAGTTTAAATTTAGACTAAAATCTCTACTATGGCATACACATAGAACATTATCAATTTATATTATTCAAATCAGTTAAATTATTGTTTTAGGCTGCATTAACTAGGTCTGTCGGAACCGGGAACACTTCCCATAACACCTGATGTACTCGTTACACCATAAAAAGAATGGCATTACGCTAATATTAGTCTCTCTGTTTATCCCGAGGTTTACTATTGTCACCTGGATCTGGGCCATATCCAGATCAGACGGTGGACCTGAGCCTAGACATAACCAACGCATCCCTGAATTGTCTGCAGAGACCGTGTCAACTAGACTCTCCCCTTTGAAGGACATCCAGTGGCACTGATCCTCAACAAACCAATCTCCTGCGTGATGACTCCGATCTTCAACTAGATGGAACTGGACAACTATTCTGAATGTTCAGATCTAATCTGACTTCTGACGTGTAATGTTTGCCTGAATCATAATCATACACTGTTCGTGTTCGAATCATTGGTCAGAGGAGAACTGGCACCCTGATTGAGCTTGGTTTCTCCCATGTTTTTTTTTTTTTCTGTCACCTGATGGAGTTTTGGTTCCTTGCCACCGTCGCCTCTTTTGCCTTTGGCTTTTGGCTTGCTTAGTTGGGGACACTAAATATTCAATATATATGACACTATAAATATATGACACTATATGAGAACTGAACTGAGCTGGACGATGACATTACTGTTTTCTCCAGAGCGGCTGTACAGCTGAATCAAATTCTGTTGCATTATTTTCCT
The DNA here is from genome assembly GCA_018749465.1 of Paracanthobrama guichenoti. Taxonomy (NCBI): domain Eukaryota; kingdom Metazoa; phylum Chordata; class Actinopteri; order Cypriniformes; family Gobionidae; genus Paracanthobrama; species Paracanthobrama guichenoti. The sequence goes on along the minus strand of CM031960.1, from coordinate 18,940,885 downwards.
GTTAACACTGTGAAGCTGCTTTGAAACAATCTGCATTGTAAAAAGCACTATATAAATAAAGGTGACTTAACTTGACTTGACTCACAGGGGTGGCCAAGGTCCATCAACAAGGGTCTTTCCTCTTATTGATTGGCCCTTGTTGGCCGACCAGAATTTGGTTTTCTGAGATAATATCCCTTCTCGACGGCTTGCTCTGGGCGTTTCCAAACAGGAGGGTGTCATATCTGCTTCAGGCCGGAGGATTTCAGCCAGGATGGCCACCACATCTGGGCCTCCAGTCCGTGCCCAGAGCCCAACGATGTCCCCTGTCTCCGTCCAGAACCCAGCGATGGCCCCAGCCACTGACCAGTGTCCAGAGATAGCTCCAGTCACTGACCAGAGTCCAGAGAGGGCTCTGTCCCCTGCACCGAGCCCAGAGAGGACTCCGTCCCCTGTCAAGAGTCCAGAGAGTATTCCATTCCCTGTCAAGAGTCCAGAGAGGACTCCATCCCGTCAAGAGTCCAGAGAGGACTCCATCCCCTGCACCGAGCCCAGAGAGGACTCCGTCCCCTGTCAAGAGTCCAGAGAGTATTCCATTCCCTGTCAAGAGTCCAGAGAGGACTCCATCCCGTCAAGAGTCCAGAGAGGACTCCATCCCCTGCACCGAGCCCAGAGAGGACTTCCTACACCGAGTCCAGAGAGAACTCCATCCCCTATACAGAGTACAGAGAGGGCTCCAGATCAGACTGTATCCGAACCCAGCACTCTGCTATCAGCACAAGCCAGTTACCAGTCTGTGTCCCAGCCCAGCCTCCAATCATCTCAAGCCAGCAGCCAGCAGTCTCGCAATCCATGGACCAGCCCAGCGGCCTGCCACCAGCACAAGCCAGCATACAATCTGTGGTCCAGTCAGGTAGCCTGCCATCAGCACAAGCTTGTTACCAGTCTGTGTCTACTTCAATTATTTTATTCCACTTTATTCTTATTTTTTACTTTTTTTTTTTCTCTTGACTTGATTATTTATAATTCTACAGATATATATATATATATATATATATATATATATATATATATATATATATATATATATATATATATATATATATATATATAGTACTTTTTTTATCCTATTTCTATATAATTTCCCCTTGTGTTTTTAACTGTGAATTTGCACTGTCCATGGAGCGGACCTGTTTACATTTCACTGCCGGTTGTATATTCTGTATATAACTGTGTAAGTGACAAATAAAACTCTTGAATCTTGAATCTTGAATCGTGTCCCAGCTTGGCAATCTGTAGTCAGCTCAAGTCCGCTACCAGTTTGTGTCCCAGCCCAGTGGCCTGCTGTCTGCACAAACCCGTGATCAGCCCATGGCACCTGACCGGCCTGTTTCACACGGGCCACCTGAACAGCCTGTGTCACCCAAGCCACCGGACCAGCCTGTTCCACCCAGGCCACCTGACCCGTCTGTGTCACACTGGCCACTTGAACAGCCTGTGCCACCTAAGCCACCTGACTGGCCTGGCTCTTTCTGGTCACTTGATTTGCCAGCTCTGTCCTGGCCACCCGATCGGCCCCAGGCCCCATCCTGCTTCCGTTTTTACCGCTCCTGACCCTCCATCCCTCCCCCTGTTCTGTCGCCGCTTCACCTCCCTCTGGAACTGGTTCTGGAGCATCTGGAAGCCGCTCCTTTGAGGGGGGTTTATGTCATATCTGCTTCTGTGTCTTGCGCTCTGTGGGACTTTTATGTTGTAGTTTCTCTGTGTTCTTTTCTGTGTCCTGTTTCCTGTGGATTTTGTGTAGTTCTTTGTAGTTTTCATGTTGATTTAGTCTCCCCAAGTGTTTCCCATTTACCACACAACTTATCTCATTAAGCTAGTCTTCCATGTGTATATATTGCCCTTGTTTTCTCTGGTTCTCTGTCGGTCGTTGTTTGATGTTATACAGGTGTCTGCTGTTCACCATGTTTTTAGTTTAGTTTTTTTTTCAGTGTTATTTTGTTCCTGATTTTTTTGATTCTTTATTGTTTTTTGTCATTAAATTCTCCCTGCATTTGGATCATCATCTCTGCCTGCCGTCTTTGATTCCCCTTGTGTTCCCTACAGAGGGACCTTCTGCCTCAGACACAGGGTACAATATTTAATCCCCGGCCCGAGCTTTGGAATCTTAATGTTTGGCCCTTGAGGGGGACCAACTGAGGGATGCTGGGCTTCCAGTTGATGTCGTACAGACTATTGAGCACAAGGGCTCCCTCCACAAGAAGGATCTGTGCACTTAAACTGGGTGCCTTTGAAATGTGGTGTACAGCACGCCATGCAAACCCAGTTGACTGCCAGATTGTTTCAGTGCTGGAGTTTATGCAGGAAAAATTATCAGCATGCCCCACTACTCTCAGGGTATTTGTGGCCGTCATATCGGCTTTCCATGCCCTGATTAATGGGGCGATAGTCCTTGAGGGGCTAGTCGAGACCCCTTTTTGAAACTCAAGAGTCAACACCTGACATTGAAAATAGCTTTTGATTGGGGAAGTCTCAGGTTACTTGACTGTAACCCTGTTCCCTAATAAAGAGGGACTAGTTCATGACATCTCTTCATACAAAGTGACCTGAAAGAGCACCTTTTTTACGTCTATTTATAGCCTCTCACGAGCATGCATTCCAATGAGGTAATCATCAGTGTTTATTTAAAGTGCCCCTATTATGCTATTTTAAAGTTTCCTCATTTAGTTTTGGAGGTCTCCAACAACAGGTTTACATGCAAAGGTCAAAAAAAATTTCATTTTTTAATATAATTTAATATACATTGCACTTCTCCACAATGTTCAATGATTCTCTAACGACTCAATGAATGAATTAGTCTCTCTAAATCCCTCCTTTCCATGAGCCTACTGTGCTCTGATTGTTTAGATGGCCCAATCTGTTGTGACTGGTTTACAGCGTGTATTTCGAGAGGAGAAGAGAGAGAAAAAAAAAAAAAAAAAAGAAAACAAAAACCTGCCTTTACCATAACTGTACTCCAACTCCATCCAGAGGCTTCCTAAAGCTCAGCGATTCTGCACACTGTAAAGACAGTAACGATGATGACAATTTTACATCAATCTCAGCGCAAGTCCGAATCGATGATGAAACATTGGAAGAACTAGTTATTCAACATGAACCTTGAGCAGGACGTTTCTCAGTGATGCTACTCAGTTTGAGGTACATTGAGATATTTCAACTTTAATTCCTCACCATCAGCATTAACAAGTGTGCGTCCATCAACAAACCTCGGTCTCGGTCTCGGTGTGTGTGTGTGTTTCTAATTTATTACGATGCACATGCGGGAACTGGATCAATATCAGAAAGGTGGTGTTAGCCAAGCACTAACATGAAAGACTGATGTAACATTAAAGTTTCCAAAACAAATCATCCTTTATCTTTACTCAAAGTAGTAAGAATGACAGACAATCTGAATTAATAGACGTTTTAGGTAATACTGCAGCCCACAGCTGGTTTACAGCAGTATTTCAGTAAGACAGTAATAACGCGAGTTAGCCAGATACCTACACAATACAAAACACAATAAACACATTGTAGAGCACAGCATCTTCTCAACATGATGCTATCCAGTATCCACAGGAATCAGCTGCAGTGTTTGAGGTAGTTCAAGTTTCCTCTGCTGCCCTGGCACGCACAATAAGTGGGCAATATGCTAGTGTTCCATACCGGCTTGGGATTCATTAAAAAAATTATTTGTTTAAGATTTAAAACTTTGCAGGATGTTTTCATTCATTTAGAACTATGTTACACACTACATGAAATATTTTCAAAAATCCATAATAGGGGCACTTTAAAGCCAAGTTATTGGCACGTTGGCAGATGTTTGACATAGCGCTATCAGCGCAGCATCTCGTTCCCACTTTTTCAGAGAACAGGGTTACAGTCAAGTAACTCGAGACGTTTCCCACATTAGTCTGGTTGGGAATGGTGAGGCTGTTTCATCCAATTTAAAACTTGTTTAATCATCATGTGATTTAAGGTTTGTAACAGATATGCGTCAAATTGATTTTGTGGTGAGAGGGGGCATGGTTCAGTGAGGTCTGCAATGGGAGAGAGAGGTAGGAGATGAGCGGTGTGTAAGTAGTTCAACTGCAAATGACAAACACCTGTGTCTTGTTGTAGTTATTGGCATGGAGAGACCCAATAAAGGCACGAGGAAAAGAGAAACGGGAGAGAGAGACTGATTGGGCACTTGTGGAAACTAGGAGCTGGAGAAAGATAGCTGTGAACAAGTTATATTGATCTGAGTTATTGAGATCGCAGTGAGCATGACCTTATTTTGTTTGTACCATAAAAGTGCTGAATAAAAGCATGAGTCCCAGTCATGCCGACACTGTCTTCTTCCTTCCACACTTTGAACCTCATCACATTGGTGCCGAAACCCGGTAAGAACGAAGAATGCTGCCGCTGTCATGGTGGAATAAAGGTGACTTGACTTGACTCGTGTGTTCTTCCGTAGGTTCACCGTTTGTGGAAGTCATCCAATCGCTCGTGGGTCTTCACCAAGAACAACACCACTGCTGGGCATGAGGGACAGCCAGAAATGGTGTTTCCGAGTCATCGTCTAAGCAGGAGTACCACAAGCTGTTCCGGAGCTGGACTGACCGGGGTGTTAGGGCTGCAGGAAATCCATCTACCCCAGCCCCGCCCACTCATGTGCCTCTCAATAAGATGGGTCCTCAGGATGATCCTGAGGCATTCTTGGACCTGTTCAAGAGGTCTGTGGAGGCAGAAGCTAACGTTAAAAATCAATCTCTCTCCCTGGCCCCAGAAGGAGATTACCGCTCACAGCTCACTGATGTGGCCAAGTTGCAAGCGGAATTTGCAGATGTGTTCTCGCCCCTGCCTTGTGTCTAGAGTGGCTGGTTCATTGGACAAGACCAAAAAGGAGGTGGGGGCAGTTCCTGGAGCTGATGGGATACTATACAAGGTTTGTACCCAATTATTCAGACCTCACCAGCCTGCTGACTGACCACCAGATTCGGTCCAGTAGACAGAGCAGTGCCAGCAAGCTTTCACCCAGATGAAAGCTGCTCTGTGTGGCGGGCTGCTCTTGCACTCTTCTGACTTTTCTCTCCCTTTTATGTTGCAGACTGACACGTCGGACAAGGGGCTTGGAGTGGTCCTATCCCAGGAGATAAAGGGTCAGGAATGGCTGGTGCTGTACATCAGTCATAAGCTCTTGAAGAGAGAGACAATGTACAGCACCATGGAAAAGGAATGTTTGGTGATTAGGTGGGTTGCTCACTCCTTCCACTATTATCTCCTGGGACGGGAATTCGCTCTCTGTTCGGACCACACATCCCTGCATGAAAGATACCAATGCATGGATCACTCGTTGGCATCTAGCACTACAGCCCTTTACATTCAAGGTGGTCCACAGGCCAGGGGTGCAGATAGCTGTCTTTCTTTCCAGAAATGGGGGGATGGGCTGCAGGCCAGATGGCTCCCAGGCCTGAGTCAGGTGCTGGCGAGGGGGCCTTTGTTCAGCGAGGTCTGCAACGAGAGGGAGAGGTAGTAGATGAGAGTAAGTAGCTCAAGTGCAAATGACAAACACCTGTCTTTTTGCAGTAATTGGCGTTGTTGTTGTTAATAATATTATTATTATTATTATTATTATTATTATTATTATTATTAATAATAATTATATTTATGCACATTTCACTTAAATTATTCAATGTAATTATACTAAACTTTAAATTTTACATTATGCTTGGTAAAAGAAAAAATTAAAACCGTCAAACACTATTAGGCCTACACATGTGTATTGAACATAATTGTATTTATATTAAACTATCAAAAATACGTTAGTCCAGTGGAAGGCTGACGGAGGGAGTTTTGGGCGTACTCGGCCCAACCTAAAAACTGGTTCCAGGAGTCCTGGTGGCCGTGACAGAAGGTACGGAAGAAGCGGTCGATCTCCTGGATCTTGCGTTCCGTCTGCCTATTCGACTATGGATGGTACCCTGAGGACAGGCTGATGGTGACTCCTAGGAGCATGAAGAAGCTCTTACATTCCCTGGAGATGAATTGAGGACCTCTATCGGAGGCCATATCTTCAGGAATGCCGTAGTAACGGAAGATGTGATTGAACATGAATTCCGCGGTTTCCATGGCAGTTGGCAAACCTCTCAATGACAGAAGGCGGCAGGATTTAGAGAATCTATCGACCACCACTAGGATGCAGGTACACCCATCCATCAGTGATGAAGTCTACTCTTAGGTGTGACCACGGGCAGTTGGGAATGGGCAGAGGATGGAGTTTACTGGCAGGTAGATTGCAGGGGCTCTTAGATATGGCGCAGTCCTTGCATCCTCACATGTACCTTCTGACATCGGAAGCCATATTGGGCCACCAGAAGCATTGTTTGAGCAACAAGAGGGTTTCATTGACCCCAAGGTGGCCAGTGCCCAGAGAGGTGTGTGAGGAGTGGATGAGGGGAGTGCGCAGAGTGTGTGTGACATATTGCAAGCCTGGAGGGCAGCCCGGTGGGGCGTTGGTGGAGGCATTGGAAGGCGGCAGCGTTACTTCAGACGAATAACTTGCCGGGGATAATGGGCTGCACCTCTTCAGACTTGTCTTCTGGAATGTACATGCGAGAAAGGGCATCCGCTTTGACATTTTTAGGACCAGGTCGTAGGAAATTGTAAAACTGAATCGTGAAGAATAAGGCCCATCTTGCCTGACGGGGATTTAAACGTCTGGCATCTCGTAGATATTCAAGGTTCTTATGGTCAATTAAAACCAGGAAGGTGCCCTCTAGGCAATGTCTCCACTCTTCAAGTGCCAACTTGATGGCCAGGAGCTCTCTGTTGCCAATGTCATAGTTTACCTCTGCCAGGCTGAGCTTGTGGGAGAAGGCGGCACATGGGTGGAGTCTACTGGGGTTCCCCTGCTGTTGGGACAGGACCGCTCCCACACCGGTGGTCGAGGCATCCACCTCCACGATGAAGGGCAGCTCAGGGTTGGGATGGAGGAGTGGAGCGGTAGTGAAAGCGGTCTTGAGGGCCTCAAAAGCTTCTGTGGCAGCGGGTGTCCAGGACAGAGATTTGGGCTTGTTTTTTAGGAGACTGGTGAGAGGACAGGCAAGGGTACTGTAGTCTTGAATAAAGCTATGATAAAAGTTGGTGAATCCGAGAAAGCATTCTTTGACAGATGTGGTGGTTGGCCAGGAACAGATCAAATCAAAATCACCTTTATTTATATAGCGCTTTTAACAAGTCCAATTGTTTCAAAGCAGCTTCACATTGTTAACAGGAAAATAATGCAACAGAATTTGTACAGCCGTTCTGGTGAAACGGTGATGTTATCCAGCTAATTTCAAGTATCATATAGCGTCAATGCGGGCAGATCGGTAATATAGATGAAATTTAGGTGTCCCCAACTGAGCAAGCCAAAAGCCAGAGGCAACGGTGGCAAGGAACCAAAACTCCTTCAGGGTCAGAATGGAGAAAAAAAAGTTTGGTGTCCACCTTCCTCTCGTCCATCCAGATGCCCCTGCGATCGATGTTGTAACCAAGGAACTGCACTGATGATTTGTGGAAGGAGCATTTCTCAGCTTTGAGGAACAGGTTGAAGCTTCTCAGGCGTTTTCAGGACCTCCGCAACATGGTGGCGATGTTCGGCCAGGCTCCGGGAGTAGATCAGGATATCGTCAATATATACTAGGACAAACTTCTGGAGAAACTCCCGGAGCACCTCATGTATGAAGTCCTGGAATACGGTTGACCAATCTGTAGGGCATCACCAGGTATTCATAGTGGCCTGTGGGTGTTACGAAGGCACTCTTCCATTCGTCCTCCTCACGTATCTGGATGAGGTTTCAGGCGCTGCGGAGGTCCAACTTGGTGAACACAGTGGCACCTCAGAGAGGTTCAAGAGCAGCGGGGACGAGAGGAAGAGGATAACGGAACTTGACCGTAATCTTGTTGAGGGCCCTGTAATCGATGCAAAGCTGCAAGCCTCCGTCCTTTTTGGCCACAAAGAAGCAGCTTGAGGCAGCAGGGGAAGTAGATGGGCAGATGTAACCTTGATCCAGAGCCTCCTTGATGTATTCCGGAATGGACAGGGGAAGACTGATGGCACAGTCCCATGGTCGGTGTGGAGGCAGCTTGGAGGCACGCTTGGGGCAGAAAATGTCTCTGAAGGGGGCGTAGCAAAGAGGGATGTCCACCAAGCCTTTCTCCACTGGACTTTCAACGGACATAGCATTGATGGACAGGTCTTAGGAATGCAGAGGGACTGGAAAGGCGGAGAAACAACCCGGGAAGCAGCTGTCGCCCCACTTCAGGACTTCTCCAGTCTTCCATGAGATGACAGGGTTGTGCTGCTCCAACCATGGGTGCCCTAAGATGACGTCAGCAGTGGATTCCTCCAGAACCAGCAGGTGATTTGTTCCACATGAAGGAGGCCGACTTTTAAAGTTTAAGGCCGAAGACGGGTTGAATGAGGATGTTGTGTCGATGCGGCATTTACGGGGGGAGTTTATTTGACACGCTTTCTGCAGACACTTCAGGGATGTGTTGGTTATGTCCAGGCGCAGGTCCACCATCTGATCTGGATACGGCCGGATCCGGCTGACTGCAGTAAACCTCGGGATAAACAGAGAGACTAACATTAGCGAAGATGCCATTCTTCTTATGATGTAATGAGTACATCAGGTGTTATGGGAAGTGTTCCCGGTTCCGGCTGACCTAGTTAATGCAGCCTAACAATCATTTACTGATTTGAATAATAGAAATTGATAATGTTTTATGTGTAAGCCATAGTAAAGAGATGCGTTTTTAGTCTAGATTTAAACTGACCGAGTGTGTCTGCTTCCCGAACAATGCTAGGAAGACTGTTCCAGAGTTTAGGCGCTAAATAGGAAAAGGATTGACCGCCTGCAGTTGATTTTGATATTCCAGGTATTAGCAACTGGCCAGAGTTTTGAGACCGCAATAGACGTGATGGAGTATAATGCGTTAAGAGTTTGCAAAAGTACTGGGGAGCTAAACCATTTAGTGCTTTGTATGTAATAAGCAAGATTTTAAAATTTATACGATGTTTAACAGGGAGCCAGTGCAGTGTTGACAGAACCGGACTAATATGGTCATACTTCCTTGTTCTAGTAAGAGCTCAAGCTGCTGCGTTTTGGACCAGCTGGAGTTTATTAAGCGATCAGGGCAACCACCCAGTAAAGCATTACAATAATCTAGCCTTGAGGTCATGAACGCATGAATTAGTATTGAAAGGATGTGCCGTGATTTAGATATATTTAAGATGGTAGAATGCAGTTTTACAGATGTTAGAAACGTGGCTTTCAAATGAAAGATTGGTATCAAAGAGCACACCCAGGTCCCTAACTGATGATGAGGACTTGACAGAGCAGCCATCAAGTGTTAGACAGTATTCTAGGTTACTAACAGAGTTTTGTCCAATAATTAAAAATTCATTTTTTTTATTTTATTTTTTTTCTGAATTAAATTGCAGGAAATTACTAGACATCCAATGTTTTATATCAGCTATGCATTCCATTAATCTTGTGAATTGGTAAGTTTCGTCAGGGTGTGAAGAAATATAGAGCTGAGTATCGTCAGCATAACAATGAAAACTAATGCCAACCAATGCCTTCCTAATGATATCTCCCAGTGGTAGCATGTACAGGGTGAAGAGCAACGGTCCTAGCACTGAGCCCTGTGGTACTCCATACTGAACTTGTGATCAGTGTGACATCTTTTCATTTACTGTTACAAACTGATAATGGTCAGATAAGTATGATTTAAACCATGCCAATGCAGTTCCACTAATGCCAACATAATTTTCGAGTCTATTCAAAAGAATGTTGTGGTCAATAGTATCGAATGCAGCGCTAAGATCGAGTAACACTAATAGAGAGATACAACCACGATCGGATGATAAGAGTAAATCATTTGTAACTCAGTACTGAGACTGCTCTCATCAATGATACGGTCTAAATCCTGACTGGAAATCCTCACAGATACCATTTCTTTCTAAAAAGGAACATAATTGTGAAGAGACTGCCTTTTCCAGTATTTTTGACAGAAAGGGTAGATTTGAGATCGGCCTGTAATTGACTAATTATGTAGGCTCAAGTTGAGGTTTTTTAATAAGTGGCTTGATAATAGCCAACTTAAGTTTTCCGTACATATCCTAATGACAAAGATGAGTTAATGATATTAAGAAGAGGATATATGACCTCTGGTAGCATCTCTTAATAGCCTAGTTGTTATAGGGTCGAGCATATATGTTGTGGATTTGGATGATTTAACGAGTTTAGCCAATTATTTTCTGTCCTATAGCAGTGAATTAATGAATGTAATTTTTTCTCAGTGACACAATGCTCTGTCTGATGTGATACTGTAGTAGACGGCTGCATGGTTATAATTTTCTTCCTAATATTACCCAACTGCCCTGCTGAACGGGCTCTACAGCCGGAAACCGAACAATGTACAACATTCACTAAGGTAGTCGCAACAGTGTCTAAAGCGGTTACATTCTCACTACTCTCAAATAAAGTCTGGATGCGTGTCTCTAATTCTGAAATATTCTCTGTCAGCCTGACTATCTCCTTACATTAATCACATGTGAAGCCCTGCTTGCCAATGGAGACAAATACACTAAACATGAAACATGCAGTGCAAGTGACAATGACTGGAGAAGACATGGCTTACCGTATTTGATGATTAATCCAACTTACCAAAGTTATTTGATGGAGTCTATTTACTAATCCAACTCACCACAGTTGTTTAATGAACTCAGGAAAACAGGAAACCTGGGTGCAGAGATGGCAAGCTAACAGGCTAGTGAAAACCTAACGTGTGATAGTGATTTAGATTAAAAGCTAGTGATGTCAGATTTAATGTGGTAGGCAATGTTAGACAATATATGAAGAGGATTAGGTTATAATTAGTAGTTTAAACAGAATTATATCAAATAAAAATCCCAAAAGAGCAGAGCAGAGCACATGCGAGCACAGCAGCAATAGCAAACAGGAGCAATCGAAGACAGGAGCGACGGCTGATGGCTTTGCCGGTTATCGAGTGGATCTGGTAGATGGCTGACATCCGGAGCTTGAGCTGGCGGCAGAGGGTGCCCGAGATGAAGTTGACCCTGAGTCGAGGAGTGCGTTAGGAGACACACCGGCAGCAGTAAGGTTTACAATCATGGTGAGTGGCTTCATTTTACGTAGGGAAGGAATGATGGCACTCACCATGGGACAAGGAGGATGAGGATGAGTGGAGCAGTCGGAGATGAAATGCCCAGCCATTCCACAATAAACTGAGATTCAGGGTCAGCCACCTCTGCTGCTCAGTAACAAACGAGTGCTCTCAACTTGCATGGGTTCGTTGGCTGGTTGTGGAGGGCTGACATGCTCTGGCCAGCGGAGGGAGGGGGAAAGTATCGACTGGTCCTGGTGTTCTTCAATACACGACTGCATACGAGTGGCAACACGGATGGAGAGTTGAATGAAGCGTTCGAGCCCGATGGTATCCTCGTATGCAGCGAGATGCAACCGCACTTGAGGATCTAGACCCTGTCGGTAAGTTGTCAACAGGGAGCGCTCATTCCATCCACTGGCAGCCGCAAGGGTTTGGAACTGTAGGGCATACTCATTTACGGACATGGAACCTTGTTTCAAGTGGTATAGTTGTTCACCGATCGCTGAATCCCAGGTCGGCCTCCCGAAGACCTCCTTGAAATAAGAGACGAAGCTGGAGAGAGATTGGGTTATCGGGCTGCCTTGGGACCATAACGGTTCTGCCCAATGAAGCACTTTGCCTTGAGATATTATAAAATTATTAATTGAGATATTATAAAGGGTACCTCTGCGCATTCGTTGACATACGGTTGCATTTCCAGGACCAGTGAGCATTGGAGGAGAAATCCGTCGCAATCCTCCTCTGCACCAGAGAAGGGTGCCGGTCTAGCCATGGGACTGGCGTTTGCTGGCGGCAAAGAAGCTGTGTTGTTGTTCACAGGTGCAGAAGGCTCGGGGGTGAGAGCATCGACGAGCTCCTTGAAGGGATCCAGAGTGCTCATTCTGGTGCTCTTCTGTTACGTACAGGCAGAAACCGAGAACAGGTAAGGATGGAATATGACACAGTTTATTGACAAGACCAGAATGATCGTGGCAGGTGAGTGTAAAGCAGGTTGCAATGGTGAATCGGGTGGTGCACAGAGTGATACTTGTCTTGTGCTTCGCAGATGACGAGGAAGACACTGGAGACAAGGGAGACTTGGAAATTCAACAGGGAGGCAGGTAGGTATCGTGGGTGAGTCTTTAAGGTAAGCAAAAGCATAGGCTGTGTGCAAACAAGACCAGACAGTGACTGAGCGTGGGGCTTAAGTGCTGGTGGTGATTGCAGGAGATAACGATGTGCAGGTGTGTGTGATTAGAATTCCGGGGATGGAGTGCGCTGTGGTTGGGAGAGGGTGGAGCCTGGCGTGCTTGTGACAATAAGGTGGGACTGTTTATTTAGAATAGTTAACAATATAAATTGAGAGCCAAAAGGCACATTTTGAGTACACAGTTATACCTGGAAAGAAATCATGTTCAAAGATACATCACATACACTGCAAAAAAAAAAAAAAAAAAGAAAAAAAAAAAAAATTGTCTTGTTTCTAGTTTAAATATCAAAATGCTTAAATCAAGATGCATTTACTAGAAGTAAAATGGCATAATATATATATATATATACATATAATAAAATATAATATATATATACTTTTTTTAAACAAGCAAAATAGTCTAGAATAAAGAACTCAATAATAAACGTACCTGCCACAATCCTCGGCTGGATCAGTTGCTCCTCGAAATGAAAGTGTAACAAACTACCCCAAGACACAAAGGCTAAGGATCCAAATGCAATTTTATTAAAGGGACAATCCAGACACGTAATCCAATGTACAGGCAATGGGTCAATAAACACACAGGCAGTCCAAACACAACAGGGCAGGGAACACAGGCAAGAGAGTAATCCAGGCAAGAGAGTAATCCAGGCAAGAGAGTAATCCAGGCAAGAGAGTAATCCAGGCAAGAGAGTAATCCAGGCAAGAGAGTAATCCAGGCAAGAGAGTAATCCAGGCAAGAGACATGAAACTGGGGAAACCGCTCAGAATTGCAGTGACAAGACTAACAAGACTTTGCAGTGAATGACAGCGTGAACATGGTTTAAATAGGCTGAGGTGATGAGGCTAATGACACACAGGTGTAAACAATGATGGCTGATGAGTCCGGGCAAAGGATTATGGGTAATAAACAGGCGTGGATTGTAACAGAAAGTGAAACCAGCTCTTCTTCTGTGGTACATTTTTCAAGAATTATTCCAAATAATCTCAAAACGATGTAAAGTACATACATTTTTTCGAGTTGATGTGGCCAGAGATACTTGCATGAATCACATCAGAAATTGCCTTTGAATAGAACGCACTCTCTGCGGGCCTGACCACATTAGCGGATAAAAGGAGGCTCGTGAATGACTGAAATCTCTCTTTTTTTCAAACAGATTACAGAAACAGAGAATATTTGTTTTCGATTTGATTTTTATTATTTAAAACCTGACATTTCAACAATTCTTTAGACATATATCTCACGTTTGTGTGACAAGTATTCACTAAGTTACAGTATCAGTATATCAGCAGATTGGGCATCATGTTTGCTTTCTTTATTTTGCAAAAAGCTCAACATTTTGGTTTTATTGTGAGTGTAAACAAATAAAGTAGACACTTAGACATACACACACAGTTTTTAATGATGTATAACACTTGTCTGTATGACCAAAATCGACCAGAAAGTATTTTGAGTCTCTTTCGCACTAAGTAAAAAAATAATATGGTATCGCCGACCCATGGGGGTTTAAAAAGCAACATTTTAAACAGAAAGAAAAAGCGAATTTTTGTCAAAGACTACGTCCAGATGGCATTCAAAATGATGATCAGAACACAGATGGAGTAGATTGAGTCCATCAACACCCCAAAGCTTCACAGTCATTAACCCTTCCTCGACATTTCATTCGGTAGCGTTTGGCAGTTTTGATTTATATGCTGTTTAATGTTTGATAATTACATTACATTTACGTAAGCAATCTTGGTAAAGCATTAGATTACACCCCGGGAAAGTAAAACAAATTTCCAGCTTAACTTTTGGGTAATTATAGTGTAACTATAAAGTATGTACGTGTAGGTATAAGGAAACAATATGTAATATTTGGGGAATAAAGGTGGAACTACCAGGAAAATTAACTAATTATTTATACTGTATTTTTTTAATTAAGTAATTAAATATAGTAATTACCCATATAGTTACAGGGTAAGTATGATTCTGCGGGCTGTAAATTAAAGTGGTTCTTGTTCCCTCTTGTTTCATGTAGTTACAGGGTAAGTACGATAAAACACACTTGGAATCTGATATCTGATATCACTTGGAAAACTTTATTTGAAAAACAACTTTTAAAACAGATTTACAACACTTCTTATTCATTTCTCTTGCTTGTTTCTCTTGTTCCTCTTCTTTTTCATTCTTGCCACAGATGAATCTTAAGGATTCCCATCTCTCTAGCTAATCTGTATTATGTATTAAAAGAAAATACAGAACATCCAGAAATGTTATCACCATTTACTTGTCTTTTACCCTCATGCCATCCGAGATGTATACAACTTTCTTTCTTCAGATGAACACAGAAAAATAAATAATCTCTGCTAATGAAAACTCATTTGGGTTCCTAAAAGTTGAAGAATCAAACAGCACATACAGCAATAACTACAGTAATCCATATGATCCCAATAGATGAATCAATGTCTTCTGAAGTGAAACAATAAGTGTTTGTAAGAAAAATACCAATATTAAACAAAATTTAAACTGTAGACTATCGCTTCCGACCCACAGTCATCTGTCTGTGCATGAGAGGGTTGAGTTCACGCTTGACGTCACTTGAAGTGTGACGTGAGCGTGCTGAGAAACTCTGGTCACATGGATGTCGGCTGTGTCAGTTTATTTATTTATTTATTTATTTATTTATTTATTTTTTAATTAATGCTCACAACAGTATACAAACAATAACATAATATATGATAATAGCAATGAGAAACAAACAAGACAGGAAGACAGAGACGAAACATGCAAGAGAAACAAAAAAGGGGCAAAACGTGCTTTTTGTCAGAACGTTAGTATTTGAAATTTAAAAGTTTATTTAAATTTTTTTATAAATGAATAAGAAGTGCCGTAAATCTGTTTTGAAAGTTTTTTTCAAATACTTCAAATACTTGAAACAATAGGGTAACAAACATCACTTTAATTTACAGATTCACACTTTCCCTGTAACTACATGGAATTTCAAGCACCACTTAACCCTGTAACTACACGGATAATTACCCCTTAATTAAAAATACTTATAGTATAAATAATTTGTTAATTTTCCTAGTAGTTACCCTTTTATTCCCAAATATTACATACTGTTCCTTATACCCACAGATACATACTTTATAGATACACTATAATTACCAAAAGTTATGCTGTAAATTCGTTTTACTTACACAGTACTTTCCGGGCTGTAATCTAAAGCATTACCGCAATCTTTTATCACTTGTTTCTCCTTCTTCGCCTGTGTTTTGATCCAGAGATTCTGTACTAGAAGATGCGTAATAGCACTCCTATTGTATAACAGTGAACACATGGATAGTCGGAAAATTCAGTCAATGGCAGGGAAAGAGTAAAGAAGATTTTAAATAAATTATTATGTACACTACCAGTGGACTACCAAAAGTGGATACTCTGAATTAGGAACAAATTTGTTTTCTTTATAAATCAATATTTTCAAACAATGTAAGTTTATAAGACGGTATGTAAAACTATGTTAAATAAAGTATTTAATAGGCTACTTAATCAAAAGATTAAACACAACTACAAGCCAAGTATAGTAAGAATACTTAATTATAATTTTAAGTATATCTTGATCAAAAGATTGAGTACAAGTATAGGCCAAATATACTTAGTCTTTTCTGTCAGTATAAAACTAGTATTAAGTGCAATTTAAAGTATATTTCTGAGAAGTACATACAATACAAAGTAGACTGAAATAATACTTTCATATTTTTAGTTTAAATGAAGTGTACTAATAGCACACATGAATAAACTTATTTTTTTGTACGGGTATAGCAGTTTACAATAATCTCAAGTGCTAAATTGATCCTTGGAGAGCTCATCATAGGTGCTCATAACATACAGCATTGGCAGTCTCTTGGTAATATTAGTGTGAAGTCAATGAAAACTATAGCCTGGAGGTACACTTAGTATACCCCTGTGTTTGAACATAGCTCGTAATAGTAATTGTGATAAAATGCCTCCGAGTGCTGTAGGAGAACCTGTATTGAGTTATTCAGAGTGATCTATTGAAACAGTAAACTTTAAACTACCTTGTAAATAAAGAGCACTCTTGTATATACACCAATCAGGCATAATATTATGACAATTATGAGGTGAATTGAATAACACTGATTATCTCTTCATCATGGAACATGTTAGTGGGTGGGATATATTAGGCAGCAAGTGAACATTTTGTCCTCAAACTGTATGTGTTAGAAGCAGGAAAAATGGGCAAGCATAAGGATTTGAGTGAGTTTGACAAGGGCCAGTATCTATCAAAAGTGGTACAAGGAAGGAACAGAGAAGAATCGGCAACAGGGTCATGGGCCTTGCCAAGGTTCTTGCCAAGGCTCATTGATGCACATGGAGGGCCTGTGTGGTCAGATCAAACTGACGAGCTACTGTAGCTCAAATTGCTCAAGAAGTTAATGCTGGTTCTGATAGAAAGGTGTCAGAATACACAGTGTATGGGGCAGACCAGTCAGGGTGCACATGCTGACCCCTGTCCACCGCTGAAAGCGCCAACAGTGGGCACATGAGCAACAGAACTAGACCATGGAGCAATGGAAGAAGGTGGCCTGGTCTGATGAATCACGTTTTCTTTTACATCCCATGGATGGCCGGGTGCATGTACGTCGCTTACCTGGGGAACACATGGCACCAGGATGCACTATGGGAAGAAGGCAAGCTGGTAGAGGCAGTGTGATGCTTTGGGCAATGTTCTGCTAGGAAACCTTGGGTCCTGCCATCCATGTGGATGTCACTTTGACACGAAGCACCTACCTAAGTGTAGCAGGGTGAGTAAGTTTCCTCCCCTGTATTTAGAGTTACGGCCTATCAGCATTCGAGGCCTGTCTATTTAAGACCGTGAGTCCGCTACCTGAGGGTGCATCATTGCAAGCTCTGCCCCGTGGCGAGGGTGCGCCACCATTCAGTGTGGGATTGTTTGGTCTGCAGCCATACGGGGATGTGCAGGCTGTTATAATTAAGGTAAGATAAGTGACGATCACTCATTACGTATAGTTATCTGTTTTAACTAATATATTAAGTGAGCTAATCAACTGTTGTTTTAGCAGGAAACTCTGTTCCTTCATGGAGCTTGGAGCGGGCCGTTCGAACAGGAGTGGTTATATATATATATATATATATATATATATATATATATATATATATATATATATATATATATATATATATATATATATATATATATATATGCCCTTTGTAGCATGTATTACTTTGCCTATTCTGCAATTTTTTTTCTTCCAAAGTAACAGTTTTGTGAGAATCATTAATTAGTTTACTAGCCACATAATTTTGCAGGAAACATTTATTTCATATTCTCTCTCTCGCTCTCTCTCTCGTATGCATGCATGAGCGTTTGCTAGGTGAGTGTGGAGAGTGTGTGGTGAGTTTTGAGCATTGACTGAGTGAGAGTGAAGTTTCAAGAGTTTTATTTGTCACATACACAGTTATATACAGAATATACAACCGGCAGTGAAATGTAAAATGACTGTTAGGCTGCATTAACTAGGTCAGCCGGAACCAGGAACACTTCCCATAACACCTGATGTACTCGTTACATCATAAGAAGAATGACATCTACACTAATGTTAGTCTCTCTGTTTATCCCGAGGTTTACTGCAGTCAGCCGGATCCGGGCCGTATCCAGATCAGATGGTGGACCTGCGCCTGGACATGACCAACACATCCCTGAAATGTCTGCAGAGAGCGTGTCAAATGATATTCAGGCTTTGTTAAATTTGCTGAAAACTCTTCTGCTAGCATACACTGGAATAAAAGTGAAGCTTTTTAAATAGGGGATTGGAAAAAATTATAAACATATTGGCTTGGAGTGGGGAAAAAATAGTTTTTTTATTGGGGATTCTTATGACTATACATAAGAATTGGAAGGGTATAATTGAGAAAGTTAAAGGTCGACTTGAAAAATGGAAATGGCTGGTTCCAAAAATGCCGTTTAGAAGGCGAGTTTTAATTGCTAATAATCAGTGGCCTCTTCGTTGTGGCACAAGTTTGCTTGTTTGGATCCCCCGTTAACTTTGTTAACGAAATTACAAGCACTGCTAGTGGACTTCTTTTTAGATGCATTGAGCTACACTGGATCCCGCAAAGTGTTTCATTTCTGCCTAAGAAAGAAAGTGGTCAGGGACTGATACTGTTTCAGTCTTTAACTGGAATGCTGTGGCAAGAGTAATTTTAAATAGTTAAATAACAGGACAATCATTTCGATGGATCTTTTTTATTACTATAAATGTATTGACAATCTTTTCACACTTTATTTATTTATATTGAGTTGTTACTTTAAGGCTTTTTTTGAAGGCAATGTAATTTTAATTGGGTGAATTTTTGTAAAAAAAAAAAAAAAAAAAAAACGTAAATTCTTTGTAAATTTTCTCTCTCTCTCTAAAGTAGTAAAATTTATAAGAATGGGTGAGAAAAGAACTGGTGGCATGCATGGAATTCCACTTACTGTAAATATGAAAGAGTTGGTCGTGAACTTGAGGATACAGAATAGGTCAGTAAAAAGTGCTGTAAGAATGACAAGGGGAATTGGGAAAGTAGAAACAGAATCTGTTTTGGTTGAGTTTGAAACAAAGGATGTAGCAAAAGAGTTATATTATGCATTTATGAGATACAGCATAAGGGAATACATACCTAAATCAATACCTAAACCGATGCAATAATTGCCAGGAATTTGGGCACATGGCTAAGGTATGTAAAGGAAAAAAGAAGGTGTGCTAGGTGCAGTGGGGATCATGAGTATGGAAAGTATGGGGAGGAAGTAAGGCCAGAAGTGTTGTAATTGTGACGGGAATCATAGTGTGGCCTTTTGGGGTTGTGAATTAATGAGAAAAGAAATAAAAAAAACAACAGATGAAAAAGAAGGCAAACAGCCAAACAAGCTGTTAAAAAAGAGAAGATTTAAGTAAATTAAGGAAAATCTCAAGGAAAGAGAATAATATGGAAAGAAGCCATTAGAGAATGGCAACATCAGTGGGACAGGGAGACTAAAGTGAGAAATGCTGTATGCTATTCAAAATAAAGTTGGTGCTGTGATGAATAGAGGAGAGAATAGAAAAGATGGTTATGACCAGATTAAGGATAGGTCACAGTAATTTTAATTGCACACTATTCATTATAATTATACATTATGTCATTATATATCATTATGAAGCATGGCATTTGTTTTCATTGTTATGCTGACGATACTCAGCTCTATATTTCTTCGTGCCCGGACGAAACTTACCATCACAAGATTAGCAAAATGCATAGATATAAAAAAATAAAAAAATAAACAAAAAATAGTTGACTAGTAATTTCATACAACTTAATTCTGAAAAAAAAAAATAAATAATAATTACATTTTAATTATTGGACCAAAAACCTATGCACGTAGTAGCCTAGAATACTGAACGCTTGATGACTGCTCTGTCAAGTCCTTGTGGTCAGTTAGGAACCTGGGTGTACTCTTTGATACCAATCTTTCATTTGAAAGCCATTTTTCTAGCATCTGTAAAACTGCATTCTTCCATCTTAAATGCAAAATGCTGAACAGTTAGTTCACGCGGTCATGACATCAAGGCTTGATTATTGTAATGCTCTACTGGATGGTTGCGCTGCTTGCTTAATAAATAAACTAGAGCTTGTCCTGAAAAAAATAAGAGAACAGGATTCAGATATGAGAGAAATTACAAATAGGGGAGCGTGGGGCACAACCTAACGCAGGGTTAGTGTCGCGGACTCAGCCACGCCCTCTGCACCAGACTCCCACGCTCCGCCCACTCGTTCCCAATCACCTGAATACTGAGCACCCGCACCTGTTTTCCATCACTGAAACCCTTTATCACTAGCCCTCACCCCACACTCAGTGTCTGGTCTCAGCTCACGCTACACAGACTGCTTCGCTACTCTTCGCTATCCTAAGCGTCCAAGAAACTCTACTTCCAAGTTCCCCAAGATTCCATGCTTCCTAGGTTCTTCAAGATATTCTCCGTGTTCACCACTCCAGTTAAGCCTCTCACCATTTCCTGTGTTTACACCTGTTCACCAGTTCACTGTTTCGTGTCCTGACTTCAATAAAACCTGTTCCTGCGTACTAACCTCTGTGTCATCAAGTCTATCATGACAGAAGACCAGACCAGCAGTCAGGCCGACGCAGTGGCTGGTGATCCCTCATCTCCAGCACCGCTTCCGCTCTCCGCTCTCCACTCTCACCCAAGCCTTCCTCCATGCCATGCGTCTGGGATCTTCCTCGTTGTCTGCCTCAGCCAGTCCCGTGGCCCGACCAGCGCCCTACGCTGGTGAGGCGGCGGAATGCAACGGTTTTCTCTTACAATGTTCCCTCTATTTTGAAATGCAGGCTCAGCAGTTCACCACCGATCGATCCAAAATAGCCTTTGTTACCTACCTCACCGGACGAGCGCTCCAATGGGCTAGAACCATCATGGATGCCAACGGCCCAGTAACTCAATCCATCGAAGCCTTCACTCGTCACTTCCGTGAGGTGTTCAGCAGATCTTCTGGACCCACCACCACTCATGATCAACTGTTAAAGCTTCAACAAGGTACCCAATCACTCCACGATTACAATATCAGTTTCCGCACCCTAGCCGCCGCAAGCGGATGGAATGATCCTGCCTTACTCGCTGTCTACCATGCTGGCTTGAACCCACAACTCCGAGTTTCCCTAGCCATCTATGATAACCACACAGGACTTAAACTTCATACATCAAGCCACCCTTGTCTCTCAAAATCTTGCTGCCAGCTCCAACCCGGTTCACCCGTTGCATTCCCCGCCTCCACCGTGGGCGTCTACCCCTCCAGCAGCAGAACCCATGCAAATCAACCATCACCGCTGAAAGAATTGAAAATAATCAAAGATATTTGATTTTGTAAAATGAACAAAGACATTTGCTTTACTGTTTTCAACCCCCATCTCTCTCCAGGAGGGCCATTTGGAATTCCTAAAGACAAAGAAATGCTGAAGGCCTGTAGGCCAAATGTGTGTCACACCTGTAACACCGTGGGGGAAGTTTGGTCTGATTGGTCAGTTTGAATGGCTCACGTTAGGGTTTAAGTCACATGGTCAAGGAATAGATAAAAGAAGATTGTAACTGTTGCTCTGGCTCTTTTTTTCTCTGGCGCTCTCTTCTTGGGGCCTTCTCTTTGGCTCTTCTCTTCTTTGCTCTCTTCTCTTCTTTGTCTCTCTCTCTCTCTCTCTCTCTCTCTCTCTCTCTGTCTCTCTCTCTGTCTCTCTCTGTCTCTCTCTGTCTCTCTCTGTCTCTCTCTGTCTCTCTCTGTCTCTCTCTGTCTCTCTCTCTCTCTCTCTCTGTCTCTCTCTGTCTCTCTCTGTCTCTCTCTCTCTCTCTCTGTCTCTCTCTGTCTCTCTCTGTCTCTCTCTCTCTCTCTCTCTCTCTCTGTCTCTCTCTGTCTCTCTCTCTCTCTCTCTCTCTCTCTCTCTCTCTCTGTCTCTCTCTGTCTCTCTCTCTCTCTCTCTCTCTCTCTCTCTCTGTCTCTCTCTCTCTCTCTCTCTCTCTCTCTCTCTCTCTCTCTGTCTCTCTCTCTCTCTCTCTCTCTCTCTGTCTCTCTCTCTCTCTCTCTGTCTCTCTCTCTCTGTCTCTCTCTCTCTCTCTCTCTCTCTCTCTGTCTCTGTCTCTCTGTCTCTCTCTCTCTGTCTCTCTCTCTGTCTCTCTCTCTCTGTCTCTCTCTCTCTGTCTCTCTCTCTCTGTCTCTCTCTCTCTGTCTCTCTCTCTGTCTCTCTCTCTGTCTCTCTCTCTGTCTCTCTCTCTGTCTCTCTGTCTCTCTCTCTCTCTCTCTCTCTCTCTGTCTCTCTCTCTCTCTCTCTCTCTCTCTCTCGTAACATTCATGCTGGGTACGATTTTTGGTATAAGTTTTCATCATCTCATACATTTATTTTGTAACTATTTTAAGTGTAACCATAACTAGATTTTGTCATTAAATTCTTTCAATTACAAATGATGTGCTAACTAGTTTTGATTTGGTATTGACTTTGAAGTGTTACCTAGCGCACCCAGCGGTGAGTACTATACACACAGACCCTGTTATGCTGACACTTCCTGTAACCACCATTAACTACCCTGTTTGGTTCTGTCTCAGCGAAAGCCCTCATAGATTCCAGATCCGCAGGAAACTTCATCTCCTCAGAAATGCGACTCAAGCTTCATGTCAAGACATCTCCCCTGTCAAATCCGTACCATGCACATTCCATTTTGGGAAAGCTGGGTCAGAGGTGCATTCGCTACGTCACGGACCCCATCACTGTGCAGATCGGCTGTCTCCATCAGGAACAACTTTCCCTACTGGTGCTGGAGGGATCTACCGCCGATATCGTCCTGGGACACCCGTGGCTCGCTGCCCACTCACCCACAATGAACTGGTCCACTGGTGAGGTCCTACGATGGAGTGATGCCTGCAAGCAGAACTGCCTAATTCCCATCAAGAGGAACCTTACCCACACTTCATCACCACCAGAACCCACTTCTATCCCTATGGCCGCCGCATCCCTGGACGAACCCTCTTCTGCTCCCGTGCAAGCCATCCCCTTCGAGTATCGGGTGTTCCAGGACGTGTTCAGCAAACAACGGGCCACCGAACTTCCCCCTCATCGGCCATGAGACTGCGCTATAGATCTGCTGCCTGGGGCGTCGTTTCCCAATGGCCGTATCTATCCCCTGTCCATCCCAGAGCAACAGGCCATGGAGGAGTACATCAGGGAGGCACTCAACCAAGGATTCATTCAACCATCCAACTCCCCTGCCGCTTCCAGCTCTTTCTTTGTGGGCAAGAAGGACGGGGGCTTGAGGGCGTGCATCGACTACCGGAAGCTCAACGATCAAACCGTTAAAATCAGATACCCACTTCCCCTGGTTCCCGCTGCTCTGGAGCAGTTGCGGGGAGCTCGCTGTTTCACCAAGTTGGACCTGCGCAGCGCCTATAACCTCATCAGAATCAGAGGGCGACAAATGGAAAACTGCTTTCATCACCCCTGCTGGACATTGAGTATAAAGCCATGCCATTTGGATTATCCAACGCCCCAGCAATTTTCCAAGGGTTCATGAATGAGATTCTGAGATTTCCTCAACAAATTTGTAATAGTCTACATCGATATCCTGGTTTACTCCCATAACATGACAGACCACCACCATCACGTTGCGCAGGTCCTCCAACGACTCAGAGAACACCGTCTATACTTGAAGCTTTTTAAAATGCGAGTTCCACCGCAGCTCCACCCAATTCCTCGGATACATCATGGACCAGAGCGGCATCAAGATGGACCAGGGGAAGGTCCGAGCAGTGCGGAGCTGGCCCCAACCCACCACGATCAAAGACCTCCAACGCTTCCTGGGATTCGCCAATTTCTATCGCCGATTCATCCGTCAATTCAGCACCATTGCAGCACCCCTCTCCGCACTGCTCCGAGGTAGCCCCAAATCCCTGTCCAGGACCCCTGAAGCCCAACAAGCATTCCGTCAACTCGAAGCCTTCAGTACGGCTCCTGCCCTCGTTCATCCCGATCCAGAGATCCCATTCGTCGTGGAAGTGGACGCTTCGAATGTGGGGTTAGGAGCCGTACTGTCCCAGCAGCAGGGTGAGCCTCCACGACTCCATCCATGTGCCTACTTCTCCAAGAAGCTGTCCCCGGCGGAACGCAACTACGACATCAGGAATCGTGAGTTGCTTGCCATCAAACTGGCATTGGAGGAGTGGCGACATTGGCTGGAGGGAGCCAAACACCCGTTCCAGGTCATCACCGACCACCGAAACTTGGAGTACCTACGAGAGGCCAAGAGGCTCAACCCACGACAGGCCAGATGGGCCTTGTTGTTCACCCGGTTCGACTTCTCTGTAACCTGACGCCCTCTCTCACCAGTTCCTACCTGACCGTTCCACTACACAACCTGAACCCATCCTCCCTCCAGCCGTCATTGTCAGCCCCATCCAGTGGGCCCTGGATCAACGTATTGCCAACGCAACTCACGATGACCCAGTTCCCTCATGGACCAGGCACATTCCTCTCCGGGCTCTGGACACCCAGGCAGCCAGCATACCCCCTCGCTCATTCAAGGACGCTACTGGTGGCCCAGTATGGCTCAGGACATCTCCCGCTTCATTTGAGGATGCTCAGTCTGTGCCACCACCAACACTCCCCGTCACCTCCCTGAAGGCAAGCTGGTCCCCTTACCCATTCTACGCCGTCCCTGGTCACACCTCGGTATCGCTTTCCTCACTGATCTCCCTCCGATGGACACACCTGTATCCTTGTTGTTGTCGACCGCTTCTCTAAAGGATGTAAGCTCATTCCCCTGTCAGGACTTCCCACAGCACTGGAAACAGTGGAGGCCCTATTCCACCACGTCTTCTGACACTTTGGCCTCCCCGAAGACATAGTCTCTGACAGGGGCCCACAGTTCATCTCACGGGTGTGGAAATCCTTCTCACTCCTGGGTGTCACAGTCAGTCTCACTTCCGGATATCACCCCCAATCCAACGGCCAGACTGAGCGAAAGATACAGGAGAGGACAGCTGGAACCGCTTCCTTCCGTGGGCTGAGTATGCCCAGAACTCACTCCGCCAAGAATCCACTCAACTCACCCCAGTTTCAATGTGTTCTAGGTTTCCAACCCCCTCTGTTCCCCTGGTCTGGAGAGCCCACGGATGTTCCAGCTGTCCATCACTGGTTTCAGGAGAGCGAGAGGGTGTGGGACTCAGAGCACGTCCATCTGCAACGGGCAGTCCATAGGCAGAAGAGTCAGGCTGACCGTTGTCGTGGACCAACCCCCAGATACCATCCCGGCCAGTTGGTGTGGCTATCGACCCGAGACATTCGCCTACGGCTGCCCAGCTGCAAACTGAGTCCCCGCTATATTGGTCCCTTTAAGATTCTGAGGCAGATCAACGAGGTCACCTACAGGTTACAGTTGCCCCCACAGTATCGTCTCTCACCTTCCTTTCACGTGTCCCTCCTCAAACCATACATTGACCCTGTTCTCCCTTCCTCCACAGAGTCTGGTGCAGATGCAGTGCCTCCCCCTCCGGTGGACCCGGCGGACCAAAACATTTACCGTGTCACCACCATCCTCGACTCCCGATGGTGAGGCAGCATTCTGCAATATCTCGTGGATTGGGAGGGATTCGGCCCCGAGGAACGCTCTTGGGTGGTGCGGGACGACATTCTGGACCCCTCGCTCCTTGCCGACTTCCACGCCGCATACTCAGACCGCCCAGCACCTCGGGGCCGAGGCAGGCCTCACCGTCGTCCACTGCGGTCCTCTGGAGCTGCCCGTGAGGAGGGGGGTACTATCACGGACTCAGCCACGCCCTCTGCACCAGACTCCCACGCTCCGCCCACTCGTTCCCAATCACCTGAATACTGAGCACCCGCACCGGTTTTCCATCACTGAAACCCTTTATCACCAGCCCTCACCCCACACTCAGTGTCTGGTCTCAGCTCACGCTACCAAGAAGCTCTACTTCCAAGTTCCCCGACATTCCAAGATTCCACGCTTCCTAGGTTCATGATATTCTCTGTGTTCACCACTCCAGTTAAGCCTCTCACCATTTCCTGTGTTTACACCTGTTCACTGTTTCGTGTCCTGACTTCAATAAAACCTGTTACTGCGTACTAACCTCTGTGTCCTCAAGTCTATCATGACCGTTAGTTGTAACACGCATGGTTTAAAAGTTTCCACACATGCCAGGATGACTTTTTTTTTTTTTTTTTTTTTTTTTTTTTTTTTAAATTGATAATCCATTATTTTATTTAACGTTAATAATTGTATTTTATTGACAAAATATTTTAGTTTGTCTTGGCTTTTTTTGATTATATCAGGTAACCTTTTAAGCTGTCATGTTACAATGTTATGGGGCGTGTTGTCACATTTCACTTCCATTCTTTCGGAGTAAATCAAGAAAAAAGTATACACTGTATTAATGAAACACAACCACATAATTGTACTAGACATGTAAAATGAATGTGGGAAAAAATAAATACTCTGAACCCCAAGTGGATTTACACTGAGACAGCCAAAAAGCATTAGGTTGTGCTCCGCTCTCCCCTACAATAGAAAATACAGAAAATGAAGTGACACAAAATGCTGAGAAAAATGTCTGTGGAATTAAAATGAGTACTGCAGAATTAACTGGAAAAACAAATGCACAATAAAATAAAGATGAAAGGAAATGCCAAAAATTGCAGAATTTGTTTCTGCCAATAATTAATGGAAGTCACTGAACTGGTTGTAAAGTGTAAAGCAAATAGAGTGCAGGTGAACAGAACTCAAATTAAAAAAATTATAAGACAAAATAAGACAGATGCCAGTAGTGAGATGGAGTTTTCATCTGAATCTGATAGTGAAAGAGAAATTTCCACTCAGATCATGACAAAGGAAAAAAAAAAAAAAAAAAAAAAAAAAAAAAAAAAAAAATATATATATATATATAGCTTCTTGCAAGTAACAAAAGGAAATAGAAATGTGGTTGTTGATTTTTTTTTCCCCCGAATCGACCTAAGTTCATTGAATCCGCAAGATGGCCTTACTGAGACTGAAGTATATTGTTTAAAAAAATTGGTGCAGAAGGCATGAGTGCAAATAGGAAGGATCACAATAATTTATGGAAATGTTATGTGAGGTTTGTCTTGGTAGTCATAATTTATTTATTTATTTATTTATTTATTTATTTATTTTTTTATGACTGAGTTTTAAGATTTCATCACTAAATTTGAATGGCGCACAAGATGCCAAGAAAAGAGTTTAATTTTATGAGTTTAATAAATTAAAGAATATTGATTTCCTTCTTACAAGAAACTCACTCATGTATTGATAATGAAGTTGATTGGCAGAGGGAATGGGATGACTGTTATAAATAAAAGTTCCATTATTGCTGGCGTTTATACCTCTGTCTTATGAAGTAGATGATGTCATAGCAGGAAGGTTAATTAAGGTCATTGTAAAATATGAAATAAAAACAATGATTTATATGATATATGTACTGTTATTAGTAAAAAAATATAGATATTTTTCTGAGAAATTTGTATAATGTATGTTTTATTTTTAACCCATTTTTTTATTTTTTATTGATGACCTTTTAAGAAAGATAAAATAAAGTTTTGTCAAAATGTGCTTATGTGCTGTTTATGTACTGAGAGATTCCCTCAGGGAATGTGTGTGGTTTATGCAAGTTTATTTGAGGTTGCTTCTGAGTACAGTATAAAGTTGGGCTTAGGTGAATCTTGTGTGCACTGTGTTAGCGAGAGTGAGCTAGAATGTGTGTTCATGCATTTGTAAATATTAGTGACATTCATGTAGGAAACTCTGTGTGTGCAATGAAGCTTCAAAGCGGTGTATAATTTGGTTCGAGCAGTGAAGTGTACAGAGAAAGAATGGCATTTAGCAGTGTGTATGTTTGTGTGACAGTGTTGTTCCTCGGCACTTTGATCTCTTCACAGCTCCTTCAGATCTGTCGTCTCATCCGCAGCACCTCAGACCTGCCTGTGCTAACCAGTGAAGGAGACATCATGATCGGTGCCCTCTTTTCTCTACACGATACTGTGCTGGAATCTCCTCCATCTTTTACTGCAGAGCCACATCCTATGCAGTGCTCAGGGTCAGTCAGTCTTATCATAAAATATTGCAATGCTGCATTTATGTTGAATATTTTGAAATTGTATGCTGTTTTCTTTTTTCCCCTTTAATGAAATTTCAGACTGGCATTCTCTCTCTCATTTATTAAGTATATTGCTGAGCAGTTTTATAATATTAAGACATTTACTGTAGAAATGTTATGAACATAAAAACATGCGATTTTGTTGATCATTTAATGCTCTTTGTCCCATAAAGGTTTAATTTCCGAACCTTTAGATGGATGCAGACAATGATTTTTGCGATAGAGGAGATCAACAGAGATAAACAACTCCTAGCCAACCTAACTCTGGGTTATAAGATTTATGATTCATGCAGTACCCATTTCCATGCCCTCCGCACAGCCTTGGCCCTAATGAATGGGAATGAAGAAGGTGCAGGCAAACCGGAGTGCCGAGGCAGGGTGCCTATTGTCATTGGTGATGGAGGATCCACATTATCCCTAGTGGTTGCACGCTTTCTGGGTGTTTTTCGTGTGCCACAGGTGAGTTGTGCATTTTAATGCTCTAACAGAGGTACATTTGTGTTTTTCAGTCATGTACAGTATACTATGCTTTCTGATCTCCTCTCCTCTCCCTAGGTAAGCTATTTCTCAAGCTGTGCATGTCTCAGTAATAAACTAGAGTTTCCTGCATTTCTAAGGACTATGCCCAGTGACTTTTTCCAAGTGGATGCTCTTGCACAGCTGGTGCAACACTTTGGTTGGAGCTGGTTAGGCACATTTGCAGGGGATGATGCTTATGGCCGTGGTGGTGCTCAAATTTTTAATGATGAGGTGACAAAACTAGGAGCATGTATTGCTTTTTATGAAATAATCCCAAAAAACCATGACCAAACAGAGATGTCCAGGATTGTAAAGAGGATCATCAATTCAGGAACCCGTGTGGTGCTGGTCTTTGCTCTAGAGCAAGATGCAAGAGCTCTCTTTTGGGAGGCTCTTCGGCAAAACCTCACTGGTATTCAATGGTTGGCCAGCGAGGCCTGGAGCACAGCAGCCGTCCTCTCCATTCCTGAGTTCCACTCCATCCTGCAGGGTTCCATGGGCTATGCCATCCGTAGGGCTGATATACCCGGCCTGCAGCCTTTCCTGCTACGGCTACATCCCTCCAAATACCCGCAAGACCCATTTGTTCAGCAGTTTTGGCAGGAGATGTTTAAGTGCTCTCTAGGTACAAGCAATAAGAGCTCCTCTATTAGACCCCGCTGTAATGGCTCTGAAGTACTTGCCAATACAGGTAACATCTACTCAGATGTGTCTCAGCTCAGAATCTCTTATAATGTTTATAAGGCAGTATACGCCATTGCACATGCTCTGGATTCAATGCTGCACTGTGAACCAGGCAAAGGACCCTTCGCTGGGGGATTGTGTCCCAACTCCAGCAGCATACAGCCATGGCAGGTAAAATGCACAACCTTTATATTTGTCTTAAGATTAATGTTCTTTAATTTAGATAATAATTTTTTTTTTTAAATGTTACAACTGTTCCCTTTTTATATTTTACTTTTATCTTTCTTTTATTCACTCTTTGTGTCTAATCCAATCACTCATACACATGAAGCTCCTGAATTATTTAAAGCATATACATTTCACTAATGACTTTGGTGAGGAGACCAAGTTTGACAGCAATGGAGATCCTGTGGCCATGTATGATCTCATCAACTGGCAGCTCAATGGCAATGGAGAGGTGCGGTACACCACTGTGGGGAGATTTGATGAAACGATGCAGCCTAAACTAGTGATTGAAGAGAAAACCATAATCTGGAATGGAAATCAGAGACAAGTAATGCTCCAGTGTTATGTCCAGTAATGTCCATTTATAGTTTTATTGTTTACATTTTTTTTACCTTTACTTTTACTGAGAAGTTCAATGTTGGAAACTCACTTCCTTTTCCTCCCTGTAGCTCTTGTATTTGCTGGGTACTTGTGCATAAATTTATGGTGTGTATCTCTGTAGTTTGTCTGTTCTCTCAATTGCAGGTGCCTATGTCCGCCTGCAGCACCAGCTGTCCTCCAGGCACTAGAAAGGCTATCAGGCCAAACTTTCCTGTCTGCTGCTATGACTGCATTGTCTGTGCAGCTGGGGAGGTTAGCAATCAGACAGGTATATCCTAAATCAACTCCTGCTGCTGTCTGTGTATAAAAAAAGTAATTTAGGTTTGTTTAAAATTTATTTTGCTACTGTACTTCCTCTTTATAGTAGAGGAAAAATTATCTTATACTTTCATTTATCAGATGCCTTAGAGTGTGAAAAGTGCCTGCCTGAGTTCTGGTCCAATACTAGACGAGACACCTGTATCCCGAAGCTGGTGGAGTTCCTTTCCTACAACGATACCATGGGCATCACTTTGCTGGCTGTGGCTCTGCTGGGATCCTGTTTCACACTCGCAGTTGCTCTGATATTTGCCCTTAAACGCCACACACCACTAGTCAGAGCTAACAACTCCGAGCTCAGTTTCCTCATTCTTAGCTCACTGTGGCTTTGTTTTTTGTGTGCGCTAGCCTTTATTGGGCAGCCCACATTCTGGTCTTGTGGGCTTCGCCACACTGCATTTGGTATTGCATTCTCACTCTGTCTGTCCTGCATCCTTGGGAAGACTATGGTGGTACTCATGGCTTTTAGAGCCACTCTACCTGGCACTAATGTAATGAAATGGTTCGGCCCTCTACAGCAGCGTGGCATTATCTTCTTGTGCACGGCTGTGCAAGTTGTGATTTGCTGCACATGGTTGAGTGTAGCACCTCCCATCCCACGTAAACTTATGACTCGTGAAACTGCCCGGATTATTCTTTTGTGTGATGTGGGCTCTTCATTAGCCTTCTCCCTGGTGCTGGGCTACATAGGCCTGCTTGCAGCTGTCTGCTTTCTTCTGGCCTTCTTTGCTCGAAAACTCCCAGATAATTTCAATGAGGCTAAATTCATTACTTTCAGCATGCTGATTTTCTGTGCTGTGTGGATTGCCTTTGTGCCGGCGTATGTCAGCTCACCGGGGAAATACACTGTGGCCGTGGAGATTTTTGCCATTCTGGCCTCCAGTTATGGCCTGCTGCTCTGTATCTTTACTCCAAAATGTTACATTATTTTACTTAAACCTGAGAAAAATACAAAGAGATATTTGATGTCCAAATCCAATTCAGAAAGGAAATACTGAAATGCTTATTGACTTAAAGTTTTGTTTATATTACAATGAAATTTGTTCTTGATTTCAACCTGACCCTCAATAAAGTGTTTTTAGATTGCTTTTTGTGATTTCATAACTGTTTCATGAAATAAACAATTATGTCATTTAAATATGAATGTTTATCACAATTAAAGTTTATTTTATCAAAATCTAATTCCCCAGTATTCATTATAAACCTTTCACATAAAACATGATTGAAATAGTATTAATATGTGAAGCCAAAGTCAAAATCTTTCTCTATTTACCCTCTTCTCTACATGTAAAACCCATCCACTTTTCACTGTCATAATCCATTCTGTGAAAGAAAACCATTTTATTTCCCCTGTGCATAACAAGCCCATGTGCCATAATAAAAAGCCAAACATGTAATCATCCATTCTCTTTCAGTCATGAACACTGTAATAACTGTACTAATGATTTCATACACTTTGTTGCAATCAAGTTGATCATATCTACATGTTTTTCATCATGAGGGGAAAAGAGAGGAAATAGACACTACAGTCTAGGAACTGTGAATTGTGAATGTCATTGGATCACTCATGTTAGTCCCTTTATTTGAAAATTATACTGATTAAATTTTAGAGTATAAGGGATTTATAAGGGAATATGGTCTCTCCCATAGTCAGAGTAGTAGTCAAAAAAAAAAAAATATTTTTTTTTATCTTAAACTATTCCACGCCATGACAAATAAGTGGTTGCCCTGCACACACACTCACAAACACGTTGGGTTTCTGGTGCAGCAGCATTTCTAGTGCAGAAAGGAAGAGACTGGACAAGCTGATCAGGAAGGCCAGCTCAGTCCTGGGGATTCCCCTGGAGACTGTACAGGAGGTGGGAGAGAGAAGGTAGCAAAACTGTCATCATTGCTGGAGAATGACTCTCACCCCCTGTATGTAACGGTTTCAGCTCTGAGCAGCTCCTTCAGTGACAGACTGTTACATCCAAAGTGTCTGAAGGAGCGATATAGACGCTCGTTTCTCCCTGCTGCTATTAGACTTTATAACCAGAGCTGCTCACAGTGAACGAGTCGTCACCATGATACTCACTGCTGCTATTTTCTCTCACTGAAATAATGTGCAATTTGTTGTTGTTTTTTTAGTGCAATCACTACACTGTAATCCTTGATATACTTTTTGTTTGTTTTTTTTTTTATTTTTGTATATGCTGTATATATTTTTTATATATATATTATGCTGTATATTTATATTTGTAATATATTGTAAAATTGCTGCTGGAACAGAGAAATTTCCCCATTGTGGGACGAATAAAGGTTTATCTTATCTTATCTTATCTTATCCCCTAACCCTCCCCCTAAACTTACCCACCACAGAAAACTTTTGCATTTATACAATTTTAAAAAATATCACTGATCATCATATGATTTATAATCTGTTCTCCTCATGAGAACAAAAATATGTTCCCACAAAGAAATTGTCCCAATAACGTAGGGTATACCTGAAGCATGTGTGTGTGTAGGTTTATATTACATTGTGGGGACCAAATGTCCCCACAAGGATTAAAACCTGAAACCACCTAAATTGTGGGGACCAGCCAGCGGTACCCATGAGGGAAATAGATTAATAAACATACTAGATGTTGTTTGTTTAAAAATTTAAAAATGCAGAAACTTTCCTGTGATGGGTAGGTTTAGGGGGTAGGGTTAATGTAGGGGACAGAATATACAGTTTGTACAGTATAAAAACCATTGCACCTATTAAGAGTCCCCACAAAGATAGCAAGCAAGTATATATATATATATATATATATATATATATATATATATATATATATATATATATATATATATATATATATATATATATATATATATATATATACACTCACCTAAAGGATTATTAGGAACACCTGTTCAATTTCTCATTAATGCCATTATCTAATCAACCAATCACATGGCAGTTGCTTCAATGCATTTAGGGGTGTGGTCCTGGTCAAGACAATCTCCTGAACTCCAAACTGAATGTCAGAATGGGAAAGAAAGGTGATTTAAGCAATTTTGAGCGTGGCATGGTTGTTGGTGCCAGACGGGCCGGTCTGAGTATTTCACAATCTGCTCAATTACTGGGATTTTCACGCACAACCATTTCTAGGGTTTACAAAGAATGGTGTAAAAAGGGAAAAACATCCAGTATGCGGCAGTCCTCTGGGCGAAAATGCCTTGTTGATGCTAGAGGTCAGAGGAGAATGGGCCGACTGATTCAAGCTGATAGAAGAGCAACTTTGACTGAAATAACCACTCGTTACAACCGAGGTATGCAGCAAAGCATTTGTGAAGCCACAACATGCACAACCTTGTGGCAGATGGGCTACAACAGCAGAAGACCCCACCGGGTACCACTCATCTCCACTACAAATAGGAAAAAGAGGCTAGAATTTGCATGAGCTCACCAAAATTGGACACTTGAAGACTGGAAAAATGTTGCCTGGTCTGATGAGTCTCGATTTCTGTTGAGACATTCAGATGGTAGAGTGAGAACTTGGTGTAAACCGAATGAGAACATGGATCCATCATGCCTTGTCACCACTGTGCAGGCTGATGGTGGTGGTGTAATGGTGTGGGGGATGTTTTCTTGGCACACTTTAGGCCCCTTAGTGCCAATTGGGCATCGTTTAAATGCCATGGCCTACCTGAGCATTGTTTCTGACCATGTCCATCCCTTTATGACCACCATGTACCCATTCTCTGATGGCTACTTCCAGCAGGATAATGCACCATGTCTCAAAGCTTGAATCATTTCAAATTGGTTTCTTGAACATGACAATGAGTTCACTGTACTAAAATGGCCCCCACAGTCACCAGATCTCAACCCAATAGAGAATCTTTGGGATGTGGTGGAGCGGAGCTTTCGTGCCCTGGATGTGCATCCCACAAATCTCCATCAACTGCAAGATGCTATCCTATCAATATGGGCCAACATTTCTAAAGAATGCTTTCAGCACCTTGTTGAATCAATGCCACGTAGAATTAAGGCAGTTCTGAAGGTGAAAGGGGGTCAAACACAGTATTAGTATGGTGTTCCTAATAATCCTTTAGGTGAGTGTATATATATATATATATATATGCCTGTATATATGTATGTTTACCTGGTATTCCCCATGTTATGGGGACCAAATGTCCCAACAAGGATAGTAATACCAGTAATTTTTTTTTTTTTTTTTTTGTGATGGTTGGGTTTAAGGGTAGAGTTGGGGGATAGAATATACCGTTTGTGAATTATAAAAATCATTATGTCTGGATGTCCCATCAACCCAACCCATTTGCTTTGTAGTTCTTTGTAGTTTTTCATGCTTATTTAGCTCTCCATGTGTTTCCTATCTGTCACGCCCCTTGTTACCTTGTTTAGCTAGTATTCCCTGTGTATTTATAGTGCTTGTGTTCCACTCATGGGTTATCAGTTGGTGTACGTATGTAATGATGTGATATTTTGAGTTCCTTGTTTTTCTTTCTAGTTTCGTCATTAAATGTTCCTGCACTTAGATTCGCTTCCTTGGCTGCTCACTCCACACTCAGCGTTACAATTACACTATTTTAGCAATTTATAACAGGAAAATCAGCAGTAATTAAACATAATTACTAGCTTATTGTTCAGTTAACTTAACAGAATGGCACAGAAATGTAATTGCATCACTACAAAAAATAATATATGGCTTATTAAGTTGTAAGTTGTAAATAATGGCTAATATGCCCTTACCATAACGTTAAGTTAATCATTAATTACTAATGTGTCCATGCTTAACTAATGCATAATTGTGAACAAGCAAATCATTAATTACTAGTTTAACTAATGTATAATTCTGGACCTTTAAAATGTAAAGTTAGTCATTAATTACTAGTGTGTTCATGCTTAACTAATGCTTAAAACCCTTAAAATAAAGTGTTACCCTAAATTTTATTTGAAATGCATTTATTTTATGCTAAATATACTACACACATCTTTATATTTATGTTTTTAATACAAATACCCTGCAACTTTTAGTATTCTAAATTCTGGCATACTTAAAGTCTGCTAAATTGGAACAAGTAATTTTGTATTTAATGCACTTTAGTTATACATTAATAGTGCTGAAGTCCAACTAAATATATACTTAAATATATTGATTGTGCTAAAGTGGAACTATTGCAAGTACACTTTAGGCATACTTTAAATATATTGCATTTAAATTATACAGTAAGCATACTATCCTTAGTAATAGTGATATTAAACACTTTTTATAGGCTTAATATTAAGAAATATGTATTGTGCAATAAAGAACTCCAAATAAAGTTTAATTATAATATTTATATTTATATAAATATTTATATCAGTAAGTCTCAAGCGACATGTCAGTAAATATATTCATGGGTTTGTAGTATAGTTAGTATGAAATAAATGTAGGCCTATTTTAAATCCATTTTGGCATCATTTTTTTTTTTTTTTGTCTCTGATGTTTTCTCACTGTCACGCACCTAACTCGGAAAGTCTTAAGAAAAGTTACCAAAACTCATAATTATGAGTTGTGCTGTGCATGGTCGCTGTCCGTCTGCAGGGGGCTCTAGCGAATTGCCTGTGGTCGAGGGTAGTGGTGGGCTGGGCTCTGGGTCTGGCTGTGTTCTGTATTGGGAACAGATGCGGTCCAGACACCTGATGATGGCTTCCCTCCAGTCAAGTCCTGAGGTGTCTTGGAGATGTACAGGGGGTGGTGGTAGATAGCCCTGATCCAGAACAGTGATTTGAGGGTCTCGTCGTCGTAGGGGCAGGTGACGGCAAGATGCCAGAATTGTTAAAAATTAAAAAATAAAATCAATGCCGTTTTAGGCAATCACGGCAAATTTTGCTGAATATTCCATTTCTTTGTTGGGTCTACTGTTAGCAAGGTTGCAGACAGACAGATGAAGAACAGGATAAAGTTTAAATGCAGGGTTTAGTAATAATACAAAATCACAGACCGTATTAGCAACCCATTCACAAACGACACCAGACCAACACTGAGTAAAGGTGAAGAACATGGCGATGAACTAAATGACAAACAGCTGTGCTGAAGATTAATGTCCATGGAAACTGATGAGTGGCGGGAAACTCAAACAAAGGAAAACGTGACTAAAGAATACAATCTAAAAGTCCATGAAAATGACTAAGAATAAACACAATTGAATATGTGTAACACTGTGTGTGTGTGTCAAAATATGATACTTTTTTATTTTATTTTTTAATAGTATTAAAATATTGATATTGAGATTGACAAGGTCCACATAAGTATATTCTAAACAAAATTCAGTGAAGTTTAGCAAAAATTGTTTAATGAGAATGACCCAGTCATGCACATTTATTAATTAAAGAAACATTAATTTAAAAAAATGTTTTTTTTTTTTCTTTTTTTCTTCTTAAAATTCTTATATTTTATTGTTTCTGTATGTAACAAACACTCTGTTTTAGAGACTGTCATTACTTGTCCTCTTAATTAATATTTTATTGGGTATATTTTTTATGAATAGGTTGAATTGATGTCGACATTAGGCTAACACATTGTATGTCGTGTTTATGTATGGTTTTGTCCACATTTGTGTGTGTATGTGTGTGTGTGTGTGTGTGTGTGTCCTCATGTTATGTCCCTGTAGAGAGCAACTTCAGTCCATTACCTCTATAAAGTCCTTCACCCAGATCCCCAGTTTCCAGTTGTGGCTCAGAAGAACACTGTGCCGAGATCGAGATGAAGATGCAAGTTCTCCAAGTTTTACATTTGGTATTTTCTTTTTTCTACCCCATTCAAAGCAATGAGTTTACAGACTGTAAACTCTGGAAGGACCTAGACTCAACTGTGGTCTATAAGGAGGGCCATGTAGTTCTAGCTGGGATGTTTCCCATCCACTCCAAAGGCGTCGACCAGGAGCTGAACTTTAGAAGTCTGCCAGACCAGAGGAAATGTAGGGGGTAACAAAAAAAATCTGATGCAGTTCCTATTTATATAAGAATGCAAAACTGTTTATTGTTTATTTTAGAGTTTATGGGGTCAAAGATGAAATATGTGCTGATATGCTCAATACATTGTGTTTATGTCTTTGTATCAGCCTATGCTTGTATAATCTATTTTTGAGTTTTTAAATGAACTGAAGCTTGATCTTTCTTCCAGGTTTAACATGCGAGTGTTCCGCTGGTCTCAGTCAATGATTTTTTTCATTGAGGAGATCAACCGAAACCCTACCCTTCTGCCAAACATCACACTGGGCTATAGGCTGTATGACACATGTGGGCTGACTGCTCTGTCTCTGAGGACTGCATTGTCTGTAGTTTCTCAACCCAAGAAGATAAGCAGTTTGGGGGAATGCTCCTCCCCGAGCATCCCCATCATTATTGGGGACTCTGGATCTACCCTGTCAATGGCCATTTCCAGAATACTCAACCTGTTCCGTATTCCTCTGGTGAGGGCAGATCAGCAAGACAAAATTATTTGAAATGAAGGAATTCTGTATTTGTATACTCTTTGCCACCTTTTGTGTTCACTCCTCTTTCAATCTTTCTCTGAATCTTTGTCCACATCTCTGCTTCAGGTGAGTTATTTTGCCTCATGTGCTTGCCTGAGTGACAAGCACCAGTTCCCTTATTTCTTTCGCACAATTCCCAGTGATGTTAATCAGGCCAGTGCTCTTGCTCGTCTGGTGAAGCACTTCAGATGGACTTGGGTGGGCACAATAGGGGCCGATGATGCTTATGGGCGCACCGGCATAGATCTGTTCACCACTGCAGTGGCACAGTTGGGTGTATGTGTGGCTTATCGAGTAATCATACCAAAACTGCCAACTCAGCAACAGCTGCAGGATATTGTCAAGACCATTCGAGATTCTACAGCACGTGTTTTAGTGGTTTTTGCCATCGAGGAGGACATCAAGCCAGTAGTGGATGAAATAGTTAGACAGAATGTGACCGGGAAGCAGTGGGTGGCCAGTGAAGCCTGGGTGACATCCACTCTCATCTCCACTAAAGAGAACTACCCCTCACTAAGTGGCACCATCGGTTTTGCCATCCGCCGAGCTGAGATACCTGGCTTCAAACAATTTCTTGAAAGCATACAGCCCCTGGCTGAGCCTTACAATGCATTTGCAAGGGAGTTCTGGGAAATGCAGTTCCAGTGCTCATTAAACACTAGTCTTCCTGCTCCTTCCACAACTGAACAAGTGCACTACAGCCATAGCTGTACTGGCATGGAGAGGGTCCAGGACATTCACAGTATCTATAATGATGTGTTAGAGCTCAGAGTGACATACAACATGCACAAGGCTGTTTACGCAGTGGCACATGCACTGCATAACCTGCTTCTGTGTCAAAGAGAGAATGGGTCTGCCTTGACAGAGCAGTGCCCTGATATTCATAATCTACAGCCCTGGCAGGTACAGCAATACATGCGTGTGTGTATTTCAATAAAAGCAGTGTTAATGTAATCTTCAAGAGACACATTTAGGTGGCATAATATTGTGAATATTGTTATTTTATATTATTTGTATTTAACCATATTCTTTGTATTTTTTTAAAATGTTTGTATTTTAACCATATTCTTTTACATTATGCCAAGGGTAACATTTTCTGTGCATTAATCTTCTCCAGGTTGTTGAGGTCCTGAGGAAAGTGAACTACACAAACATGTTTGGAGATTTGATCCACTTTGATAAGAATGGAGACCCGCCGGGTCATACGATATAGTGAACTGGCAGAGAGGATCTGATGAGGGTCCGGTACAATATGTTACAGTGGGTCGCTTTGACTCATCTCTTTCGACAGCAGAGCAGTTAGTGCTGAACCAGGACAAAATCATCTGGCATGGAGGAACTAAGGAGGTAAAATTTTGGAGTCTCATACTTGGTTGCTAATAATCAGAATTATTTTATATTTTCTGAATAGACAAGTTCACTTATTTGAAATAGTGTTTGATAATAATTGTTTCATTATTACATTTATTGCATTTAGCAGACATTTTATCAAAGGTGACATACTTTTTTTTTATCAGTTCTTATAACTTGGTAATTTATTTGTATCAATTTATTTTATTATTATTGTGGCTATCTAGTCTCTATAATCACACAGATATTTTGATTATAATGTCTTCTCTCTCTTATAGATACCAGTGTCTGTGTGCTCTGCTAGTTGTCCACAGGGATACAGAAAGGTTACAAGAGAGGGTCAGCCTGTATGCTGCTATGACTGTGTGCTTTGTGCAGAGGGAAGCATCAGCAATATTACTGGTATTATCATACTGACACACACATACATTCAATGACTGGTATTACTGTCTGTTTGCATCAGTTAACCTTTTTTAAACCATTCATTACACATCACCATTAAAACTTAAATGTCCCTTTCTGTGTGTTTATGCATCCATTTTTAGATCAACCCGAATGCATGCTTTGCCCTGAAGACTTCTGGTCCAATCAACGTCGCAACCTTTGTGTTCCCAAGCAGATTGAGTTCCTGTCCTACTCAGAGGCTTTTGGCATGGCCCTGGCAGCTACAGCCATTCTGGGTGCGGTTTGTGCGATGACAGTTGCTGCAATATTCTTTCGCCATCGCGACACACCCCTGGTTCGGGCTAATAATTCGGAACTGAGCTTTCTGTTGCTGATTTCTCTCACTCTCTGCTTCATATGTGCGCTAACCTTCCTGGGTCAGCCATCACGCTGGGCATGTCCTCTTAGACGGACTGCTTTTGGCTTGACTTTTGCCCTCTGCCTCTCCTGTCTCCTCAGTAAGACTCTAGTGGTGCTTATGGCCTTTAAAGCCACGCTGCCTGGTAACAACACTGCACGCTGGTTTCGCCCCCCTCAGCAGAGACTGGGTGTGTTTTTATGTTCGATCCTGCAGGGTGGGGTTTGTGTGGCTTGGCTTATCACTGCACCACCATATCCAGTGAAGAACACCTGGCTGTACCGCGATCGGATAATTTTAGAATGTCACCTGGGTTCAGTTGCCCTTTTCTGTTGTGTGTTGGGTTACATTGGCTGCTTAGCTGCCTTCTGCTTCATCCTGGCTTTTTTAGCCCGAAAATTGCCTGATAATTTTAATGAAGCTAAATTTATTACATTCAGTATGCTCATATTTTGTGCTGTTTGGATCAGCTTTATCCCAGCCTATGTCAGTTCCCCTGGGAAATTTACTGTAGCTGTGGAGATATTTGCCATTTTAGCTTCTAGTTATGGGGTTCTTTTGTGTATTTTTGCACCTAAATGTTACATCATTATTTTCATGCCTGAGAGGAATTCTAAAAAGTTTCTCATGTCCCAAAAATGATTTACCCCATGCCGTGACGTACTTTTTCATGTCTTTTAATGCTTTTTAGCATTCACTTATGTGTTTAAATTTTTAAATAATAAAAAATAAAGTGTTGAATCGCTTTATAAGGTGATAACCTGTCTTGGCCTGAGGCAATGAATGCAAGTAAAATATTTTATTAATCTCAGACACTCATGCAAGTATGTTGTTCGGCCACTAGAGAGCACTAATGTTCCAGTAAAATTCAGGTAGACATCACAATGATTTGAGACTCATTGGAAGCCTCTAAAAATGTAAATAAAACTTCTGTCATGACCACTTTCTTTTAATGAAGTACAAAAGATGAATCTCTCTCTAGCTAGTCTGTGAGGAGCTGAAACTTCTGCCTGCAGATCTGAAATGTTTAGTTAAATACTGCATGTTGTTCAATACACTAAGCATAATCAGAAAATGTGCATTGGGTGTATTTTCTACCATTTAAAATTCACTTTGCACCTTTTCCACCAAAAAAAAAAAAACAAGAAAAAAAACTTTTACACATGCAAAACGTTATAGTTCCCCTCAGGATGTTTGATTGTATTCCATCATCTAAATAAAGGTGACTTGACTTGATTGAAATCATAAGACAGAAGTTTGAAAGGTTTTTTAAAGATATATTTGATGTTTAAATACATGCCTGCCCTCTACCTAATGATGAAACCTCAGTTATGTTGCCAGACCTCACATGTTATAATATGTAAGGGACATAATTCTGTCCTTATTGTTCCTTGCGCTGATCAATACAGCATTACAGGGATGTCCTCTATGATCCCATACCTGACATGTTCAAGCACACACAGGAGGCAGAGAACAACATCCATTTCCACACATCTCTAATGTGCTGGAAAATGACTGTAAATAGCCGTAGGGCTCTTAAGCTCAATGCTGTGCCACTAATAGCTGGTAATAACTTTTTTCTATTTCAGTCATACTGATTCACACATCCACTTTGCATCATTTTGCACAACTTTAATCACTCTTGCTTTTGAAAAAAGGAAAATTACTGATGTGCAAATCATTACTCTACCGGATTGTTAGTGATTGTTAGTAACTTTGTGATTTGCGATTTGCGATTTGCTGTTTCCACAGCATGGGCTGTGAGCTGGGCACTCTGTTTTATCTCTTATAATAAAAGCTTTGCTGTTCACTGGAGTCTGAAATGGTGACTCCAAAAGTCAAAGTCAAGGTTATTTCTAGAGCACATTTAAAACAACAGAAGTTGACCAAAGTGCTGTACATCCAGAATCATAAAATAAACAACAAAAAATAATACAAAATAAAACACACAGCTCTCAAACTGAATTAAATGCACATAGCGTTTCATTTTCACCAGCAGCCCACTATGTTTACCCCGGAATCTATAACACCTCCTCTGGTGAAGAGAAACTGGCACACGCCAAAGAAGGGATTGCAGATAAGAATGGGGAGATGTTCTCTGTCGGTTGTAGTTCACCAGGTCCTTTGTGGCAGATCTAAAACTAAGGAGTGCTTGGCAATCATATACCAGTAGAAGAACATTTTTACAGATGATTGACAGAAACACAATCACAAGTGGGACTGGAAGCAGCAGATGGCATGCAACTTTCTTGGTTTTTGTAAATCCACTTGGGGTTCAGAGTATTTATTTTTTCCCACATTAGCTTCACACATGTCTAGTACAATTATGTGGTTTCGTTTCATTAATACAGTGTATACTTTTTTTCTTGATTTACCCCAAAAGAATGGAGTGGGGTACATTGTAACGTGAGGAGCACATTGTAACATGACCAAATGACAGCTTAAAATGTTGCCTGATATAATCAAAAAAATTAGACAAACTAAAATATTTTTTTTTCAATAAAATACAATTATTAACTTTTTAAAATAAAATAATGGCATTTTTAATCATAAAAAAATTAGTTTGACAACAAACACATCGCTAAATAGAGCTATATAGCATAGTTAAAAAACATAATAATAATTAATCATTTCTGAACATTGACTCTCAGTCATTATTCACCCTTTTCTCAAAAGAATTCATAAAAGTATAGAATATAATAGCATATTTATAATAGGGGCTCATTGTAACGCAGTGTTACAACACACCCCATCTGCGCTGGGATTGGGAACTGGGATTTAAACCGAGGCTCGCAGCATTAAAGAACGATCTCAACTATTAAATAACAGATATAAGATTAAAATAATATCAGATTTGTCTTATTTTAAATAAAATAAAAACATGTCATGTCAGTGAGGCCTTCGCAGGGGATAGTCTAGTTGTCACTGTCTCTGCTGACACTTCAGCCAAGCCAAGCCAAACCACCTTTATTTATATAGCGCTTTTAACAAGTCAAATTGTTTCAAAGCAGCTTCACATTGTTAACAGGAAAATAATGCAACAGAATTTGTACAGCCGTTCTGGTGAAACAGTGATGTTATCCTGAATGTGATGTTACTTCAGGGCTGCGTTGTGGTCGTGTCTAGGCGCAGGTCCTTCATCTGTTCTGGATATGGCCTGGAGACGGCTGACTATGGTAAACAGTCAACCTGGAAACAGAGACTAATATAAGCGTAGATGCCATTCTTCTTATGATGCAATGAGTACATCAGGTGTTATGGGAAGTGTTCCTGGTTCCAGCTGACCTATATTATGCATATAGAAATTGATCATTTGTTATGTGTATGCCAGGTTAAAGAGATGTGTTTTTACTCTAGATTTAAACTGACAGACTATTACACCAGCTGCGAGTGCCCTTGTAGGCCAGCAGAGGGCACTCTTACCACTCCTACCGCTATGATGGACTAATAACTATGGTCATCGGTGCAATCATGTGCAGCTGTTACTCATCACCTTATTATCTATTTGACTCTTTGCCTATTTATACCAGTTTAATTGTTTGTGAAGCCGGGCGTACATGGTACAATTTTTTATGTTTTATGAGCTTGCTGACATTTTTTTTTTCCGTCCAGGAGAAATTGGAAATCGCTGATGCTCGCATGACTGCAGCTCACAGCGTGTGAGAGGAATTATGAGCTGAGCACGTTATGAGCACCTCCCAACTTCCCGTTAAAGTTGGCCCGATTTTGACCAGCGTATAGTCTCCTATTGCCAAATCATACACAACCACGTCACATAGGCTAGATCAACGAGTATTATTCTCTCTCTCTCTCGTCTCGCCGTGCAGGATAGTTGTGTAGTGTACCAGGTGCTTTGTGCACAGTGTATGCCCGCCTTAACTTTGCAAAGTCTTGACTTGTGTTTCACAGCATTACTGAGCGTTTCCTTGTTTTCTGTTGTTCTTGGTGTTTGATATCTACCTGTGTCCTGGATTTATAATTTCTATTGTGACCTTTGTTTTACCTGACCTGGTTTGTCCAACCCTTCATCTGTACACACACTCAGAATGTGGATAATATTAGAATTTAGATTTGGTTCCTCAATTGCTGTGCTCAGCACTATCTGTAACACAGAGTGTGTCTGCTTCCCAAACAATGCTAGGAAGACTTTTGCA
The DNA here is from genome assembly GCA_018749465.1 of Paracanthobrama guichenoti. Lineage (NCBI taxonomy): Eukaryota > Metazoa > Chordata > Actinopteri > Cypriniformes > Gobionidae > Paracanthobrama > Paracanthobrama guichenoti. The sequence goes on along the minus strand of CM031960.1, from coordinate 18,896,858 downwards.
GACTTTAGATACTAAATAGGAAAAGGATACCACCAAAGTTGACTTTAATATTCTAGATATTATCAACTGGACAGAATTTTGTGATTGCAGGAGACGTGAAGGATTATAATTCATTAAGAGCTCGCCCAAGTACTGGAGAGCTAAATCATTTAATGCTTTGTAAGTAATTAGCAAGATTTTAAAATGTATATGATGTTTAATTAGACAGCTGCAGCTCATACAGAACGCAGCTGCCAGGATTCTGAGCAGAACCAGAAAATATGACCATATTACACCAGTCCTCAGGTCTTTACACTGGCTTCCAGTTGCATTTATGATCGATTTTAAAGTATTATTACTGGTATATAAATCACTTAATGGCCTAGGACCTCAATACATTGCAGATATGCTCACTGAATATAAACCTAACAGATCACTCAGATCATCAGGATCAAGTCGGTTAGAAATACCAAGGGTTCACTCAAAGCAAGGAGAGTCTACTTTTAGCTATTATGCCAGCCACAGACTCAAATCCAGACTTTCAAATCCAGACTCAAAACACATGCATTTACTACATGAGCACTGTGCTTTGTCCGAACTTTTTATTTTTGGTTTCATCTTTACATCTTTTTACTCTTTTAATTATTTTATACCTGTATCGTGTTTTTATTTATTTTCATTATTATTATATCTGTTTTAATTATCCTTTTTTATTATTATTATTTTATTATTTTGTTAAGGCTGTCTGGGTGGAAGAGGTTGAGAGACAGGAGAATGATCTTGTTAGCCCTGGAGTAAGGCCAGGAAGATTTGTCTGCAAGGGTACTGTATAAACACACAGTTACCTGACAAATATTTTTAAACCAAAATCCATCTAGCGCGAGGACGATCCGTTAAGATTTGCTCTGACGGATAGGTATGTATAGCCTTGGCGGTCCAAGGAAGATTGTCTGCAAGAGTACTGTTTAAATCCACAGTTACCTGACAAATATTTTTTTAAAGTATGTAAACTCCTGGCTGGAGTTAAAGTAACTCCTTGCCTGGAGTTAAGCCAGGGAGATTTGTCTGCAAGGGTACTGTTTAAACACACAGTTACCGGACACATATTTTTATACTGAAATCCATCCGGTGCGAGGATGATCCATTTATATCTGCTCTAGACAGATATGTATAGCCCTGGTGATTCCAAGAAGATTTGTCTGCAAGGGTACTGTTTAAACGCACAGTTACCTGACAAATATAAATAGTAAAATAATAAACCTGACTCTCCATTTTCTTCAAGTTAACATGAACTAACCATGAACAATGCCTGTAGCTTTACTGTTTTTTTAAGGTTATCTTACTGTACATATTTACATTAGTTTACGTAGCAGTTGGCATTTCTACATTTCTAACTCACCATCTTACTCTAAAGGTAAAAATGCTGTTGTGTACCTTATCAACATTATTTAATAATAAGGCATTGATTTGGGCTGTTGGTAAACATAATTCTACAGTGGAAACCATCTGAACATCAACGGATAGGTTGTTCATGTTTATACACACTTTACTATCATTATATATCTCTTCCAAGATGGTGCCGCCGTGTTCGGTCGCCGTTCAGGTCGCTCTGCGAAGACTGTGCTTTTATTTATTATTTTACTCTCTTTTGCTCTCAATTTTTACAAATTTATCATCTGCATGGATCTGCTATGACAGCAAAACACTTTTGGACATTGGTTACCGCTACACTGGACTGTTTCAGGACACTTTCACCAACCCTCTGCGGCCATCTGAGATTCTTCGGAATGCCGAGTTGAACAATGGCCAGAGTCGATGGCGAAGAATCAAGAAACACAGCGGGAAACGTGCTGGGGTCCTCAACAGACTGAGAAAAAGGGCATTCAGCCCACCTCTCCCAAGCATTCTGCTCGCAAATGTCCAATCCTTGGAGAAAAAGATGGACGATCTTAGAGCCAGGATAAGTTTTCAACGGGACATGAGAGACTGTAACATCTATTGTTTGTCCGAAACATGGCTCACGCCCGTGGTCCCGGACACAGCTGTGATGCCGTCGGAGAACTTCTCTGTTTTTTGGATGGACAGAACAGCCGAGGCCGGTAAATCCAAAGGCGGTGGAGTGTGTTTCATGATCAACAAGAAATGGTGCGACCCCAGGAACATCACCATTCTTTTGCGATCCTGCTCGCCTTATCTGGAACATTTAACAATCATTTGCCGCCCATTCTATCTGCCGAGGGAGTTTTCCTCGGTCATTGCCACTGCCGTTTACATTCCACCACAGGCAGACACAGGGCTGGCTTTATCTGGCCTTCATGATGTTACCAGCGGCTTCACTAACAAACACCCCAATGCTGCTTTCATCGTCGCATGCGATTTTAACAAAGCAAACCTAAAGAAAGTCTTGCCAAACTTTCACCAGCACGTCTCCTGTCCTACACGAGGAGCAAACACACTGGATCATTGCTACTCTCCGTTTAAGAACACTTCTAAAGCTCGGTCACTAGCAGCCTTTGGCAAATCTGATCATGCCGCCATTTTCCTCACACCTGAATACAGACAAAGGCTCGTTCAGGAACCCCCGGTGAGGCGGGAAGTTAAACGCTGGTCACCCCATTCAGAGACCGCGCTACAGGCAGCTCTTGATGACGTCGACAGGGACATGTTCCGGGCAAGTTCATCTGACGTCAGCGAGTTCACCGATGTGGTGCTTTGCTTCATCAACACGCTAACAGAGCAAGCCACACAAACAATAACAATAACGTCCTTCTCAAATCAGAAACCGTGGGTGGACAATTCAATCCACGCTGCAGTGAACACACGCACTGCCGCTTACAATGCTGCTCTCCTAACGGGGAATATGAATGACTACAGATCGTCCTGTTATGCTCTCCGACGTGCAGTTAAAGCCGCAAAGCTCCGTTATAAGGATCGAGTGGAGTCTCATTTCCAACTCAACGACTCCCGGCGCATGTGGCAGGGACTGAGGTCCATCTGTTCTTTTGGATCTAAATCCTCTGCAGAGGTGAGAGCTGATCCGTTTCTTGTGAACGAGTTAAACTCTTTCTATGCTCGCTTTGATTGTAATCGCGGCAGTCCGCCAAGTGACGCGTCAGAGGGAATTACTCAGAGCAGCAACAACCAAGTGATCTCTGTCTCAGAGGATGAAGTTCGGAGGGCACTGAGGCGTGTGGATGTCAGGAAAGCTGCCGGGCCGGATGGTATTTCAGGTTGTGTCCTGCGGTCCTGTGCTGATCAGCTCGCCGGGTTGTTTACATCCATCTTTAATGAGTCCCTCGCTACATCTGTGGTCCACCATCATCCCTGTCCCTAAGAACAGTAAACCCTCTTAATGACTAAATGACTATCGTCCAGTGGCTCTCACGTCTATAGTCATGAAGGTCTTTGAGAGACTCATTAAAAACACCATTTGCTCCTTCATTCCTGACACTTTGGACCCTCTTCAGTTTGCCTATCGTCCCAATAGATCGACTGAAGATGCCATCTCTCATGTCCTCTCGAATCGCGATACTCTCATGTGGAACTGAACGTGCCCCGGCCCCTGCTGCCCCGGCCCAGCTCTCACTTCACCTTATGCCACAAAATTTTTTTTTTCTTCCTTGATATTTGATTAAATAGTAATTAGTAGCCTACACTTTTAACAACTAATAAAAGCTGTTTTTTTTACTAATTATTATTATAATAATATTATTTACAAAATATACACTAAGTGCATGTCATGTGACTTGGGTAATCGCTCAAGTTGCATGATGGAAAGACAAAGAGAGCCAGTTTCCCCATTTAGCCAGGTCGGAGAGCGTGTCAAATAAACTCCCCCCTTAAATGCCACATCGACACAACATCCTCATTAAACCCGTCTTAGGCGTGACGACTCCAATCTTTCAAATAATCTTACGAATATCTATTTACCTAATATGAATTAATACCTGCAATGTTGCCAGAATTATAATCATACACTGTTTGTTCGTCGGCCAGAGGAGAACTGGCACCCCGACTGAGCCTGGTTTCTCCCAAGGTTTTTTTCTCCATTCTGACCCTGAAGGAGTTTTGGTTCCTTGCCACCGTTGCCTCTGGCTTTTGGCTTGCTCACACCTAAATTGCATCTATATTACCGATCTGCCCACATTGACACTATATGATACTTGAAATTAGCTGGATAACATCACCGTTTCACCAGAACGGCTGTACAAATTCTGTTGCGTTATTTTCCTGTTAACAATGTGAAGCTGCTTTGAAACAATTGGACTTGTTAAAAGCACTATATAAATAAAGGTGACTTGACTTAGGCTCAGTGCCTGAGAAAAACGCGTTGTCCCGATTTAGTATCTGCGGTCAGATGATAAGTTGTAAGGCTATATCTGTCAGTGTCATTTTCGTAGCTTGTTACGAAATAAAACGTCTCTCTCACTTTAGAAAACCGAACTTTCATGTCCTGTCAGCCATTATACTTGCTCGTAGTGCACACACTTCAACTGCACGCGTTGTATATCACTTCATATAAGCGCAAGAGAAACTACGATCATGCAATGTAATCATGAAATAAAAGTAAAAGCATCAATAAATCCCGTAACAGGTACACTGTGTGTGAGTTGGGAAGGATTTGCATGCAGGTATCATGTTCATTCTGTTCATCAGGAGCAGTTTTCATCTTTCATTAACTGTTCATGTTGGTATTGTGTATTCGCCATGATAACTGTTGTTTCCATAACCCCAAAATGGCACATTATTTTCACTTTGTTATTTTGTATATTTTGCAAATTAGTGTGATGGCTACTTTGTGTTATAAAAACTGCTATTTAGTAGCTTTAACTTATAGGCCTATTTATTTATTGGCATATTCATACAACGTATGTGTTTAAGTAGGATAAAGTGGGACATTACTTGTGTGTGGTCATTAATTTTTTCGTGGAATGAAATAGCCTTTTTTAGTTTACTCAGTTATGCTAACTGCTCTAAAGAAAACGTGAAGCCAATGTATAAAGTTAATAAAGATAAAGTTAACAAGTTAAATTATTGTTGTTGTTAAGTGAATCTAGTGTTATTATTGCTGGTGCCCTGCCATGAACCCTGCCCCACAGCAAACAGATCTGTGGCTCCAAAACCGTAATGTGAACCAAACCGTGGCATTAGTGTATCGTTACACCCCTACAAGTAATTTATCGGGAGCATTTATGTGGGAATGTGTAGGCTAGTAACCATTTCATTTTTTATGTATATACAAAAAATTATCTATTTATAACCTACATTTATGCGAGGACAAAATCATAAAGGAAGTTAACATAGCCTATATTATTGCGGGAGTGAGATCCGAGGTAATAAAGTCTTGGAGGTCATGAATTGATGGACATGGCCAGCAACAATAGTTTGTGACAGCGCCACCTACAGAACTGGATGATATAGCGGCAGCTGCTGTTTCAGGACCGCAGTTCTAGGACCCAGGTGGTTTAGTTTGTACATAGTATCAAGATATTTAATCTCAGGAGTGTATATATATATATATATATATATATATTATATATATATATATATTATATATAATATATATATATATATATATATATATATATATATATATATATATATATATATATATATATATATATATATATATATATATATATATATATTATTATATATATATATATATATATATATATATATATATATATATACACACACACATACATATACATATATGTATACACATACATACACACTCACCTAAAGGATTATTAGGAACACCTGTTCAAGTTCTCATTAATGCAATTATCTAATCAACCAATCACATGGCAGTTGATTCAATGCATTTAGGGGTGTGGTCCTGGTTAAGACAATCTCCTGAACTCCAAACTGAATGTCAGAATGGGAAAGAAAGGTGATTTAAGCAATTTTGAGCGTGGCATGGTTGTTGGTGCCAGACGGAATACAGAATTTCACAATCTGCTCAGTGACTGGGATTTTCACATACAACCATTTCTAGGGTTTACAAAGAATGGTGTGAAAAGGGAAAAACATCCAGTATGCGGCAGTCCTGTGGGCGAAAATGCCTTGTTGATGCTAGAGGTCAGAGGAGAATGGGCCGACTGATTCAAACTGATAGAAGAGCAACTTTGACTGAAATAACCACTCGTTACAACCGAGGTATGCAGCAAAGCATTTGTGAAGCCACAACATGCACAACCTTGAGGCAGATGGGCTACAACAGCAGAAGACCCCACCGGGTACCACTCATCTCCACTACAAATAGGAAAAAGAGGCTACAACTTGCACGAGCTCACCAAAATTGGACAGCTGAAAACTGGAAAAATGTTGCCTGGTCTGATGAGTCTCGATTTCTGTTGAGACATTCAGATGGTAGAGTCAGAATTTGGCGTAAACAGAATGAGAACATGGATCCATCATGCCTTGTTACCACCGTGCAGGCTGGTGGTGGTGGTGGTGTAATGGTGTGGGGGATTTTAAATTGAAACAAATTAATTTACACAAAAAAAATTGTATATCAATCTTTAAACAACTGAAAAAGTGGAGTACCTTAAAAATCTTAGTTTCTTGGATTATACTGTTTATTGATTAACCTCCTTAAGTTTAACTAATTAGCTCATTATCAGGTAAAATAAAGATCAGCATATGCAGTCACTATCGTAATTGCCTCATCCATACTCTGTCTCTTTCCTTGAATAGGACGTCCCATCGATTCTTGTTGTAATTTCAAAGCGGTCTTAGATGCTTTTTTACAGTTCTCCTTTGCTCTTGCCTGCAATTGCTTTAAGTGATACAGTGTCATAGTGAGGTGCAGTGGGTGACAGATCATGGCTTTTACCTTTTAGAATCATGTCCATCGGCCCCTGTAGCTTCCTTCCTAAGTGGAGTTCTGCAGGAGTCATTCCTGTAGTTTCCTGTACTGCAGAGTTAATGGCAAACCTAAATTCTGGTAGGTATTGGTCCCATCGTTTGTGGCCGTCTTCTACATACGCTGCAATCATACTTTTCAGAGTTCGATTGACCCATTCGGTCATGTTTGTCTGCGGGTGGTAGGCTATAGTTAGTTTTGGCGTGACATTCCAATTCTCACACACTTCTTTAAATATTGCAAACACAAACTGGGTACCTCGGTCAGATACAAGAAAGTCCGGGACTCCCCATCTGGTGAGTATCTCTTTTCTGAATAAGTTTGCAACAGTCTTGGCTGTAGCTTTACGAATGGGAAACAGTTCTACCCAACGAGTGAAGTAGTCAACGAACACTAGAAGGTATTCGTTTTGACTGGTGCTACTGGGTAAGGGTCCCATGAGGTCTACACCCATGATCTGATTTGGTTGTGTACTGTTAATTTTCTGCATTTTCCCAGCAGGTTTCCGTTGTTCTGTTTTGAGGATTTGGCATTTTACACATCTCTTTACAAATTGTTTTATATCGAACCACATCCCAGACCAGAAAGCAACTTCCTGAACTCTCTTGAGTTTTAAAGATCCCTGCATGTCCACTTGTGGGGTCACAGTGATAGTGTTCCAGTATAGAGGGAATGAGATCTTTGGGGAGAAAGATACAGTAGTATGAATGACCTTCCTTGTCCTCAGCCAGAGTTTTAAATATTGCACAATCTCTGGGTCACTGTGCGGTTTCTCCCAGATTAATTCATCTGTAACTGGGAGGGTATTCACATCCTTTTGAATTTCACGCTTGTCCCTCTTTCTGAGGACACAGGATGTGAACTTGTGCAGCAGGGATCCTGTGATTAAAAGAACATATAGCACAACAAAGAACAAAAGCATACATGATATTTGTCATTGGTCAGAAGTTTGATGTGGTCAGATTAAAATAGTCTCTGGCAATAAGCCATTTAATCGATGTACTTAATAAACTGGTCAAGGTTGAGAATAAAAGAAGATCTCACAAGCTCTTACATTGTTTCTGGAAACATTAAAAATAAATTGCATTATAACAAAACAACAATCATTGTTGGCTTAAATCCCCCTTTTCATGAAGAGTATCAGCAAAATATTCAGTGTAACCAAATACAGAAATTCAATTCCATAGATGTCCAAAAACATTGTTGCAAGTCAAATGGACAAACTACAAAGACTCAGAAATCAAATAAGTTCAAAGTCAAATGCATTGTTACAATACAATGATAAAATAAATGTTTGCACTTAGGTAAGAATGAGAAATGCATAAATTCACGTAAATTTTGATATTTAACTTGGTGAGACACATAATAACTAACTGATTTAGTAAGTCTGAAGAAAAACAAAAACAATAACTGGGAGAAATTCACAGTTATAATACAGTCTAGATGTAAAGACTTAAATAAAATAGAATACATTTTGTGAGGCAGATGTAGATTTGACTTTGTCTGTGAAGATCAAATCTATGTGGCTGCATTTAGCTGTGGCTATGTGTAAATCATGCCCCAAACATGGTAAGGAGGGTTTACAATTGTGATGCAAATTTGGTCCTGTTGTACAAGGAAGCCAGCATGAGAATGTGAGTGAAGTGTGGTTGGCTCAAACCAGTGTTTTTGTTGGGGAGCATGATAAAGTGCAAAGGTCAGAGTTACCGAATCCTGCTGTGATGAAAGCATTTTCATGGTTAATGCAGTTGTAAATTACACTGTAGCCACATGGCAGTTCTGTGCTCCTGTACATGGTTTTACTGCAGCTATATGGAAAATAGCAGAGTTTTCCACTCAGGAGACAAACAAATTCAACATAGAAACACATGAAACTGGATATGGCTAAACAATTACAGTATTAAAGTTATTCCAATTTTCACAAGATACATGGCCTAGAATGCAAAGCATCAACAACCTTTATCCTAAGTGTTTCATACAACACTTAAAGCAATCATGTGTTTTAAAGAATAAACTTAACTAGTCTATGTGTATATATTAACACAAACAACTATAATGTGTGTTCAATGCGCACAATGTCTTTAGTACAATTACAAATTTGAAAATACAAACAGGATCATTGCAATTTAGATGTTTAACTATTAAACTCACTGCTATGAGACTGCTAGTCCACCAGCCAATAAGGTTAATAGCTGAAGGCCTTGCATGAACACTGCGGTTAACTCACTGAGAGTTTTACCTGCAAATGAGCGCTGATCTTTACCCTTAGAAAGTGATTTCCTAGTTTTCTGAAAATAAGGTGGAGGTCGACCTTTACCCAGTGACCAGCATCTCTCCTCTGAATGGCCTATTTTCCTACAGGAACTGCAAAACCTGTTCTCTTTGCCATAGGATTGAATGCTATGTTCTCCTGGAGTTTGAGGATTTTCATGACTCTCTAATGCTTGTACACCATGCGTACTGGTACATGACTCTGCGCTATTACGGTACTGCATCACCTTAAGAACTGAAATAGGCACACTTTCTTGAGTTGCACATGCATTTTCTAAACTAAACATTTCAGATTCATTAGAGCAAGTCAGCTCATCTAAGAAGTGAACATGCTTTTTAGTCCCATCGCTGTTAAGCGTTTTGGGAGACATGAACTTTTTAGCATTTAGCTTAGCCTTGAGATCTGCAATGGTCTCCTTGTGATTTTTACACTTTTCAGTCAGGGCTAACTGCTCAGCTAGTAATTTATCTAGCTGTGCTTGAAGATCTTGAATCTTTGCCTCAGACTTTTCTGCTTCTGCATTTTTAGAATGCACTTCTTTACATTTCTCATCTAGACTTGATAATAGAAATGGTATCACATTATGTAGCCTTTTAAAACTTATGAAGTTTAAAGCCTCAATTATTTTACCATGTTTTGATTTCTTTTGGTGTTTGCCAATTATGTCCCACCATCGAATCATTTCATCATCTGAACTTTTAATTCCAATATGCTCAACTTTTTCACTCCATAAAGCAAACAATAAGTCACTTATCAGAAATTTTCCCTTCCATCCCCGAGGAGATAATCTGAATATTCTCGGATTGTACAGTAATGGGACTATTGAAGCTATTTAAAACCTTCTAATTTCTGTTTCATGTAATTCATAAACAATGAAAACAGACTTACCGATTCCTTGGTCAAAAGGTCAGCTTTAATCCATTCACGATCAGCTGTGAAAAAATGTCCTCATTCTGATGGCCGTTCAAAGTAAATTTCAGAAGATTCACTGCAAGGGATCCCGGGTTTCGGCACCATCTGTAAGGGTGGATCCTCTACAGTGGTTCTGACTGCAGGGTTGCTGAATGACTAAAGAAACGTTATCAGCAAGATGATAGAAAACTGTACATTTCTCGTCTTTACCACCCACTGCAGCTTATACCAACGACGGAAATAAGCGCAGTTACAATAGCTAAACATGTGGGAGAGTGTTGCTATAATGTGACTATATTGTATTGCAATAGGTAACACTTCAAAGTCAATACCAAATCAAAACTAGTTAGCACATCATTTGTAATTGAAAGAATTTAATGACAAAATCTAGTTATGGTTACACTTAAAATAGTTACAAAATAAATGTATGAGATGATGAAAACTTATACCATTAATCGTACCCAGCATGAATTTTAGAGAGAGAGAGAGAGAGAGAGAGAGAGAGAGAGAGAGAGAGAGAGAGAGAGAGAGAGAGAGAAACAAAGAAGAGAAGAGAGCAAAGGAGAGAAGAGCCAAAGGAAGGCCCCCAAGAAGAGAGAGCCGAGAATAAAAGAGAGAGAGCAATAGTTACAATCTTCTTTTATCTATTCCTTGACCATGTGACTGAAACCCTAATGTGAGCCATTCAAACTGACCAATCAGACCAAACTTCCCCCACGGTGTTACAGGTGTGACACACATTTGGCCTACAGGCCTTCAGCATTTCTTTGTCTTTAGGAATTCTAAATGGCCCTCCTGGAGAGAGATGGGGGTTGAAAACAGTAAAGCAAATGTCTTTGTTCATTTTAAAAAATCAAATATCTTTGATTATTTTCAATTCTTTCACCTTTATCTGCATTCCACTAAGGAAGATAAAGTCTAGTTCCAAAACAATACAATAAGCAAGAACTTGGTTTGTCAGCACAGCAACAGGTAAGGGGCAAATTTGATCATGTAATTTAATCGAAACTTTCACCCATCCCAGGGGCACTTCAGCCTTTCCATTGGCCAAATATAAAGGTCCAAGAGTCCAAGGACTAAGGCTTTGTTCTGAGGGATCTAGGTTTTTCCATAAACTCGTGGATTAGGGTATAACTCGCTCCTGTGTTGACAATGGCTTTACCTACCCAAATACCAATACTGACTGGAACAATCAATTGTTGTGGTACAAGAGCAGATTTAAGGAATTGTCCTTTGCAGGTAAAACATTTGTAGCAACCATAGAATTGTTACTGAATCTACCTCTGGATTTTGAAGGAAAGTTTGGTTGCGTGTGAATAGCATGTTGTCTTGACAATGGAGTAGACTGTGAGGATAAGGTAAACTGTGGGCAATTACCAGGAGCATGATGTCCTTTACACCTCCAGCACTGCACTTGTGGTTTATCTGCAAGTTGGTTGATGTTGGGACCTTTAGGCCCAGTTTGACTGTGTTTGGAACTCAGACTGTAGTCATACTGCATCTGCTGAAGTTGTTGTCTAAGTCGCACCATTTCTTCCACAGTTGACACACGACCACGTAACTGGCTGGCCAAGTAAGGCTTTGTTTTTTAGAATCATTTTGACTTATTCTGACTCATTCTGACTCCGTTAAGGTAGGTTTCCACCTTTTGCAAAGTGCTCTATATAGGTAAAAGCAAAGTCTCTTAAAGATTCTCTCTCACCTTGAGTTCTTATTCGGACACGTTCAGCGAGTTCATACACAGTTATATACACAACCGGCAGTGAAATGTAAAAAGAAAGGCGGTAAGGAATGACTCAAACTCACTCCAGGTAGTTATTGTGATTCTGGCTACTTCCCACCAATCCCGAGCAGTGCCATGTAGGACTGTTCTGAAAGTAGCTAGAATTTCAGGATCAGACAAGGGATGTAAAGCAAGAAAATCATTGCATTTGGTTAAATACAACAAAGGATCGGAGTCATCCGACGATCTTCCAAAAGCAGGAAAGGTTAACTTGAGATGGTCACTCTTGACTGCAACAGCATTTTCTGGAGATGATACAGCAATGGAAGGCTGTGATAATTCAATTTTCTTCTGTGGGTTCACAGTAGTTTTATGTTCGGGACTCACTGGGAGTTCATTTACTTTATCATTAAGGCGATCAAACTGAAATGTCCAATGTGAAAAATATCTAACAAATTCATTGTGACTTTTTTGAAAGTTTTTTCTGAACAGCTTTGATGTCTTCTTGTACCTCTTTTTGAAGTTGCTCTACCATAAAGCAAATATTGGATGCCACTGATTTTTCACATTTCTGGAGTTCATTTGTTATTAACAACTTCACTTTCACTTTGCTGCATACCTCGGTTGTAACGAGTGGTTATTTCAGTCAAAGTTGCTCTTCTATCAGCTTAAATCAGTTGGCCCATTCTCCTCTGACCTCTAGCATCAACAAGGCATTTTCGCCCACAGGACTGCCACATACTGGATGTTTTTTTTTTTTTTCTTTTCACACCATTCTTTGTAAACCCTAGAAATGGTTGTGCGTGAAAATCCCAGTAACTGAGGAGATTTTGAAATACTCAGACCGGCCCGTCTGGCACCAACAACCATGCCACGTTCAAAATTGCTTAAATCACCTTTCTTTCCCATTCTGACACTCAGTTTGGAGTTTGGAGATTGTCTTGACCCTGACCACACCCCTAAATGCATTGAATCAACTGCCATGTGATTGGTTGATTAGATAATTGCATTATTGAGAAATTGAACAGGTGTTCCTAATAATCCTTTAGGTGTTTGCAGACAATAGTCTGCAATTCAGTACAATAGAACTTTATTAGTTCAGGTATTGGTATTGGTTTATGGAACAGTTTAAAGGAGACCACATTGATGGTACCAACAAACGACAGCAATAAATAAAAATCCTTATAATGATGAAACTGAGAAATAGTGTCACATCCCTTACAAAATGTCAAAGACACATACAGAATCTATAACCTGAATCTGTTCCAATTAAATTTTATTTATATAGCGCCAATTCATAAATTCTCACAGCACTTTTCAAACAGAGTAGGTCTAGACCATATTATTACATAATATTATTAACAAAGACCCAACAATTCCCACCATGAACAAGCACTAGGTGACAGAGGCAAGGAAAAGCTTCCTTTTAAAGTGGTCATATGATGGTTCTAAAAAGAACATTATTTTGTGTGTTTGGTTTAAGGCAATGTGTTTATGCGGTTTTAGGTTAAAAAAAGTAATTGCTTCTCTGCCTCGCCTTTCTGAAGCACACAGTCGAAGATTTGGGTTGTGCTGTTCTAGAACAGAGTTGTAACTAAAGCTTAGCCATTGTTTTCTAATGTTCCCCTCTTTTGGAAGGCCAAGCAAAGTAGTTTGGCTTTCGCAACGAAAAACACAGCGTCTCAATGACATGGTGGTGCCGACAAGAAAGCCTTCTATCTTTGCGCATACATTTGGGTGGTGTTATGAAACTCTGCCCCCATAGACTGACGTAGATTTGTTGGGTGTGTTTGAATAAAGTGTTTTAGGAAGGTGTGGCTGAGCCTTAACTTTTACAAAGAATATCTCTTTGGGTTTGAGACTTTGAGCTTTGTAACTCTTCAGATCTTGTACATGCACAAACAGCTACTTAACACACTAAAGAGGAAAACAAGAAATCGCATCATATGACCCCTTTAAGAGGCAGAAACCTCAAGCAGAACCATGGCTCAGGGTGGGCCAAGCCGCCTTGACCAGTTGGGGTGAAGAGACAGAGAGAGATGCAATGGCCCAGCACTATACAAAGACTCAGATGTAGGCCTGTATTATTCTTTAGTTAACTTATTTCCCCCACTTTGCATAGAGCCAAATGGTCTGCCAAAACACAAGTGGAGAAAGACAACCACTGGTAATGCCACTTACTTATTTCAAATGAAATCTCCTCGGCAGCTTTTAAAATGGCTTCTAATTGTTTCCTTCCATAAAAGGAAGGCTTCCTGAGGGTTAGGCTGTTGGGCAGTCCAACAACGTTAATGGCCATGCCCTGATTCACCAGGGACTGGTAGGGGAGCCTTCCAGTACCTCCAGCCAAGAAAACAGTCATTTTGGTAAGGTGTCATAATCTAATGGTTGATGGGTACATTAGCTAATTTATTCATTTGATAATAATGCCATGGATTCATGAAGGTATATTAGGGTATCAAGATAAGCAGTTTCTTTGCATCAGTTTTAAAAGTATTTGAACTTATACTTACTATATTTTTGGTTGAAAAGCTCTTGCACTTTTCCAACCAGAACACTGACTTAATCTTTTGGCATTGAAGCTGAGGAGCTGGCTACTGATGAAACAACAGTGTATTATGTATATTTGCACTATTACGGGCCAGAGTCCATTTCTGTGGATTTTCATATAACCAATACCTTTGAAATGCAGTGCAAAGTTGTTTACTGTGTCCGATGAATCAAGGAAGTCAGTGGCTCCTTTGTTGCTCAGTTCGAACACTTCTAGTGTGGACTTCTGGCGTTCAAATGATAAAACAGCTGTTTCCACACCCAGATCCTCAAGCTTGGACAAGCACCTTTACAATATTTAGATAAAGAGTACAACCACAAAAATAGTAAATACACAAAATAGATAAAACCGACTTTTAAAAATCTAACACACTAAAGAAACCACTCATAACAGGGCTTGGCAAGGCCCACCAGGGTTACATTAACTATACATTAGCTGTGTTTGCATAGAGTCCAATATCCAACTAAAATTTTCACTCATGGCCATTTGTGACTACTAATGCTTCAATTGACCAACTTGATCTGAATAGACTAATGAGCCTTTGACAATTTCTTCAATGTGAGAATATTTGTTGTTGATAGCCTTGTAAACAAAAAGTCAGCTAGAATATTTATTTGGGATGAATTCATTTGAAATGAGGAAACAAATCTACAGATAAACAATCCAGTTGTCTGTCACAATGTTCTGAGGCCTCATTTATAAAACTTTGCGTAAGATTTGCTTCAGAAGTGGCATACGGATGAAACATAGGATATGCGTACGCACAGAAATATTCAGATTTATAAAACCGTGCGCACGCACATCCTACGCAGTTTTCCCTTAATAAATCACAATCAATTCTAAATATAGTGCAGCTTTTTTCACGCCCATAGTTGCCCATAAATAGTATGTGAAACGCCCACAAGTTAATATTCATCGATTGCGAAATCATGGCAAACACAGAGAGGAAATCAAAAAAACTTAACTTCACTCAATGTGAAGTAGAAGTTATCGTTGGTGAGGTGGAAAAGAGGAGAAAAATGTTGTTTGGAGGGCACAGTGTGGGCATTACTAATGCCAAAAAGGCACTTGAGTGGCAAAAGGTTGCAGATGCCGTAAATGCTGTAGCCTCACAACCTCGGACCGTGGCCAAAATAAAAAAGAAATGGTCGGACATCAAAGTCGAGGCAAAAAAGTGTCTAGCGCTCCATCACCAGAGTGTTTCTGTCACAGGTGGGGGAAAGGGGAGTCCTCGAAATGCAGAGGGATGTCATTAATTCAATCAGGGAGGTGGCCAAAGAGTTGGGAGAAATCAAAACTGTCCTAACTGAAATAAACTGCACAATGAGGGAATTCTTGAATAAATAATATATATTTTTCCACACCTTTTGTTGTTCTTTACAAGTGATGCATCACTTGCAAACACTGGTGCACAGCAGCAGCATTTGGCTCAAATGCTTGGGGATGGGGGTCAGGGTCGGGGCCAACACAGCAGTCGGTGTCAGGGGGTAGAGGCAAGTTTTTAAGCTGTGCCACATTGTGTAGCACAGCACATGCCAGTACGATTTGGCACACCTTTTCAGGAGTGTACAATAAGCTCTCTCCAGTGCCGTCGAGGCAGTGCCATCTGCCCTTAAACAGGCCGATGGTGTGCTCCACTATAGCACAAGCTCAGATATGGCACATGTTGTAGTGCTTTTCCTCTGCACTATGTGGGTTGAGGCAAGGCGTCAAAAGCCACTGTTTGAGGGGATATCCACTGTCCCCTGCAAGGATAGTGAAAGGGTTAATACATTGAAGTACAGTAAAATGAAAAATGTCTATAAATCAAACGTACCTATAAGCCATCACGCACAGCGCCAGCCTCGAGTCTGCGTCCAACACTGCTGTGTCTTAAAATGAATGAGTCATGGGTTGACCCATGTCTGTATCACAAATAATTTGGACATTGATTGAATGGAAATGCTTTCGATTAATGAAAGCATTTTCATTAACAAATTCGGTGCCCTTATGGCAACATGAGTGCAGTCAATAGCACCGATTACGTTTGGGAAACCGTACATAGCTGCAAATTGAGCTTTCTTGTTTGCCTGTTCACCCGCCGTGTATGGAAACTTTATGGAATCATGGGACAAAGCTATTATGCCTTTTAACATGTCTGGCATTACCTGGCTAAGGGTCGGCTGAGATATACCTGACCTGTCAGCCAATTCCCTCTGAAAAGTGCCAGTCGCCAGAAATCCTAGTGTTGTTAGGACTTGAAGTGGGACTGGCACGGCGTGGTTCCTCCGAGTGCTCATCTGTAATGCTGGGCCCAAAAGACTGCAGAGGTCCAACAGGACCGCTCGAGGAAGTCAGAACTCATAAGCTCATAAGCCACTCGTCCTCGTTTGCAAGCAAGTCTTCTTGCTGTCTGAAGATGTGTTCACTCCGAATCCTTCCATTTGCCATATCTTCTAAGAGCGCAAGATCAGCCATTGTGCGTCATTACGCATTGTGATGGGGCATTTTATTTCCATCCATTTAATTGCATCTGACAAGCTACAGATGTCGGTTATAATCTACATGGAAATGGGAAATAGTTCAGTGCAAATGTAATTTCTTGTAGCTTTCTGAATGGTTGAGACATACGTCATACGTTATTTTTTTCAAAAATAAAACAAACTAAAGGCAAATGCATGAATACCATGATTCCGTAGCTGATGAACAAATTTTTACTATGAAAACAACTTTCCCCAGTGGACAATTAATACATCTATCTATCTATATATCTCCCTAATTATCTATCTATCTGTCTATCTAATTGCATCTATATCTGCTCCATGAGCAGACACATTTGAGAATATCAGTTTTGTACATTATTTCGTTCTGTTTACCATATTATTTATGAGGATGAATTGCATAGCATGCCAATATTATTGCAGAACATATTTCACTTTTCTTTTTGCAAATATGTGTTAATTTGCATTTCTGTTGTAATTTTCGTTTGATTTCAAGATTCAAGATCAAGAGATTCAAGAGTTTTATTTGTCACATACACAGTTCTATACAGAATATACAACCGGCAGTGAAATGTAAACAGGTCCGCTCCATGGACAGTGCAAATTCACAGTTAAAAACACGAGGAAATTATAATAGAAATAGAATAAAAAAATTATATATATATATATATATATATATATATATATATATATATATATATATATATATATATATATATATATATATATATATATATATATATATATATATGTGTGTGTGTGTGTGTGTGTGTGTGTGTGTGTATCTGTAGAATTATAAATAAATCAAGTAGAAAATAAGTGAAATAAACTGTGCAGTGAGTAAACTGTAGACTTATAAATATGTGGTTAACAGAAATGTACAAAATATAATGTGCAAACAGGTTTATAACAGGTTGTTACACAGTAACAACGAGAACAGAAAGTGCAGTGCAATTTCAGTATATCGATGTTTACCCTGAAGTGAAGTCACGTGATTTTAAGTGACTGAGTTCAGGAGTCTGATGGCCTGGGGGAAGAAGCTCCTTCTGAGTCTCTCAGTTTTGGCCATCAGGCTTCGGAAGCGCTTACCAGATGGCAGAGTGATTAGAGTCCTTGATGATCTTAGTAGCTCTACCTTTGCAGCATTTGGTGTAGACGTCCTGCAGAGACGGGAGAGCTGACCCTGAGATACGCTCGGATAAGTGCACGACTCTTTGCAGGGCTTTGCAGTCATGACTGGTGCTGTTCCCATACCACGCTGTGATGCACTGAGTTAATACACTTTCTATCGCCCCTAAATAGAAAGTTTTCAGGATAGCTGGTGAAACCCTGAATTTCCTCAGCTGGTGCAGCTGGTACAGTATTTGCCTGGCTTTTTTCACCTGTGTCTGAATGTGTGCAGTCCAGGTCAGGTCCTCTGAGATGTTTACACCCAGGTACTCACTCTCTCTACTGGTGACCCGCTGATCATGAGAGGGGAGTATGTCCGTTGCTGTCTCTTCCTGAAGTCCACAATCAGTTCTTTGGTCTTGCCAACATTCAGAGAGATGTGAGTCTCTGGCACCATGATGCTAGTTGCTCCACCTCGTCCAAGTATGCCGTCTCGTTGTTGGAAATGAGGCCCAGGACAACAGTATCATCAGCAAATTTGATGATAGAGGTGGAGTCATGTGTGTAGAGAGAGTAGAGCAGGGGACTCAGGACACAGCCCTGTGGAGCTCCCACACTCAGGGTGATGGAGGTGGAGGTGAACTGGCCTACTCTCACCACCTGAGGCCTGCCAGTGAGGAAGTCTTCAATCCAGTGGCAGAGAGAAGAATTCAGGCCAAGATCCAGCAGTTTGGCGGTTAGCTTAATGGGAACTATGGTGTTAAAGGCTGAGCTTTAGTCAATAAATAGCAGCCTTACATAGTTCCCACTTTTGCTGTCGATGTGAGTGAGGGAGGAGTGGAGGACATGAGAGATGGCATCTTCAGTCGATCTATTGGGACGATAGGCAAACTGAAGAAGGTCCAAAGTGTCAGGAATGAAGGAGCAAATGGTGTTTTTAATGAGTCTCTCAAAGACCTTCATGACTATAGACATGAGAGCCACTGGACGATAGTCATTTAGGTAAGAGGGTTTACTGTTCTTAGGGACAGGGATGATGATGGATTTTTTGAAGGAGGTGGGGACCACAGATGTAGCGAGGGACTCATTAAAGATGGATGTAAACAACCCGGCGAGCTGATCAGCACAGGATCGCAGAACACTTCCTGAAATACCATCCGGCTCGGCAGCTTTCCTGACGTCCACACGCTTCAGTGCCCTCCGAACTTCATCCTCCGAGACAGAGATCACATGGTTGTTGCTGCTCTGAGTGATTCCCTCTGACGCGTCACTTGGTGGAGTCGCGCTGCCACGATTACGATCAAAGCGAGCGTAGAAAGAGTTTAACTCGTTCACAAGCAACGGATCAGCTCTAACCTCTGCAGAGGATTTAGATGAGAGCTGATCCATTGCTTGTGAACGAGTTAAACTTGTGAATGATTTTGTTTGTTTTACACTGCAGATCGATCAAACGTGTGTTTGTGTAGGCTGTTAATTGTAAGACTTGCTTTGTGAAGTCTTCATGTTATTTATGAGAGGCAGTATTGCCATTTCTTTTACAGTTTCTACGGTCTACAGTTTCACACACTTTCACGTGTCAGAGCTTGCGTGAAGGACTGCACATTTTCCCGTCAAGTTTGCTTTTTATAAATACCAATTATTGCGTAGAGAGTGGCGTACGCCTTCTTTTGTGCGTATGCAACGTTTATAAATGAGGCCCCTGATCACATCACAATTGCTGTTGATCATCCTTCCATTTAATAATATAATAATTCCACTAATGCCTAGCAAATTAAGCCTGTTTACAAACCTCTAACTTCAGCTTTTTAAGGTGCATTTTGATTTGGGCATCCCTCATCTCAGGGCTAAGGTCCCGCCCATGTGCCCTCAGTGCTGCTGCCTCTTGAGAGTATTTAACTTTTTCTTCTTCCCCCAATGTGGCCCACCTGCCCTTAATATCATTCATTGAGCCTAAGGAAAAAGTAGATGCACATTAAACTTAACACTTTAGAGTCAGCATCTCTTTTTTTAAAGTAAATTCATACAACAACAATCTGTCCAACACACTGGTTTACTTGGGTTGTGAAATCCATTTCTCTGTAACAACTCAGCAGTCTTACACTGATGAATGAAATTTGCGTGAGTGAAGTACTTGCCAAATACAATCGTGAAAATCTGTTTCAAAACCCCTGATGTAAACAGGACCGCTATGTACAACAACAAACCATTTAGTATAACAATTAAAATCAGCCGTAAAATTTTGTCTCTCACCTTTGTTTCGAAGTATGTCCCTACAAAAAAGATTGTGAAAGCTCTCTAATATGAGCTTTGGCCTTTGATGGCTGGGGCTCAGATGAAGCTTTTTGTAGTTGATCTTTTGTAATTACCAATCCATCCATCCATCCATTATCTTCTGCTTATCCGGGGCCGGGGCAGCAGTCTAAGCAGAGATGCCCAGACTTCCCTCTCCCTAGCCACTTCCTCCAGCTCTTCCGGGGGAACCCCGAGGCGTTCCCAGCCAGGAGACATAATCCCTCTAGCGTGTCCTAGGTCTTCCCCGGGGCCTCCTCCCGGTGGGACATGCCCAGAACACCTCCCCGGGAAGGCCCACAGCTGACCTACAGCATGACCCACAGCTCATGACCATAGGTCAGAGTAGGAACATAGATTGACCGGTAAATCAAGCAAGAGATTGACCAAGTAAATCATGAGCCTGGGTGTAAACATCTCCGAGGACCTGACCTGGACTGCACACATTCAGACACAGGTGAAATAAGCCAGGGTTTCACTGTACCACCTGCGCCAGCTGAGGAAATTCAGGGTTTCACCAGCTATCCTGAAAACGTTCTATTTAGGGGCGATAGAAAGTGTATTAACTATGGGAACAGCACCAGTCATGACTGCAAAGCCCTGCAAAGAGTCGTGCGCTTATCCGAGCGTATCTCAGAGTCAGCTCTCCCGTCTCTGCAGGACGTCTACACCAAATGCTGCAAAGGTAGAGCTACTAAAATCATCAAGGACTCTAATCACCCTGCAAACCCTCATTTCACATTGCTGCCATCTGGTAAGCGCTTCTGAAGCCTGATGGCCAAACTGAGAGACTCAGGAGGAGCTTCTTCCCCCAGGCCATCAGACTCCTGAACTCAGTCACTTAACATCACGTGATCATCGATATACTGACATTGCACTGCACTTTCTGTTCTCGTTGTTACTGTGTAACAACCTGTTATAAACCTGTTTGCACATTATACTTCTTTGTACATTTCTGTTAACCACATATTTATAAGTCTACAGTTTACTCACTGCACTGTTTATTTCACTTATTTTATTCCACTTCTTTATTTATTTTTAATTTTTAATTTTTTTCTACTTGACTTGATTTATTTATAATTCTACAGATATATAAATATACACTCACCTAAAGGATTATTAGGAACACCATACTAATACTGTGTTTAACCCCCTTTCGCCTTCAGAACTGCCTTAATTCTACGTGCCATTGATTCAACAAGGGGCTGAAAGCATTCTTTAGAAATGTTGGGCCATATTGATAGGATAGCATCTTGCAGTTGATGGAGATTTGTGGGATGCACATCCAGGGCACGAAGCTTCCGTTCCACCACATCACAAAGATTGGTTTGAGATCTGGTGACTGTGGGGGCCATTTTAGTACAGTGAACTCATTGTCATGTTCAAGAAACCAATTTGAAATGATTTGAGCTTTGTGACATGGTGCATTATCCTGCTGGAAGTAGCCATCAGAGAATGGGTACATGGTGGTCATAAGGGGATGGACATGGTCAGAAACAATGCTCAGGTAGGCTGTGGCATTTAAACAATGCCCAATTGGCACTAAGGGGCCTAAAGTGTGCCAAGAAAACATCCCCCACACCATTACACCACCACCACCACCAGCCTGCACAGTGGTAACAAGGCATGATGGATCCATGTTCTCATTCTGTTTACGCCAAATTCTGACTCTACCATCTGAATGTCTCAACAGAAATTGTTGAGCTTGTGCTTGTGCAAATTGTAGCCTCTTTTTCCTATTTGTAGTGGAGATGAGTGGTACCCGGTGGGGTCTTCTGCTGTTGTAGCCCATCCGCCTCAAACTTGTGCGTGTTGTGGCTTCACAAATGCTTTGCTGCATACCTCAGTTGTAACGAGTGGTTATTTCAGTCAAAATTGCTCTTCTATCAGCTTGAATCAGTCAGCCCATTCTCCTCTGACCTCTAGCATCAACAAGACATTTTCGCCCACAGGACTGCCACATACTGGATGTTTTTCCCTTTTCACACCATTCTTTGTAAACCCTAGAAATGGTTGTGCGTGAAAATCCCAGTAACTGAGCAGATTGGGAAATACTCAGACCGGCCCGTCTGGCACCAACAACCATCCCACGCTCAAAATTGCTTAAATCACCTTTCTTTCCCATTCTGACATTCAGTTTGGAGTTCAGGAGATTGTCTTGACCAGGACCACACCCCTAAATGCATTGAAGCAACTGCCATTTGATTGGTTGATTAGATAATTGCATTAATGAGAAATTGAACAGGTGTTCCTAATAATCCTTTAGCTGAGTGTGTGTATATATATATATATATATATATATATATATATATATATATATATATATATATATTTTATTCTATTTCTATTTCTATTATAATTTCCTCCTTGTGTTTTTAACTTTGAATTTTCACTGTCCATGGAGCAGACCTGTTTACATTTCACTGCCGGTTGTATATTCTGTATATAACTGTGTATGTGACAAATAAAACTCTTGAATCTCTTGAATTGAATCGAGAGCTTCACCTTACAGCTCAGCTCCTTCTTTACCACGACAGACCGGTACATCGACCGCATTACTGCAGAAGCTGCACCGTTCCGTCTGTCAATCTCCCGTTCCATCCTTCCCTCACTCGTGAACAAAGACCCCAAGATACCTGAACTCCTCCACCTGAGGCTGAAACTCTCCACCAACCTGAAGTGGGCAAGCCACCCTTTTCAGACTGAGAACCATGGCCTCGGATTTGGAGGTGCTGATTCTCATCCCGGCCGCCCGGAAACCGCCCCAGTGCAAGCTGAAGGTCCTGGTCTGAGGAGGCCAACTATTTAAACTAGAAACAAGACAAAAATACTAAGAAGAGTATTTTTGGCAGTGTACTATTTTTTATGTTTTTGAAAGAAGTCTCATGCAAAAAAAAAAAAAAAAAAGCAAAACGTAATATTGTGACACTGAACACAATTCAGTATTCAGTAAATACAAATAACTGAATAGTTGGTAATGATTAACGTTATAAGTAAAATATTTGGAATTTAAAACGTCTCAGTTACGACTGTAACCTTAGTTCCCTGAATAGGGAACGAGACTCTGCGTCACCGCTTTGGGAACGCCTCTGCATGATTGCGTCGTGAAGCACGTATGTCATCAGTCCAATAGAGAGACGGAACGGCATAGGCGGGTGACGTCATAGACCTGGAAACTATAAAGCACACCGCCAAAAAAAACGCCGTTAGCTTCTGAAAAGGCCTTGAAACAAGGTGCTTGTGGGCATGCGGGGAGTATGGCAGGGTGACACAGCGTCTCATTCCCTATTCAGGGAACTAAAGTTACAGTCGTAGTCGAGACGTTCCCTTTCAAGGGAACTCACGCTGCGTCACTGCTTTGGGAACGAAAATACCCACATCCCCATACGAGACTGGATGCCCGTATGTGGCATGGAGTTAAGAGGCGAGACCCTGAGACCCTGGAGTAACATTAACATCGAGTTCATAAAACCTAATAAAAGTGTGTGGAGAGGACCACCCTGCCACATCACAAATATCCTGCAGGGAGGCCCCTGCCGAAAGTGCCAGAGAGGCGGCCATACTCCTAGTGGAGTGGGACCGAACAGCCAAAGGAGAAGGCTATCCGGCCGCCACATAAGCGAGTGAGATGGCCTCGACCACCCACTTGCTCATCCTCTGCTTTGAGACTGGGCCCCCCCTCGAGGGTGGTCCAAAACAGACAAACAGCTGGTTGGTTCTCATCCACAGAGCAGCTCTGTGACATATGTGTCTAAAGCACGAACCAGGCAAAGCAGATTCAGTTTTTCCTGGTCTGACGTCAAAAAAGGAGGAGGACAGAAGGCCTGGAGAACAATAGGTCTCACAGGATTGGTGAGAACCTTAGCAATATACCCCGGCCTCGGAGCGAGAAAGGCATTGGCCATGCCCGGGGCAAATTCCAAGCACGAGGGTGCAACAGAGAGGGCTTGTAAATCTCCTATTCTCTTCAAAGAAGAAATAGCAAGCAGGAATATAGTTTTTAAATCAAATCAAATCACCTTATTTATATAGCACTTTTAACAAGTCCAATTGTTTCAAAGCAGCTTCACATTGTTAACAGGAAAATAATGCAACAGAATTTGTACAGCCGTTCTGGTGAAACGGTGATGTTATCCAGCTAATTTCAAGTATCATATAGTGTTAATGCGGGCAAATTGGTAATATAGATGAATTTTAGGTGTCCCCAACTGAGCAAGCCAAAAGCCAGAGGCAACGGTGGCAAGGAACCAAAACTCCTTCAGGGTCAGAATGGAGAAAAAAACCTTGGGAGAAACCAGGCTCAGTCGGGGTGCCAGTTCTCCTCTGGCCGACGAACAAACAGTGTATGATTATAATTCTGGCAACATTGCAGGTCTTAATTCATATTAGGTAAATAGATATTCGTAAGATTATTTGAAAGATTGGAGTTGTCACACCGAAGACGGGTTTAATGAGGATGTCGTGTCGATGTGGCATTTAAGGGGGGAGTTTATTTGACACGCTCTCTGCAGACATTTCAGGGATGCATTGATCATGTCCAGGCGCAGGTCCACCATCTGATCTGGATACGGCCCGGATACGGCTGACTGCAGTAAACCTCGAGATAAACAGAGAGACTAACATTAGCGTAGATGCCATTCTTCTTATGATGTAACAAGTACATCAGGTGTTATGGGAAGTGTTCCCAGTTCCAGCTGACCTAGTTAATGCAGCCTAACAATCATTTACTGATTTGAATAATAGAAATTGATAATGTTTTATGTGTAAGCCATAGTAAAGAGATGTGTTTTTAGTCTAGATTTAAACTGACAGAGTGTGTCTGCTTCCCGAACAATGCTAGGAAGACTGTTCCAGAGTTTAGGTGCTAAATAGGAAAAGGATCGACCGCCTGCAGTTGATTTTGATATTCTAGGTATTATCAGCTGGCCAGAGTTTTGAGACTGCAATAGACGTGATGGAGTATAATGCGTTAAGATTTCACTCAAGTACTGGGGAACTAAACCATTTAGTGCTTTGTAAGTAATAAGCAAGATTTTAAAATTTATACGATGTTTAATAGGGAGCCAGTGCAGTGTTGACAGAACCAGACTAATATGGTCATACTTCCTTGTTCTAGTAAGAGCTCGAGCTGCTGTGTTTTGGACCAGCTGGAGTTTGTTTATTAAGCGAGCAGGGCAACCACCCAGTAAAGCATTACAATAATCTAGCCTTGAGGTCATGAACACATGAATTAACTGTTCAGCATTTTGCATTGAAAGGATGTGCCGTAATTTAGATATATTTTTAAGATGGCAGTTTTACAGATGCTAAAAACGTGGCTTTCAAATGAAAGATTGGAGTTTAAAGTGAGAAACTTCTCGGAAACTTCCTCAAGCAGCTCGAAGGGAGCCTCGGAAAGGCCCTGCAGGATGATGGATAGGTCCCAGGCCGCTACCCTGGTGCGTGTCACAGGCCTTAGCCTCAGGGTTCCACAGAGGAAATTAGTTACATGTGGGTGTCGCCCCAGAGAAACACCACTCAAAGGATTGTGGTAAACTGCTATGGCCGCCACGTATACCTTTAGTGTGAAGGGAGCTAACCCAGCAGAGAACCTCTCCTGCAGGAGCTCCAGCACCGTGCTCGCAGGGCAGTTAACTGGATCCCACAGGCAATCTCTACACCACAAGGTGAAGAGTCTCCACTTTAGAGCATAAAGTTTCCTCGTGGAGGGAGCTCTGGAGTGTAGAATGGTCTCAACAACCTCGGTTGAGAGACCAGAACTTATGAGCTGGGCCCCCTCAGAGGCCAGGGCCACATTTTTCACAACTCTGGGCGAGGGTGTATGAAGACACCGCCCGCCTGAGAGAGAAGGTCCCTCCTGAGCGGAATCTCCAGGGGAGAACCGTCGAGGAGAGACACAAGGTCCGAGAACCATACTTGGCCTGGCCAGAACGGGGCTACTAGCAGAAGACGGGCTCCGTCCCGGCGCACTCTCTGTAGAACTCCCGGAAGCAGAGCAATTGGGGGGAAAGTGTACAGGGGCAGCCTCTGCCACCCCTGTACCATCGCGTCCAGCCTGAGAGGAGCTGAGGGCGACAGGGAGAACCACAGACGACAATGAGCGTTCTCGTGAGTGGCACACAGGTCCACATGAGCCCTGCCAAACTTCTCCCAAAGGAGCTCCACCACCTCGGTGTGGAGTCTCCACTCCCCGGGCCTCGGCCCCTGCCTCAACAGGATGTCTGCTTCCACATTCTGGCTCCCTGGGATGTACATTGCCCTGACTGACAGCAATTTCCCCTGAGCCCAGAGGAGGATAAGGCACGCAAACTTGTATAAGCGAAGGGAACTTAAACCTCCCTGATGGTTTATATAGGAGACCACTGATGTGCTGTCTGTGTGCACAAGCACACGATGGCCCCTGAGATGTGGCAGGAAGTGCTTCAGAGCCTGAAACACTGCCAACATTTCCAGGCAATTTATGTGCCACAAATGATGGTACTCCTGCCACAGGCCCTGGGCAACCCCAACCCATCAGGGAGGCATCCGTGGTCAGAGACGCACAGGCCTTGGACCAGAAACCAAGGATCCTTCCACATAACCAAGGTGCGGAGACACCGCCACAAAACCTTGATCATGCGAAAGGGGTTTCCCCTTGGGGAAAAACCCATGGTCTTGAGCCACCACTGCAGAGGCCTCATGTACAGCAGACCCGAAGGAATCACGTTGGATGCTGCCGCCATCAGACCTAACAGTCTCTGGAACTGCTTTGCAGTGAGTGACTGGTCTAGCTTTCACCCCCTCTCATGGCCGATAGGACAGACGGGCCTGCATAGAGACCAAATCCCAACTCATGCCCAGATAAGTGATATTCTGCACAGGAGAAAGGACGCTCTTCTTGGAGTCCCCAACCTCCTCATATGCGTGAGAACAACATCTCGATGTTGGACCATGAGACGAACTGACTGTGCTAGGATCAGCCAGTCGTCAATGTAATTGAGCACACGGATCCCCTGCATACGCAAGAGGACCAGAGCAGCGTCCTTGCACTTCATGAACGTGCGGGGCAAAAGAGCTAGACCGAAGGGAAGCACCCGATATTGGTACGCTTCTCCGCTGAAAGCGAACCTCAGGTACTTCCTGTGCTGCGGAAGGATGGAGATATGAGATTTGAATCTCAAAAGAATGCGCGCTCTGTGGGCATTAGTGGACAATAATTAGACGCTCGCGAATGACTGACATCTCTCCCTTTTCAAACAGATTACATAAACACAGAATATTTGTTTTCGATTTGATTTACATTATTTAAAACCTGAAATTTCAAAGTTTCTTTAGACATATGTCTCATGTTTGTGAGACAAGTCTTTACTAAGTTAGAGTTACTTTTCTGAAGACTATCTGAATGAACGATCTGAGAGGCTACAGATCGCGCATCATGTTTGTTTTCTTTACTTTGCAAGAAGCACAACAATTTGTTTTTATTGTGACTGTACACAAAAAATTATAGAAACTTAACAGATTTTAATGATGTATAACACTTGCCTGAATGATAAAAAACGACAAAGTTATTTGAGTCTCTTTGGCACTGATAAGAAAAAAAGTGAGTCTATCGCGCCGGCCGACTCCTGGGGGTTAATAAATAAACTGCAGTTGGTCCAAAACACAACAGCTAGAGTTCTTACTAGAACCAGTAAGTATGACCATATTAGCCTGGTTCTGTCAACACTGCATTGGCTCCCCATTAAACATAGTATACGTTTTAAAATCTTGCTTATTACTTACAAGGCACTAAATGGTTTAGCTTCCTAGTACTTGAGCGAGCTCTTAACGCATTATACTCCCTCATGTCTATTGCAGTCTCAAAATTCTGGGCAGTTAATAATTTTAGAGTGGCCTTTTATTGTTATTTTATTAAGGCACATCTGTGCAATAATCATACTGTCTAATCAGCATCTTGATATGCCACACCTGTGAAGTGGATGGATTATCTCAGCAAAGGAGAAGTGCTCACTAACACAGATTTAGACAGATTTGTGAACACTATTTGAGAGAAATAGGCCTTTTGTGTACATAGAAAAAGTCTTAGATCTTTGAGTTCAGCTCAGCCATGAAAAATGGGGGAAAAAAACAAAAGTATTGCATTTATAATTTTTGTTTAGTGTATGTTTTCGATTTGATTTACAATATTTAAAACCTGACATTTCAACGTTTCTTTAGACATATGTCTCATGTTTGTGTGACAAGTATTCACTAAGCTACAGTTAATTTTCTGAAGAGGATCAGATTGGACTTAATTTTCTTTATTTTGCAAAAAGCACAACATTTTGTTTTTATTGTGAGTATACACAAATAAAAGTAGATACTTAACAGATTATAATGATGTATAACACTTGCTTGAATGATACAAATCGACAGAGTTATTTGAGTCTCTTTGGCACTGATTTTTGGATGAGAGCAGAGCAGTGGAAAGATACATTGTCCAAGATCTGACAATCTGTTTTGCATCCATTTTGTCTTCTGCAGTGATGATGTGTAGTCAGTCAAAGAATGTGAGTATGGGGGTCATGTTGTAAGGACCCAAGTTGGCATGCCGGACCCTATTCTGTGTGAGCAGCACACATTATTCAAAATAGGTCTGTTGCCAATGATGTTTCTCCCTCTTCCTCTTCCTCCTCCACTTCCACTTCTCCCTCTTACTGTAACATTGCCTTCCATTTTTTATTATTTTTTTTTTTTTGAAGACAGGTAAACTCACCTGTTGCCTTTTTATAGTGCTTACACTGATTGTTGAAATTACAATTAAGCACCTAAGTGTCTGCACCTCAGGCGGCCGTGTTTGATCAATTGGTTCATAGGTGTGGTATTTTGGAAAGCAGTGCCTTGAAATGGCAAAGTGACATCATGTTAGATTGTTGTGTCCAATATATATATAGATGTGCTATGGGCAAAACTTATTATTGTAAATATGCATTCATTTTTGCTTTAATTTCATGGGAAATGTAGGCATGTATATTTGACATCCACTTTACATTCTCAGTCTCATGATTTTAGAATACAAAACCAGTGTGTTGTCATGGTTTAAACCAGCTGATCTCCTAATACTTGTCCTACTTATTTATTTTTTATTCCTTTATTTTATCATCTCAACCTTTTACAGGCTCAGTGAAGATGTGGCAAATATCTCTCTCTCCCACCGTATACTATCAGAGATATGGAACCCAGGCCACAAAGTGACAATTCGGGTTTACAGGATCCTTTGTTCAGGTTGACTTCAGGTTGACATGATGACTAATAACTGTCTCAGCACACATTGTAGAATATAAGCAGACTCAGGATATAACACATAAAATTATGATTTTAGTTATCAAAATTTATTTTTAAATCTTATTTATTTCATGCTGATTACTGAGACACAGTAGCATACATGAATAATGAATAAACAACATACAAAAAAAAAGAATATTTATTGTTAGTTCATGTTAACTATTGTGTGGTTAGTGTTGGCTACACAACCTTATTAAAGTGTTCCAGGTATATTAAATATACAATGCTTCCATGGAGAGACTACCCTAGAATATTACTCACTTTCCCAATTAATCCTAAACTAACTTTTCTTCACAGAATAGTAAGGAAAGCCCTCTTTGTTCTCTTTATATGGAACATGTCTACTGTTGCTATAGTAACAAACTCAACTTTAATGTGCATCTGATTGATAGATAAACCATGTTGTCTTATTTCAGTGTATGTTGTAGTTAGCAGTTTCCTTTGTACATTCAGTTTAACAACATTAAATTAAATTTCCTTTATCATTCATCGGAACTGTGTATGTATTTTAGACACATACATTATGTGTTTGCTCCGTCCATGCAATAAATTAATAAGTGGGTTTTACTTCAACTGTTCAGGTAATGTCAATTCTCTGACCCATTTCTGTAAAAAATTTATCTTATAGAAAATAACAGTGATGTTTCCATGCAATGAAAGCACTTTATTTTAACAGTAGGCTAGTGCAATGACTTGCAATGACTTGGCAGCTTTAACAATGGCTTGAGCGGTTTGACTCAGGACTATTGCTGTTTGCGAGAGAGAGCTGTCATCTGCTCATGTGAATAGCAGTGACCATCTTGATGAGAGCTCAAACGTGGGCCGCTCAAAAATGTGTCAAGAAGAGCTATGGACGGAGCACAATCCAGTGAAAGGCACGTATCTGTGAAGGAGAGCTGTGAGGGCACGAACGATGGCGCAAAATGTCTCCATTAATACTCGCATATATTTTATAGCACTGAATCACAATCGAATCGCGATCACTACGATTCTTAGCATTTTATATTGATAATTTAACTAAATCAGCGATTCACTATTCAAAAATCCATGTTTCAAGATCGTTGCATATGCATCGAGATGACGAGTAAATCGTTACACCCCTATTACAAATGAATACAGCAGTTCTAAGAGTGTTTCTACATATCTATAAATATTGCCCTTATGAAAATGTAGTCTTGCCACAAAAGTCTTTCAGTTGTTCATCTTATCTGGCCATCATGTTCTTTTTTGTATTTTTCTCAGGTTTAAGCAGAATGATGTAACATTTTGGGGTGAATATACACAGCAACAGGCCGTAACTGGAAGCCAAAATGGCAAAAATCTCCACAGCCACTGTGTACTTCCCCGGTGAGCTAACGTATGCTGGCACAAATGCAATCCACACAGCACAGAAGATCAGCATGCTGAAAGTAATGAATTTAGCCTCATTGAAATTGTCTGGGAGCTTTCGAGCAAAGAAGGCCAGTAGGAAGCAGACTACTGCTAACAGGCCGATGTAGCCCAGCACCAGTACAAACCCCACAACAGATCCCACTGTGCACTGCAGGACCACTCGAGTGCCAATCTCACCTGCACTCTCTGTGGGCAGAGGGGGAGCCAGCAGCAGCCACAGCAAACATATGACAACCTGAATCAGTGTGCAGAGGAAGATTCCTGCCCTCTGCTGAATGGGCCCAAAGTACTGCATCAGGTTAGATCCAGGCAGAGTGGCTCGAAAAGCCACCAGCACCACCACAGTTTTACTAAGGACGCAGGCAATGCAGATCACAAAGCTCACTCCAAATAGGGTGTGACGTAGCATGCAGTTCCATGGTGCAGGCCGACCAATGAAAACTAGGGCGCACAGGAAGCAGAGGGTGAGTGACACCAATAGCAGGAAGCTCAGCTCTGAGTTGTTGGCTCGCACCAGGGGTGTGTCACGGTGATGGAAAAAAGCAGCCAGAACAGTTGTGGTCAGTGTCGCCCCAGTGACAGATAAGACTGTCAGGACAATTCCCATGGTATCTTGCAAGGACAGAAACTCTACAACCTTTGGGATACACATTGTTCTTTCAGTGTTTGACCAGAACCTCTCAGGGCATCTTGTACACTCTGGGGAATCTAAGGAACATTATTGCACAAGGTTATTGTTGGTTTTAAATTGTACAGATTTTTTAATGTTACCTACACAGGTTTGCAATGTCTAGCACAATGTCCAAGGTTAAAAAGTTATTTCCATTCAATTAAAATTGTAATTTAATCATGTTATTAATAACCAAATATATTTATATGTAATACCTGTCATATTACTGACTTCTCCTGCTGCACAGGGAAGACAGTTGAAGCAGCAGACAGGTTTTCCTTTTTGTACGGCCTTTCTAGTGCCTGGAGGACAGCTCACACTGCACACAGATACAGGAACCTGAATAATACAGGAAGAAACTCAATTAGACTCTCATTATCCTTCTAACAGCACAATATCTGTCAGCACAATCACATAAAGCAGAGCAGATAAAAAATTCCTCACACAAATGCATTCCTCTTTTTCTGTAAAAGACAGGTACACTTTCATACACACAATCATATACTTATTCCCAAGACACATCTTTGCCCTCTCGTCAGGGGTTTGTCCATTAACCGTGCGCTGTATCTTCTCCATACTGAGAGGTTTGATAATGAACGCATTCACCTGCACACTTCTCGTACCCTTTTTACAGAGTGCACTTGAAATACATTGAAATACATACCACACAAACTAATGCATTTACATTTTCATGTTCAGTACATAATGCAATCCACACGTCTTGTAAGATTAAACCTAAAGCTAGACTATTTTCAATAGTGAAAGAGACATGGCAAGAGAGGCCTACTGACCCCTCATAGAAAATGATAGAATATAAGCAGTGTATATCAGACAACAGGACTGTGCACAGGGGGGTGGGCCTGGTGGGTATCGTGCCCGATCTTATCTAATATAAATAATGCCAAATTTGCTGTTGTCTGTACATTTTGTAGTCAAAAAACAATGCCTTCACAAAAGAGCAAAGAAAGATAGAGAAAGAGAAAAGGGCAAAGGGAGGCTGCTAAAGCCTGTTCAACATTGCAAATATGGATTCAAAGCTCCAGTAAGCCAGTGGGTAAATCATCATATCAAATATTTAGCAGACATTTTGTCACCCTTCTTCTCATTATAAACACTTGGCTTAGTTGATACTAGTAATCTATATCATATTTATAATATTTTATTAAGACCATATTATTAGTACACGTAATTAAAAAGGTAATATACTAGAAATATTCTAAATGGGTTGTATCTTAGCATATTATAGTATATAATATAGATTTATGCTGTATAATATTAAATTAAATATCTACTACTTCAAGATGAGGCAGAGGCATGCTCAGAGTGAGGGAGAGCCCACTGAGCATCGGCCAAATCAGACAGTTAAACTGGCTGAGAGTAAAGGAATATGGTACAGTGTGATAAGAAGAAAGACATTAAATTATTTGAATGGAACAGTAATTATAACAACATAAATTTAATTAGACAAAACCATAACTTGAGTTAGCACTGAGCCTAACAATTTTATTTACAATATGATTGTAAAAGGTTTGTTATTCATTCTCTATATTAAGATGATACTGCAACAGGTTGCGAACCCAGGACCTCTCGCATCAAAATCAAGAATTATACCACTGGACTGACATATACGGTACTTTGTATATTTATCCATATATACAGTATGCATTTAATTTTTGATTGTTAAGATTTTTTCTGTTTGTTTTCTCATAAATGTATGTAGGGTTAGAAAATAGTTTCAACATAGGTTGAAATAAATGTGTCTGGTGGGAATATGTCATGTAATATCTTGCTAGTCACACCAGATTTGGTCTCAGTATAACTCCTTGGTTATGAGTGACATCAGATTGAGCTTTTTATTTGCATCTCTGAAGTCAAATATTTAAACCAAAAAACATTTGAAATGATATAATGAATGGAAAGACACTGGATTCTTACTTTGTCAGTCCAGCCCCCACCCCAAACCACTTTGTCAAGGTTTATGTTCAGCTCCTGGCCTGGTCCTTTGGCTGCATCAAACTGTCCAACCTGGACGAAATTCACTGCTCCGCTTTCATCAACATGCCAGTTCATAATGTCATAAGAGGCAGATGGCTCACCATTATCTTCAAAATAAACCAGCTCCCCCACTGGTGTTGTGAAGTTTACTGCATTTAAGTAGTGCAAGAGCTGTAAAAGGAAAAGAACACATATTATCATATGCAGTAATTTATTTAAGTGTTGCTTACATAAAATAAAAAAATTAAAAACTCCCTTCCTGTACCTGTCTGGGCTTTATCTTAGTCACATCAGGACATTCTCCATTTTCAAATGGCCCTCTACCAGGCTGACAGGCCATCATGTTGTGAATAGCATTGGCAATAGCATACACAGCCTTATACACATTGTAAGTAACTCTCAATTGTGAAACATTTATGTAGATGTGGCCATGCTTCTCCACATTTTCTGAGCCTGTGCACTTTGGCATTTTAAATGAAGGCTGCCAGTCCTGTGCCAGCGAGCAACCAAATATTTTTTCCCATACATCTTTTACAAACGGTTCGTTTGGCTGCTTCACAGGGCTCAGCTGGGCAAGATAATTACCAAGACCCCGAATATCAGCTCGGCGCAGGGCAAAGCCGATGGTACCGGATAGGAGAGGAATGCTTGCTTTGTCAAAGAACTGAATAGAGGTGCTCCAGGCCTCTGTGGCTATCCACTGCCTGTTGGTCACATTCTGCACCACCACTTCCTTGAACAGGACTGCTATGTCTGGGACAATGGCAAATGTCACCACCACACGAGCTGTGGAACTCTTGATCCTCTCCACAGCTCGCCTGATCCTGCTTTGTGAGTGTGATTTAGGAATGAATTCCAAGTAGTCCACGCAGACTCCTAAATGTTCCAGTTCTTTCAAGAGCAGCTGCACACCACTTTTACCATATTCATCATCCCCTGCAACCACCCCTACCCAGGTCCAGTCCAGCAGTCGCAGCAGACGGGCCATGGCCTTGGCTTGGAAGGCATCACTGGGAACAGTGCGCAGGAAAGAGTGAAATCTGCGACTGTCACTCAGACAAGCACAGGATGCAAAATAACTCACCTGGGCAGACAAAGCACAAAAACAAGATCTGAAGAAAAAGTGTGTAAAAAAAGAAAGCACATTTTATGCTCAGAGAGACTGCTACACTTATATAAACTTAAATAATTAATACTGTTTTCAATAGACCTACATAGAACTAAAAATAACTGTTGCTTACACTCTAAAATGTACTATGGCAACAAGTTTAGCATGTCAAAGTCACACCACATTGTCATTGCCTACTGACACCATTACTGGTTGAGTTGGATCAAATTTATCAAAAGGTATTTTATTTTTTTTTTCACTTTATTTTGATGGCCCCTTTAACACATTCTGCTGACTATAAGTAAAGTTGCACCTACATATCTACTAACTCTCATTAGAGTGTTAGTAACGTATTAGTGGACTGGTAGGGTTAGAATAAGTTTAAATGTACTTGAAAAGTTACTTATTCTGTAAGTCTGTTCGAGGACCATCACAATAAAGAGTTAGCAGATATTAAGCAGACAGTCTACTAATACTCTATTGAGTATCTATTGAATTAGTTAACGTAGTTGCAAAATTACTTATAGTCAACAGAATGTTCAAAAGGGACCATCAAAATAAAGCGTTACCCTTTTACCAATTCTCACAATTTTAGTGACAGAAAATGACAAAATTCCAAAAAAACAGTACAAAATTTAACCAGTTTGTCTTAAAAGTTTGAGCAATGGTAAAATGTTATTGTTATTCACAGAATAATAGATAATACAAATAATAGACTAGAAAATGTTTTTAAATGTAGCCTACTGAAACTTGAGTATACAAGGGGGCTTTGAGTAGTCTCAACATATCTTTACACCTTCTAGTTTACGGAGAGATTTTTATCAAATTGAACTCCACTGTCTCTAAATATTCATTTTATGTTAAATATAAAGTAAGTGTTCCAGTTCACGAAATTTTAGAAGAAGCACTTGAAAATGTAATGTGAGTACAGTGAGAAATCTTTCATGAAGGTCAACATAACTTTTCTAAAAGTCACCCCAAAACAAAAGAATGCATAAGCATAATTAAAAAAAAAAAAACATTTAAGTGGGAAAAAATAATAAATGACTGGGTCTCTGAGGGTTAATTCATTATACCATGGGGATATCAAAAACTCCCAGCGTGTCAGCCACCGCTATTGAGGCAGAGGAACGAGCATCACCGACAATGACAGGCACCATTGGAGACCCGTTGCACTCTGTGCCTGACACTATCTCCTCCTGTCCAGTTACCAGAGCTAAAGCAGCACTCAGTGTTGTGCCCTCAGCTAGACAGGTATCAGCTACCAGGTACCCCAAAGTAATGTTTGGTAGCAGAACAGGGTCCCGATTAATCTCCTCCACAGTGAAGATCATAGCTTTGAGCCAGCGGTATGAACGAAGGTTAACACTGAAAGAGAATGTAATGTTTTGTAATTTGAGGAATAAATAAATTGGGTCAGTTCAGTAATAATCTATATGGAGGGAAAACACATATCATCCTGATATGATATGAAATCCTAGTATGTTGGAATATGCACTGTGAAAATATTATTTCAGGCAACCTAAATTAGTTCATTCAATTTAAAAAATCAAATAAAGGTATTTTATGCTGAGCAGAAAGTCAGGGTGAGGTTATGTGATTACAGTAAACAAAAACCATCCATGACATTTTGACATTTTGAAACAGTTGCTTTACAAATGGCTTTATAATTAATTTTAAATGCTCTCATTATACTTACCCCTGGCAGCGAACATCATGTTGTATTTCAGTAAAAACATGATCAGGTGCTGGTGCTTCATTATGAACTGGAAACAGACCACCAATTATCACGTCTCCCTCTTTATACAAGCTCTCTGAAACAAATCTGTCCTGCAGACCACATGACAGGCCTGCACCACAAACCCTGACCATCTCAAATATGAATCCCACCAGCCACAACCAAGTAATCAAACCCATCACTTTACACACACTGAGAGAGAGTGTGTGTGAGAGAGAGAGAGAGAGAGAGAGAGAGAGAGAGAGAGAG
Source organism: Paracanthobrama guichenoti (assembly GCA_018749465.1). Classification (NCBI taxonomy): domain Eukaryota; kingdom Metazoa; phylum Chordata; class Actinopteri; order Cypriniformes; family Gobionidae; genus Paracanthobrama; species Paracanthobrama guichenoti. The sequence continues at coordinate 18,860,216 of CM031960.1, read as the reverse complement.
AGAGAGAGAGAGAGAGAGAGAGAGAGAGAGAGAGAGAGAGCGAGAGAGAGAGAGCGAGCGAGAGAGCAGAAGTGCAGGCTCATGCTTTTACAGCAAAGAAAGAAGGGTTAGATGATAACTCCTCTTTGTAGACTTTAATTTGCCTGGGGCAACGGAACATGTAACAGGAAAACAAGTGAGTGGGGGATAATTGTACAAAGCCCTTGGAGAGCACAAAAACAAATAAATAACTATGTGAGAAATAAAAATGTACCAGATATCCCATTTTAATATGTACACAGTAAACCATAAATAAATACAGGAACATATCTCTGATTAACAACAATTATTTATTAAAAAAATAAACCAAATAAGATAATCACAATGAAATAAAGTAAAAGAAAAATATTCATATGTTCATATTCCCAAATTAATTTACTTTCTTTAGCCATTTAAGCCAATCATATACCGCGCCCTGAGATCTGCAAAGCCTATAAAACTCAAGATGGCGGTTTTATGAGGGGGGCTGCTTCTTGCTTTGTACAGCTTGTTATTGTATTGTAGAGCTTTTCTGTTTGTCATTGTTTCTTTTGTTATTTTGATGTCTTTTGCCCTGGTTAATTTTGTAAGGCCTTTGGGCCTTGTGTTTTTGTTTTTCATTTTTGAATGTCTTTGTTTTTGAATTGGGAACAGGTTATGGGCCCTATACATAGTGCACATGTAGTTTATGGTTCTGTCTATTTACACCAGGTAAGGAGTGTTTGCCACCCCGTGTAAGTTTTGGTTGTAAGTAGAGTAGTTAGGTTTTGTTTATGTTTTGTTTTCAGACAGTTTCCTTTGTATTGTAGTTAATTGGGATGTTTTGTTTTATTTGTTTCTTTTTGTTGGCAACACTCTCGTTCCCTTTTCACCTTTTTGATTTTCCCTTTGTACATATGTAAATACATATCATTTTTCAGTAAAGCTTTACTACTTATGTTTCAAGCTCTGTTGTTGGTCTGCTTAAATCCTCCTTTTGGTTAGTTTTCTTACATGGCTGGTCTAGCTGATTCCTTTCTAGTTTGTTTATGTCACTTTGGATACCCCTAGACTAACAGGGACGTAACACTCAGAAAATAACATCTATACGGAGGGACATTTTATTTTGTATCAAGCGCATTAAAAACAATAAAGGTGGGTTTGCTACTGCCAATCAGGACCGTATCAAAGACCTAGTACCTGGCTGTGTCTATCATTTCTGCAGTAATAAAATCCAATGAGAAGAGAATACAGTGAACAAGTCAAGTCAAATTGTCACAGTGTGTGCAGGCAGGAAGGTGAAGACAGGTAAATACAATTCTCAAATGAGTTTAATGACCAAGGATACTCAGGTGAGCAGCACAGGCATGCCCACAACAAACTCTATACATAGACAAGACCGGACAGAGACTGAAGAAAACAGGAGAACCTAAATAGGCAACACAAATGAGATGAACACAAAGCTGACAGAGATGGACTAATAATGACAGTGACCATGGAGACATGAGTGGCGGGAAAACTAGAACAAATGAACATGTGACAAATGAAAACAGGAAGTCCATGGAACAAAACAGAACATAATTGTGACACAAGTCAAGTCAGCTTTATTTATATAGCGCTTTTTACAATGCAGGTTGTTTCAAAGCAGCTTCACAGTGTTAACAGGAAAATAATGCAACAGAATTTGATTCGGCTAGACAGCCGCTCTGGAGAAAACAGTGATGTCATCGTCCAGCTCAGTTCAGTTCTCATATAGTGTCAATGCGGGTGGATCAGTAATTTAGTTGATTATTTAGTGTCCCCAACTAAGAAAGCCAAAAGCCCAAGGCAAAAGAGGTGACAGTGGCAAGGAACCAAAACTCCATTAGGTGACAGAATGGAGAAAACCTTTGGAGAAAACAGGCTCAGTCGGGTGCCAGTTCTGATCTGGCCAACGAACAAACAGTGTATAATTATGATTCAGGCAAACATTACAGGTCAGAAGTCAGATTAGATTGGAACATTGATAATAGGATCCACCCACGGTTGAGTAGATCCTGAACGTGTGTCTTAACTTCTTGGTAGAGATGCCTAGAGATTGCATTGTATATTTTCTGTACAGGTATATTGTCTTTCCAACTCTTTAATGCATCTATACCCGAGAATATAGTGATGGTGGTGCATTGCAGTTGGCCGAATAAGGGGGTGTTAAGTATGTCACCTGTAGTGCTAGAACCAAGCTATGAAGCACCCTGGCCAACAGGCCTAAAAATCAGGGAACAGTTAGTCTATCTACCTGCAAATGATGAGGGTAAAATTGAGATCTCTGTGGAAAACGGAACAGAAAATGATATCACACTGGGCAGTCGCATTGTACTTGGCTGGTTGCACAATGTGGATGTTTTCTACCCACTGCAGGCAAAGCCTACCGAGGAGAAGAGCTCAGGGGTGTCGGATAGCAATGTCACCTTCCCCATGTAGCAGCCTGGTTCTGACCCACCAGCTGAGCCCTGGGATCCACCTGTGGATCTGAGCCATTTGCCCGATGATCAACGAGAAAAGGTACAACAGATGCTCAGAGAGGAATGTGATGTCTTTGCAAAAGATGAGTGGGATACATTAAGAAGATTAGCTTGTAAAGTGGTTTTGATGCACATAAAGAAATTCATAAAGTCATTACTACTGTGCTGTTTGCAAATGTCAGAAGTTGAAGCTGTAAGGTCCATCCGTTAGCCCAAGGACGGAATCTAACGGCCTGGTCGAAGGACTTCTGCGTGTTCGTCTTCTCAGCACTTCTTTTGGATTCACTTAATTTATGACCATCGAATTTTAAATCTGACTCCATGAATAATTTGATCTTACTCCAATTCTTTGTAACTTTGTTACATTTGTTACATTTGTAACTTAACAGCTGATCATAAGTTTAGTTGTGATTTAATTTAGATCTTTGATTTCTCTTAGTATCTCTTAATTTCAAATACTCGTTCCTCCATGGGACCCGAGTCGCTCAGAGGATAATGCTCGCGATTATAATTACATTACCTCACGGACATAAATTAGTCAGTTCTGATATTACAGAGGATTACAGAGTGAACTATTTTACCTTTAAGTGAGTCGCAAATGCTTACTCATAACAGAAAGTGTAATTTTAGCAATAGTCACGAGAGCTGTAACTTGATAATAACAGTGACAGTCAGAAATCAGATTGCCCCTCATGCTTAGCGCCATGCTCCGGTCATGGGGTCCTCGGTATGAATCTGCCCTGACAGAAAGATTTACGGAAACTCCTACAAAACTCCTCATGCGACACTACTTGAGTAATGATTTATGAAAAATACAGAATAAATCAAGATTAACATTTATTTTGGCCAGACAGAACTTAAAGAACATAATTAAACATGAATCCATGGTACACAACTTTCAGCATAAAATACAATTAAGTAATATGAAAATAGTTTCAAAGAGTCATATCTGGCACAATACATACAGTGTGTGTGCGTGTCTCTTATGACACTGACACAACACTGCATGGGGGCTTCTGTCTACAGAATGTTCCCAAATGGCAGCCCTGCCACCCTTCCTTAAATACCCAGACCAGAACAAAGGGTTGTAACTATTTGCAACACAAACACCTAGTTTGGGGGGAGAAGATCAGATATCTTTGGAGAGACCACTCAAAAAGAGAACACAAGTCTCATATGTTTCAATCTTTCTAACCCTATCAGTGACTTCAGTGATGTTGAGACCATTTTACCAATCGCACTATGACCTTTAAAAGACACCAGACATGAAAGGGATAAAACAATAGATTCACAAGATAAATCATATGTAGTATATCTTCATTCTGGGACTTGAATCAGGGGGAAGGGGAGGAAAGGGAGGTAGAGAGGGGGAGAGGGTTTTGGTCAGGGCGGTGTCCTACAGTTTCTCTGTGAGATCTTCTCTTCAGATTGAGTTTTATTGTTTTAATGCAGGGTGTTGGATCTCAGCTTTTGTCTTAGCAGTAAAACCGGTCCTTACAAAGCTTTATTTCTTGTTAATTTAGCCATTGTATCAAATAAATCCCTAGGGTTGTGTTTGTTTTCTTGAGTCGAGAAATAAGCAGATCTAGCAGGTTTTTACAGCCTTTCTGTACGTAACCATGCTCTCTTTCCATGAAATGTGAAAAACCTCCAGTTTTGTTTTCTTCCAGCTGCTCTCCATTTCTCTGGCTGGTGTTTTAAGGGCCCAAGTGTGCTCGTTGTACCACGGCATTGGACTATTTTCTTTAATCTTCTTTAAGCGCAGAGGAGCAACTATGTCTAAAGTGCCTCCATGGATCAGACTTGTTTGTTCAGCACATCCCACAGATGCTCGATTGGATTGAGATCTGGGAAATTTGGAACCCAAGTCAACACCTCAAACTCGTTTTATCCAAAGCGACTTACAACTGAGGAATACAGGAAGCGATCCGTCATGAAGAGGCGAAAAATCACATAAAGTGCCTAAAATACTAAATTCTGTACATTAGCACAAGCTAGAATAGTGAGGGAATAGAGGAAATAGATTTTTTTTTTTTTTTTTTTTTTTTTTTTTTTTTATCAAATCAAATCACCTTTATTTATATAGTGCTTTTTACAAGTCCAATTGTTTCAAAGCAGCTTCACAGTGTTAACCACTAATAATAATGCAACAGATTTTGATTCGGCTGTACAGCCGCTCTGGTGAAACCAGTGATGTTATCCAGCTAATTTCAATTATCATATAGTGTCAATGCGGGCAGGTGTCCCCAACTGAGCAAGCCAAAGGCAATGGTAGCAAGGAACCAAAACTCCTTCAGGGCCAGAATGGAGAAAAAAACCTTGGGAGAAACCAGGCTCAGTCGGGGTGCCAGTTCTCCTCTGGCTGACAAACAAACAGTGTATGATTATAATTCTGGCAACATTTCAGGTCTTAAGTCATATTAAGTAAATAGATATTCGTAAGATTGTTCGAAAGATTGGAGTCTTCATGCCGGAGACGGGTTTAATGAGGATGTCGTGCCTATGAGATTAATCTCATTCAACTTAATCTCATTTTAAAAATTAGATTAACCGCTCATGGAAAAGATGAGTTTTCAGCTGTATTTTGAATGTTGTCAGTGATTCTGCATTCTGGATGGAGGTGGGAAGATCATTCCACCAGTAAGGAACAGTGAATGAAAATGTTCTGGAAAGGGATTTTATGCCTCTCTGTGATGGTACGAGCCATCACTCCTTAGCTAAGTGAAGGCTTCTGGTGCGGGTGTATATTCATAGGAGCAAGTCGAAGTTTGCTTGCGGTGGATCTGTAAGCAAGCATCAATGCCTTGAACTTGATGCGAGCAGCAAGTAGTAGCCAGTGCAGAGAGATGAAGAGAGATGTGACATGGGCCCTTTTGGGCTCATTGAAGACGAGACCATGCCACTGTATTCTGAATCATTTGATAGCACATGATGGAAGTCCAGCAGAAGCGCATTGCAGTAGTCAAGTCTAGAAATTACCAGGGCTTGGATGAGAAGATGTGTTGCATGCTCCGTTAGGAATGGTCTGATCTTTCTAATGTTGTGCAGCGCAAACCTGCATGACCAAGCTGTCTTTGAAATGTGGACTTTGAAGGACAGCTGGTCATCAAAGGTTACTCCAAGATTTCTGAGCGACTGAAGGGGAAATCAAGGATGAACCTAGCTGAATGGTGAAGTCGTGTTGTAGAGTTGGATTGGCAGGGAAGACGAGAAGCTCAGTCTTTGCCAGGTTGAGCTGTAGGTGATGTTTCCTCATCCATGCAGAGATGTCCGTCAGACAGCTTGAGATTTGTGCAGCTACTGTGGGATCATCTGGTTGAAATGAAAGGTAGAGTTGTGTGTCATCAGCATAGCAATGGTATGAGAAGCCATGTGTCTGTATGATGAGTCTCAGTGATGTAGTGTAAATGGAGAAGAGAAGAGGCCCAAGCACTGAGCCTTGAGGAACCCCTGTGGTCAGTTGATGTGCTTTGAATACCTCCCCTCTCCAAGTAACCTTGAAAGACCTACCTGTGAGATGGGCTTCAAACCAGTGGAGTGGAATTCCTGTGATGCCCAGTGATGAGGGTGGGAAGAAGAATCTGGTGATTCACAGTGTCAAAGGCAGTTGATAGATCAAAGAGGACTGATGATTTTGAATCAGCTTTCGCAATCCGCAGGGCTTCAGTGACCGACAGTAATGCAGTCTCTGTTGAGTGGCTCCTTTTGAAACCTCTTTGGTTGATGTCCAGCTGATTATACTGTGAGAGGAAAGATGAAACCTGGTTGAAAACAACTCACTCAAGTGTTTTCGCTATGAATGGTAGGAGACAGGTAAAAAAATCTAAAAGTGATTATTTTAAGCAATGGGGTTACCCAAGACTACTTGAATGTGGTAGGGAAAATGCCAGTGCAGAGAGATGTGTTGATGATGTGTGTGAGTGCTGGTAGGAGTGTAGGAGAGGTGGCTCGAAGAAGGTGTGAGGGGATGGGATCTAGAGGATAGGTGGTAGGATGGCTGGAGAGGAGAAGTTTAGATACTTCTGCTTCAGTGAGTGTAGAGAAGGAAGAGAGAAGATGTTCAGCTGTGGATGTGGCTGATCTAAAATCCTGTGTGTGTGGAGGTGAAAACTGACTGCTGATGGTTGTTGTTTTATTGTTTTATCAGTGAAGAAATGGGCAAAGTCGTTTGCAAATAAAGATGTGGTTGGAGGTGGTGGAGGAGGACAGAGGAGAGAGTTGAATGTTCTGAAATGTGTGTGTGTGTGTGTGTGTGTGTGTGTGTGTGTGTGTGTGTGTGTGTGTGTGTGTGTGTGTGTGTGTGTGTGTGTGTGTGTGTGTGTGTGTGTGTGTGTGTGTGTGTATTTGAGGTGCTGTTGATTTTGTTGTGGAAATATGAAGATTTAGCCATGAAAGAATTGAAAATAATCAAAGATATTTGATTTTGTAAAATGAACAAAGACATTTGCTTTACTGTTTTCAACCCCCATCTCTCTCCAGGAGGGCCATTTGGAATTCCTAAAGACAAAGAAATGCTGAAGGCCTGTAGGCCAAATGTGTGTCACACCTGTAACACCGTGGGGGAAGTTTGGTCTGATTGGTCAGTTTGAATGGCTCACGTTAGGGTTTAAGTCACATGGTCAAGGAATAGATAAAAGAAGATTGTAACTGTTGCTCTGTCTCTTTTATTCTCTGGCTCTCTCTTCTTGGGGGCCTTCTCTTTGGCTCTTCTCTCCTTTGCTCTCTTCTCTTCTTTGTCTCTCTCTCCCTTCTCTCTCTCTCTCTCTCTCTCTCTCTCAGGTAAAATTCATGCTGGAGTACGATTAATGGTATAAGTTTTCATCATACCATACATTTATTTTGTAACTATTTTAAGTGTAACCATAACTAGATTTTGTCATTAAATTCTTTCAATTACAAATGATGTGCTAACTAGTTTTGATTTGGTATTGACTTTGAAGTGTTACCTATTGCAATACAATATAGTCACATTATAGCCACGCCTCCCACGTTTAGCTATTGTAACTGCGCTTATTTCCGTCGTTGGTATAAGCTGCAGTGGGTGGTAAAGACAAGAAATGTACAGTTTTCTATCATCTTGCTGATAACGTTTCTTTAGTCATTCGGCAACCCTGCAGTCAGAACCGCTGTAGAGGATCCACCCTTACAGATGGTGCGAAAACCGGGAATCCTTGCAGTGAATCTTCTGAAATTCATCAGAATGAGGACATTTTTTCACAGTTGATCTTGTGAATGGATTAAAGCTGACCTTTTGACCAAGGAATTGGTAAGTCTGTTTTCATTGTTTATGAATTGCATGAAGCAGAAATTAGAAGGTTTTAAATAGCTTCAATAGTCCCATTACTGTACAATCCGAGAATATTCAGATTATCTCCTCGGGATGGAAGGGAAAATTTCTGATAACAGTGACTTATTGTTTGCTTTATGGAGTGAAAAGTTGAGCCTACCTTGTCCAAACTCAAGACAGAGTATATTGGAATTAAAAGTTCAGATGATGAAATGATTCGATGGTGGGACATAATTGGCAAACACCAAAAGAAATCAAAACATGGTAAAATAATTGAGGCTTTAAACTTCATAAGTTTTAAAAGGCTACATAATGTGATACCATTTCTATTATCAAGTCTAGATGAGAAATGTAAAGAAGTGCATTCTAAAAATGCAGAAGCAGAAAAGTCTGAGGCAAAGATTCAAGATCTTCAAGCACAGCTAGATAAATTACTAGCTGAGCAGTTAGCCCTGACTGAAAAGTGTAAAAATCACAAGGAGACCATTGCAGATCTCAAGGCTATGCTAAATGCTAAAAAGTTCATGTCTCCCAAAACGCTTAACAGCGATGGGACTAAAAAGCATGTTCACTTCTTAGATGAGCTGACTTGCTCTAATGAATCTGAAACGTTTAGTTCAGAAAATGCATGTGCAACTCAAGAAAGTGTGCCTATTTCAGTTCTTAAGGTGATGCAGTACCGTAATAGCGCAGAGTCATGTACCAGTACGCATGGTGTACAAGCATTAGAGAGTCATGAAAATCCTCAAACTCCAGGAGAACATAGCATTCAATCCTATGGCAAAGAGAACAGGTTTTGCAGTTCTTGTAGGAAAATAGGCCACTCAGAGGAGAGATGCTGGTCACTGGGTAAAGGTCGACCTCCACCTTATTTTCAGAAAACTAGGAAATCACTTTCTAAGGGTAAAGATCAGTGCTCATTTGCAGGTAAAACTCTCAGTGAGTTAACCACAGTGTTCATGCAAGGCCTTCAGCTATTAACCTTATTGGCTGGTGGACTAGCAGTCTCATAGCAGTGAGTTTAATAGTTAAACATCCAAATTGCAATGATCCTGTTTGTATTTTCAAATTTGTAATTGTACTAAACACATTGTGCGCATTGAACACACATTATAGTTGTTTGTGTTAATATATACACATAGACTAGTTAAGTTTATTCTTTAAAACACATGATTGCTTTACTTTAAGTGTTGTATGAAACACTTAGGATAAAGGTTGTTGATGCTTTGCATTCTAGGCCATGTATCTTGTGAAAATTGGAATAACTTTAATACTGGAATTGTTTAGCCATTTCCAGTTTCATGTGTTTCTATGTTGAATTTGTTTGTCTCCTGAGTGGAAACTCTGCTATTTTCCATATAGCTGCAGTAAAACCATGTACAGGAGCATAGAATTGCCATGTGGCTACAGTGTAATTTACAATTGCATTAACCATGAAAATGCTTTCATCACAGCAGGATTCAGTACCTTTGACCTTTGCACTTTATCATGCTCCCTAACAAAAACACTGGTTTGAGCCAGACCACCCTTCACTCACATTCTCATGCTGGCTTCCTGTTACAACAGGACCAAATTTGCATCACAATTGTAAAACCTCCTTACCGTGTTTGGGGCATGATTTACACATAGCCACAGCTAAATGCAGCCACATAGATTTGATCTTCACAGACAAAGTCAAATCTACATCTGTCTCACAAAATGTATTCTATTTTATTTAAGTCTTTACATCTAGACTGTATTATAACTGTGAATTTCTCCCAGTTAATGTTTTTGTTTTTCTTCAGATTTACTAAATCAGTTAGTTATTATGTGTCTCACCAAGTTAAATATCAAAATTTACGTGAATTTATGCATTTCTCATTCTTACCTAAGTGCAAACATTTGTTTTATCATTGTATTGTAACAATGCATTTGATTTTGAACTTATTTGATTTCTGAGTCTTTGTATTTTGTCCATTTGACTTGCAACAATGTTTTGGACATCTATGGAATTGAATTTCTGTATTTGGTTACACTGAATATTTTGCTGATACTCTTCATGAAAAAGGGGATTTAAGCCAACAATGATTGTTGTTTTGTTATAAGGCAATTTATTTTTAATGTTTCCAGAAACAATGTAAGAGCTTGTGAGATCTTCTTTTATTCTCAGCCTTGACCACTTTATTAAGTACATCGATTTAATGGCTTATTGCCAGAGACTATTTTAATCTGACCACATCAAACTTCTGACCAATGACAAATACCATGTATGCTTTTGTTCTTTGTTGTGCTATATGTTCTTTTAATCACAGGATCCCTGCTGCACAAGTTCACATCCTGTGTCCTCAGAAAGAGGACAAGCGTTTGCTCTAACCTTCAGTGACTGTTCTCAAGGTGTGAAGGATTCAATGGACGTTTTGCATATCAATGATTGGTGCAACACCATTTGATGGAGCCTTCTCATGCAGGACTGAGATGAGAACAAAGACTGAAGACTGACCAGCTGCTTTTGCAACAAGTGTGGACGAGAAGTCTGAAGATGACATCTACACACAACAGAAAGCATGTCTTTGTGGACTGTGCCACCTTTGTACTCAATGATTGTGGCCAATGGTGCCAAGAGGGGACTGAAAGAATTGAAAATAATCAAAGATATTTGATTTTGTAAAATGAACAAAGACATTTGCTTTACTGTTTTCAACCCCATCTCTCTCCAGGAGGGCCATTTGGAATTCCTAAAGACAAAGAAATGCTGAAGGCCTGTAGGCCAAATGTGTGTCACACCTGTAACACCGTGGGGGAAGTTTGGTCTGATTGGTCAGTTTGAATGGCTCACGTTAGGGTTTAAGTCACATGGTCAAGGAATAGATAAAAGAAGATTGTAACTGTTGCTCTGTCTCTTTTATTCTCTGGCTCTCTCTTCTTGGGGGCCTTCTCTTTGGCTCTTCTCTCCTTTGCTCTCTTCTCTTCTTTGTCTCTCTCCCTTCTCTCTCTCTCTCTCTCTCTCTCTCTCTCTCTCTCTCTCTCTCAGGTAAAATTCATGCTGGTACGATTAATGGTATAAGTTTTCATCATACCATACATTTATTTTGTAACTATTTTAAGTGTAACCATAACTAGATTTTGTCATTAAATTCTTTCAATTACAAATGATGTGCTAACTAGTTTTGATTTGGTATTGACTTTGAAGTGTTACCTATTGCAATACAATATAGTCACATTATAGCCACGCTCTCCCACGTTTAGCTATTGTAACTGCGCTTATTTCCGTCGTTGGTATAAGCTGCAGTGGGTGGTAAAGACAAGAAATGTACAGTTTTCTATCATCTTGCTGATAACGTTTCTTTAGTCATTCGGCAACCCTGCAGTCAGAACCGCTGTAGAGGATCCACCCTTACAGCCATATGGACTTCATCTGAGAAGGATGAGAGCAGAGACTGATACTTACTCAGGTCTGACGGTTTGTTTGATTTGCGCCATTTTCTCTCTGCTGCCCTGAGTTTGGTCCAGTGTTCACGAAGAACATCAGATAACCAAGGATTAGAGGGAGTACCACGTGCTGGCCTAGAAGATAGAGGACAGATACTATCTAGACAAGAAGTTAAAGTGGAACAAAGTGTGTGTTGCAGTATTTACATCCATGGATGAGAAAAAAACATCCATGAAAAAAATTCAGCCATTAATTCAAATGGATGAGTCAAAATTATAAATGATTATACATTTAAATTTAAATGTTACATTTATACACTTTTTATTTTTAAAGCACATTAGCTTTTTATCAATCCATCAGTTAACATTTACAACAATGTATGAGTGTAAGCTGTGTGAAAATATGGGTCGATCTCTGCATTTGTCTGAAAAAAGACACGCTGAATGAAGATGCAATTTCAGTCTCTGACAGTAAATGCTGATTTTGAAATAGCATAAATAAATTGGTTTCCCCGGTTATCTCTGTAAACAAAGAAGTGCTGCGGTTATACACACTACTTGTTTACAGTTTTTCTTGATTGCTTAAATACATTTCTTAAAATCATGGGTCCTTTTCTTCGAAACTCTAAACACAAATCCATAACTTGTCACACAATTCCCGCAAATGTTTTTTTTTTGTCAAAATGAAGCTCTCCACTCCAAACCATTCAATCTTGCTGAAAAACCCTCAGACATGACATACAAGCACTTAAAAACCCATACAGACTGCAACATAGTTTTGCATACTAGTGAGATCAATTCAAAACACTGTTACAAAAACCTCCTTTTGGCAATCAGGAATAATTTTATAGTTCAATGTCTATTACAGTATACAACATAAATATAGGGCGTGCAGATACAGCGAAATTCAAGTCAAGTCACCTTTGTTTATATAGCGCTTTTTACAATGCCGATTGTTTCAAAGCAGCTTCACAGTGTTAACAGGGAAATAATGCAACAGAATTTGATTCAGCTGTACAGCCACTCTGGAGAAAACAGTGATGTCATCAAGATAATTTCAATTGTCATATATTACTGGGAATGCCCACAAAAACGTCATATATACGTTCATGCTGTGGGGGAAAACAACCTATTTGAATGAACGCGCGTAGACCTTGTTAGACGCTTTATCTTTACTCTTTGTAATGATTACGATTTATTTTTGCTTGGTGCAATGCCAAAAAGTTGCCATGTGGCGTTCTGCACCTCTAGTAAGTTAAAAAACCTGATCTGAAGTTTTATACTGACAAATAAATAGATGGAGCCATTCGTCAATTCCGAAAGCCTGTGCAATACGACCATTACAATGGGTGACATGAAAGACACTTCAGACACTTTCCCAAGTGAAAGACACAGGCTTCAGTTTAGGAGCAACCGTGGAAAAATATATTGGATCCCCGCAGGGTTACTCATATAACCCCAGCCCAGTACCAGTTCTCAAGGATTCAGTGGCAAAGGAATTGATGCCAGACGCTCCACCACGTCCGGCACCAATGGTTTGCTTCTGGAGAATATAAGCACCACTTTCAGGGCGCAGCAAACCAGCAAGTGCCAGGGTCTCTCAGTGCTTCTACCAGTTTGAGGTGAAAACACAGTAGGAAACTGGCTCTACACGTAGGCTATAGAATCTAGCGAATGTGTTGGGTATCGCCCAGCCCGCAGCTCTTGAGATATCTGACAGCGAGGCGCCACATGCCAGCACCCAGGAAGATGCAACACTTCTAGTAGAGTGTGCTCACACCCTGAGTGGACAGGGCACACCTTGTGCTTGGTAAGCCAAGGTGATGGCATCCACTATCGAGTGGGCCGTCCTCTGCTTGGAGACAGCCTTTCCCTTCTGCTGACCTCCGTACAGACAAAGAGTTGATCTGAGGTCCTGAAGCTCTTAGTTCTATCCACTTACAGCCACAGAGGGTGGACGGGACAGAACAAAGCCAGGACTGGGTCTGCCTCCGCCAGGGGCAGCGCTTGCAGGTTCACCACATAGCCAGGCTGGGGTCTCAGTACCAGATGGGTGTCACCTGGCCCGAACTCTAGGCACGATTTGTCAACCAAAATGCCTGCAGGTCCCCTACCCTCTTGATTGAGGCCAGTGCAGCCAGCAGCAAAGACTTCATAGACAGAATATTTAGCTCTGCCGGCTGCAAAGGCTCGAATGAGGCATTCTAAAGTGCTTGGAGCACCAGAGCAAGATCCCAAGAGGGTACAGAGGGAGGTCGAGGAGGATTTAACCGTCTCGCCCCCCTGAGGAACCTGACGACCAGGTCGTGCTTCCCAACCTTCTTACCTTCCATATGGGTGTGATAAGCAGATATTGCAGCAACATAGACCTTGAGGGTGGAGGGAGACAGCCTACGCTCTAAAAATTAAGGCAGGAAGGAAGCACAGACGCGATCAAACATCTTTGGGGGTCTTTTCGGCAAAAACACCACTCGATGAACAGGTTCCACTTCAAGGCATAAGCCTGTCTCGTAGATGGTGCTTGTGCCGAAGTGATGGTGTTAACTACCTCTTGGGGTTAGGGTTAGGGTTAGGATTAGTCAGGGTGCCCTGTCTCTGAGTCAGAAGATCCTTCCTCTGAGGAATCTGCCAAGGAGGGGCTGTCGCAAGGAGCATTAGCTCTGGTCCGGTTGGGCCAGTATGGCGCCACCAACAGGACCTGCTCCTAGTCCTTCCTGACTTTGCACAGGGTTTATGCAAGTAGGCTCACTGGGGGAGCTGTGCGTGATTGCATCCATGCTGAGTGTTCCCTTGGTCAGCGAATAAAACCACTGGCAGTGGGACGTTTCTGGGGAGGCAAACAGGTCAACCCGCCCCTCCCCGAACTGTCTCCAGATCAACTGGACCACCTGGGTGTGGAGTCGCCATTATCCTGGGAGCACAGCTTGTGATAGGTCATCGGCCAACCGCGAAGACTGTGCTTTTATTTACTATTTTACTTTCTTTTACTCTCAATTTTTACAAACTTATCATCTGCATTGATCTACTATGACAGCTCTTTTGGACATTGGTTACCTCTACACTGGACTGTTTCAGGACACTTTCGCCGATACTCTGTGGCCACCTGAGAATCAAGAAACACTGCGGGAAACGCGCTGTAGTCCGAAACATGGCTCACGCCCACGGTCCCGGACACAGCTGTGACGCCATCGGAGAATGTTCAATCTTCTCTGTTTTTCGGATGGACAGAACAGCCGAGTCCGGTAAATCCAAAGGCGGTGGAGTATGCTTCATGATCAACAAGAAATGGTGCGATCCCAGGAACATCACCATTCTCTCGTGGTCCTGCTCGCCTCATCTGGAACATTTAACAATAATTTGCCGCCCATTCTATCTGCCGAGGGAGTTTTCTGCGGTTGTCGCGACCGCTGTTTGGCTTTATCTGGCCTTCATGATGTTGCCAGCGGCATCATAAACAAACACCCCGATGCTGCTTTCATCGTCGTGGGCGATTTTAACAAAGCAAACCTAAAGAAAGTCCTGCCAAACTTTCACCAGCACGTCTCCTGTCCTACACGAGGAGCAAACACGCTGGATCATTGATACTCTCCGTTCAAGAACGCCTATAAAGCGCGGTCACTTCCAGCATTTGGCAAATCGGATCATGCCGACATTTTCCTCACTCACGAATACAAACAAAAGCTCATTCAGGAACCCCCGATGAGGCGGGAAGTTAAGCGTTGGTCGCCCCACTCAGAGACCGCGCTTCAGGCAGCTCTGGATGATGTAGATTGAGACATGTTCCAAGCAAGTTCAGCCGACGTAAGCGAGTTCACAGAAGTGGCGCTTTGCTTCATCAACACACTTACAGAGCAAGCCACGCAAACAATAACAATAACGTCCTTCTCAAATCAGAAACCGTGGGTGGACAATTCAATCCGCGCTGCAGTGAACACACGCACTGCTGCTTACAACGGCGGTCTCCTTTCAGGGAATATGACTGAATACAGATCGTCCTGCTATGCTCTCAGACGAGCAGTTAAAGCCGCAAAACTCTGTTACAAAGACCGAGTGGAATCTCATTTCCAACTCAACGACTCGCACATGTGGCAAGGTCTGAGGTCCATCTGCTCGTTTGGATCTAAATCCTCTGCAGAGGGGAGCGCTGACCCGTTGCTCGTGAACGAGTTAAACTCTTTCTACGCTCGCTTTGACTGTAACCGCGGCAACGCGACTCCGCCAAGTGGCGCGTTAGAGGAAATTACTCAGAGCAGCAACAACCACGTGATCTCTGTCTCAGAGGATGAAGTTCGGAGAGCACTCAAGCGTGTGGATGTCGGGAAAGCTGCCGGGCTGGATGGTATTTCAGGTCGTGTTCTGCGGTCCTGTGCTGATCAGCTCGCCGGGTTGTTTACATCTATCTTTAATGAGTCCCTCGCTACATTTGTGGTCCCCACCTCCTTCAAAAAATCCACCATCATCCCTGTCCCTATGAACAGTAAACCCTCTTGCCTAAATGACTATCGTCCAGTGGCACTCACGTCTATAGTCATGAAGGTCTTTGAGAGACTCATTAAAAACACCATTTGCGCCTTCATTCCTGACACTTTGGACCCTCTTCAGTTTGCCTATCGTCCCAATAGATCGACTGAAGATGCCATCTCTCATGTCCTCCACTCCTCCCTCACTCACATCGACAGCAAAAGTGGGAACTACGTAAGGCTGCTATTTATTGACTATAGCTCAGCCTTTAACACCATAGTTCCCATCAAGCTAACCTCCAAACTCCTGGATCTCAGCCTGAATCCTTCTCTCTGCCACTTCATTGAGGACTTCCTCACTGGCAGGCCTCAGGTGGTGAGAATAGGCCAGTCCACCTCCACCTCCACCTCCATCTCCCTGAGTGTGGGAGCTCCATAGGGCTGTGTCCTGAGTCCCCTGCTCTACTCGCTCTACACGCATGACTGTTTGTCCACACACAGCTCCACCTCTATCATCAAATTTGCTGATGATACTGTTGTCCTGGGCCTCATTTCCAACAACAATGAGACGGCATACTTGGACGAGGTGGAGCATCTAACATCATGGTGCCAGGACAACTGTCTCTCTCTGAATGTTGGCAAGACCAAAGAAATGATTGTGGACTTCAGGAAGAGACAGCAACGCACATACTCCCCCCTCATGATCAGCGGGTCACCAGTAGAGAGAGTGAGCAGCTTCAAGTACCTGGGAGTAAACATCTCCGAGGACCTGACCTGGACTGCTCACATTCAGACACAGGTGAAAAAAGCCAGGCAAAGACTGTTCCACCTGCGCCAGCTGAGGAAATTCAGGGTTTCACCAGCTATCCTGAAAACTTTCTATTTAGGGGCGATAGAAAGTGTACTAACTCAGTGCATCACAGTGTGGTATGGGAACAGCACCAGTCATGACCGCAAAGCCCTGCAAAGAGTTGTGCGCTTAACCGAGCGTATCTCAGGGTCAGCTCTCCCGTCTCTGCAGGACATCTACACCAAACGCTGCAAAGGTAGAGCTACTAAGATCATCAAGGACGCTAATCACCCTGCAAACCCTCATTTCACGCTGCTGCCATCTGGTAAGCGCTTCTGAAGCCTGATGGCCAAAACTGAGAGACTCGGGAGGAGCTTCTTCCCCCAGGCCATCAGACTCCTGAACTCAGTCACTTAACATCACGTGACCATCGACATACTGACATTGCACTGCACTTTCTGTTCTCGTTGTTACTGTGTAACAGCCTGTTATAAACCTGTTTGCACATTATACTCTTTGTACATTTGTTAACCAGATATTTATAAGTCTACAGTTTACTCACTGCACAGTTTACTCCACTTATTTTATTCTACTTCTTTATTTTTATTTTTACTTTTTTTTCTACTTGATGATTATTTATAATTCTACAGATATATATATATATATATATATATATATATATATATATATATATATATATATATATATATTAGTACTTTTGTATTCTATTTCTATTATAATTTCCTCCTTGTGTTTTTAACTGTGAATTTGCACTGTCCATGGAGCGGACCTGTTTACATTTCACTGCCGGTTGTATATTCTGTATATAACTGTGTATGTGACAAATAAAACTCTCGAATCTTGAATCTTGAATTTATTTGATCCAAAATACAAAAACAAAACAGTAATATTGCGAAGTATTTTTATAATTTAAAATAATTGTTTTCTATTTGGCTATATTTTTAAAATGCTATTTATTCCAGCCTTCAGTTTCAGATTTTCCCTTCAGAAATCACTGTAATATGCTGATTTACTGCTCAAGAAACATTTGTGTACAATTTATTTCAGGATTCTTTGATAAATAGAAAGTTCAAAACAACAGCATTTATCTGAAATAGAAATCTATTGAAATTAATACTTTTATTCACAAAGATGCCTGTTTTTATTATTTTGGATCAAATAAATCCAGCCTTGGTGATCAGAAGAGACTTTCTTTTAAACATACAGTTCTAAAACTTTTGAACGGTACTGTATTTCTAAAATCTTTATGTACAGACAATGTACACTCACCTAAAGGATTATTAGGAACACCATACTAACACTGTGTTTGACCCCCTTTCGCCTTCAGAACTGCCTTATTCAACAAGGCATTGATTCAACAAGGTGCTGAAAGCATTTTTTAGAAATGTTGGCCCATATTGATAGGATAGCAATTTGAAATGATTCGAGCTTTGTGACATGGTGCATTATCCTACAGGAAGTAGCCATCAGAGAATGGGTATATGGTGGTCATAAAGGGATGGACATGGTCAGAAACAATGCTCAGGTAGGCCGTGGCATTTAAACGATGCCCAATTGGCACTAAGGGGCCTAAAGTGTGGCAAGAAAACATCCCCCACACCATTACACCACCACCACCAGCCTGCACAGTGGTAACAAGGCATGATGGATCCATGTTCTCATTCTGTTTACGCCAAATTCTGACTCTACCATCTGAATGTCTCAACAGAAATCGAGACTCATCAGATCAGGCAACATTTTTCCAGTCTTCAACTGTCCAATTTTGGTGAGCTTGTGCAAATTATAGCCTCTTTTTCCTATTTATAGTGGAGATGAGTGGTACCCGGTGGGGTCTTCTGCTGTTGTAGCCCATCCGCCTCAAACTTGTGCGTGTTGTGGCTTCACAAATGCTTTGCTGCATACCTCGGTTGTAACGAGTGGTTATTTCAGTCAAAGTTGCTCTTGAAATGCCCTCTCCACCAACATGGATGTTATTCTGCACGGCTTGGTGGGGAGCGCTGACTTTTTAAAAAACTATGAGCTCCCAGGGGAGAGACGTCTCTTCCGACTGGGTCATCATCATATAAACATGGTGAGACATGCAAAGACATGCAAAGAATAAGGTTCACCCATGAATGAGTTAACGTCATGGAGATCCTTGAAGAAGGCTATTTTACTATTTAATTCCTCAGAATTAAATGTAGCCAAAAAACTTCCTCAGCATTAAATGCAACCAAATATCAACCAGACAAGTAAACACAGTCTAGATGAAAGGCTGAATATAATATATTAATACAAGCATTTAACTTCTCAAATCAGGTGAGCAATTTATTATTTAATTTGCAGCCAAATATCAACCAGACAAGTAAACATGTCTGGATTAAAGGCTGTACTTTTATCTTTAGATCAGACTGACATGCCTGCAACACCACCATGGTGTTAGAGACTAGTTTCAATTCACCTTGTGTTGGACCTTCCCTTACTGATAAATTCTCAAGTTATCTTTCAACATTTTTTCTAGTTGTGGTTCTTGTTGGTGTTTTTTTCTCTGTGCTTGCAACTGCACAATATGACAAAATAATTTTAATTCACAAAGTAGTTTTTCTTTGTTTTTGTGCTCTCCGATGGCTTTATACAATTATCCCGCACTCACTTGTTTTCCTGTTGCATGCTCTTTTGCCCCAGGCAAATTAAAGTCTACAAAAGAGGAGTTGCCATCGAACCCTTCTTTCTTTACTGAAAAAGTGTGAGCCTGCACTTCTCTCTCTCCCCCCGGTTTTTCTGTGCATGTGTGTGTGTGTGTGTGTGTGTGTGTGTAAAGTGATGGGATTGATTATGTGGTTGTGGCTGGTGGCAAACATAGTTGAGATGGTCAGGGATTGTGGTGCAGGCCTGTCCTGTGGTCTGAAGGGCAGATATTTTTCAGAGAGCTTGTATAAAGAGGGAGACGTGATAATTGGTGGTCTGTTTCCAGTTCATAATGAAGCACCAGCACCTGATCATGCTTTTACTGAGACGCAGCATGATGCTCGCTGCCAGGGGTAAGTATAATGAGAGCATTTAAAAATGATCTATAAGGCAATTTGTAGAGTTGTTGAACTGTTTATTTGTATTTATTTGTAGACTGTTTATACATTCAAAATGTCAAAATGGTTTCTCATGGATGTTTTTTGTTTACTGTAATTACATAACCTCACCCTGACTTTCTACTCAGCCTAAAATAACTTTATTTGGTTTTTAATTTAATTAACTAATTTAGGTTGCCTGAAACAATATTTTAATTTTGCATATTCCAACATACTAGGATTTCATATCAGGATGACATATAGATTGTTATATACCTCCATAAAGATTATTACTGAACTGACCCAATTCAGTTATTCCTCAAATTACAAAACTTTGCATTTTACATTCTCTTTTAGTGTTGACCTTCGTTCATACCGCTGGCTCAAAGCTATGATCTTCACCGTGGAGGAGATTAATCGGGACCCTGTTCTGCTACCAAACATTACTTTGGGGTACCTGGTAGCCGATACCTGTCTAGCTGAGGGCACAACACTGAGTGCTGCTTTAGCTCTGGTAACTGGACAGGAGGAGATAGTGTCAGGCACAGAGTGCAACGGGTCTCCAATGGTGCCTGTCATTGTCGGTGATGCTCGTTCCTCTGCCTCAATAGTGGTGGCTGACACGCTGGGAGTTTTTGATATCCCCATGGTATAGTGAATTAACCCTCAGAGACCCAATCATTGATTATTTATTTCTATTTGATCATTTTTGGGGGGAATTTATGTTTATGCAGTCTTAGTTTTGGGGTGATTTTTGCAACAAGTGTTGCCAATAATAGTGTCAGTAGCCAATGAGCGTGGTGTGACTTTGATATGCTAAACTTGCTGCTATAGTACATTGTAGAGTATAAGAAACTGTTATTTGTAGTTTTAACACAGGTCTATTGAAAACAGTTTGAATTATTGAAATGGTTTATATATGTGTAGCAATTTAGCTACAGTGTCTCTAAGCATAAAATGTGCTTTCTTTTTTTTACACACTTTTTCTTCAGATCTTGTTTTTGTGCTTTGTCTGCCCAGGTGAGTTATTTTGCATCCTGTGCTTGTCTGAGTGACAGTCGCAGATTTCACTCTTTCCTGCGCACTGTTCCCAGTGATGCCTTCCAAGCCAAGGCCATGGCCCGTCTGCTGCGACTGCTGGACTGGACCTGGGTAGGGGTGGTTGCAGGGGATGATGAATATGGTAAAAGTGGTGTGCAGCTGCTCTTGAAAGAACTGGAACATTTAGGGATCTGTGTGGACTACTTGGAATTAATTCCTAAAACACACTCACAAAGCAGGATCAGGCGAGCTGTGGAGAGGATCAAGAGTTCCACAGCTCGTGTGGTGGTGACATTTGCCATTGCCCCTGACATAGCAGTCCTGTTCAAGGAAGTGGTGGTGCAGAATGTGACCAACAGGCAGTGGATAGCCACAGAGGCCTGGAGCACCTCTATTCAGTTCTTTGACCAAGCAAGCATTCCTCTTCTAGCCGGTACAATCGGCTTTGCCCTGCGCCGAGCTGATATTCAGGGTCTTGGTGATTATCTTGCCCAGCTGAGCCCTGTGAAGCAGCCAAATGAACCGTTTGTAAAAGATGTATGGGAAGAAATGTTTGGTTGCTCGCTGGCACAGGACTGGCAGCCTTCATTTAAAATGCCAAAGTGCACAGGCTCAGAGAATGTGGAGAAGCATGGCCACATCTACATAAATGTTTCACAGTTGAGAGTTACTTACAATGTGTATAAGGCTGTGTATGCTATTGCCAATGCTATTCACAACATGATGGCCTGTCAGCCTGGTAGAGGGCCATTTAAAAATGGAGGATGTCCTGATGTGACTCAAATAAAGCCCAGACAGGTACAGACAGGTGCAGAGGGGGTGGGGGGGATTAAATTAATCACTGTGTTAGATAATCTGTGCTATTTTCCTTTTACAGCTCTTGCACTACTTAAAAGTAGTAAACTTCACAACACCAGTGGGTGAGCTGATTTATTTTGAAGATAATGGTGAGCCATCCGCCTCTTATGACATTATGAACTGGCATGTTGATGAAAGTGGAACAGTGAATTTCATCCAGGTTGGACAGTTTGATGCAGCCAAAGGACCAGGCCAGGAGCTGAACATAAACCTGGAGAAAGTGGTTTGGGGTGGGGGCTGGGCTGACAAGGTAAGAATCCAGTGACTTTTCATTCATTATATAATTTCAAATGTTTTTTGTTTAAATATGTGTGTGTGACATCTGTAGCGACCACCGGTCACATGCCTTGAAACATTCACCTCTCGCGATAGAGTCAGCAAGATTATTAGATTCTGCCAAATATTAAGAGATTGAAGAATATTACATAATAATTACATAAATGCATCACACAGCAAGAAGAAAATATCTTGCTATATCAGTGCAAGTGAAAGATATGAAGTTAGTTTAGATAGTTATAATATATATATATATATATATATATATATATATATATATAGGCATACAGAGACTTTAAAACACAAGTTTAAAGCTTTATCTACTGATTCCCAATCTTATCTATATTACATTTTATCTGTATATAATTATGTTAATTTAAACTAAATGTTTAATAATAATTGTTAAACTAAAATTGCTCATGTGTACTGGATTAGGTGTATAATAATTATATAAATCATGTATAAATCATAATTATTATAATGAATAATCATCACTAAAAGTCAGACAATTTTGTATCTAAAAATATTGTACTATATAGTGACCTTTACAGTTTTTTTTTTTTTGTTTTTTTTTTTTTTTTTTGTTTGTTTTTTTTCTTTACAATTGCTTAAGCCCAATTTCAAAAACAAGGCTCATTTTGTCAAAACACTACACACAATTCACACATCCATACACATTGTGTGTGTGTGTGTGTGTGTGTGTGTGTGAGAGAGAGAGAGAGAGAGAGAGAAAGAGAGAGAGAGATTATGACTGGTGCTGTTTATTGTAAGTGTTTTAAAGTATTGTAAATCCTAGCCATCTCCTCCACTGTCTCTTCCACCATCTCCTCCACTGTCTCTTCCTCTTCCACCTGCTCTGTCTCTTCCTCTTTCACCTGGGCCTTTCCTCTCAGAGCAAATGAGAGGATGCTTAGTTACCTTTTACCTGACATCTTTGAAAGACAGATGCAATGATTAATGCATCCATGGCCAGGATATAAAATATGGCTATCCCCCTAAACCGGCTTCATTGTATAGTCCCCTGATTTGTCACATGTAATCAGGGGTTTTATTGAGATCAAATCTGGTGGTGATTCTTATGGACTAGCAAGATATGACATGACATGCTCCTACCAGACACATTTATTTCAACCTATGTTGAAACTATTTTCTAACCCTACATATATTTGTGAGAAAACAAGCAGAAAAAACAAACAAACAAAAAAAAAAAACATTAACAATCAAAAATAAAATGCATACGGATGAAGTACTGTATGTGTCAGTCCAGTGGTATAATTCTTGCTTTTAATGCGAGAGGTCCTGGGTTTACAACCTGGCTGCCTATACAACTTTTTTTTTTTAAACATGCAAGTGGCATTCTGTGCTTTCACCATTGTCTGCTATATGTACATATTCTGCTTATATTCTATTATTTTCTATGAGGGGTCAAGTAGGGCTCTCTTGCCATGTAGAAAAAAAAGGGAGAAACAAATCAGCAGGCAAAAAAACTTTCACTAATGACAACATTCTAGCTTACTCTTGTATTCTGTACTGAACATGAAAATGTAAATGAGTTTTTGTAGAAATGTTTTGCAAGTGAACTCTGTAAAAAAAGGGTACACAAAGTGTGTCGGTGAATGCATCCAATATCAAACCTCTCAGTATGGAGCAGATACAGCCCTTTAATGGACACAACCATTGATATGTCCTGGGAATGAGTATATGATTGTGAGAGTGTGTCGTTTATAGAAAAAAGAGGAATGCATTTGTGTGTGGATTTTCTTTTCTTTCTGATCTTCTTTATGTGCTTGTGATGACAGATATTGTGTTATTAGACGAATGATGAGAGTCTAATTGAGTTTCTTCCTGTATTATTCAGGTTCCTGTATCTGTGTGCAGTGTGACCTGTCCTCCAGGCACTAGAAAGGCCATACAAAAAGGAAAACCTGTCTGCTGCTTCGACTGTCTTCCCTGTGCAGCAGGAGAAGTCAGTAACACGACAGGTATTACATATAGTAATTAATAACATGATTAAATGATACATTTTATTGAAAATAAATAACTTTTGAACATTGAGCTAGACATTGTAAAAGTTGTGTAGGTAACATTAAAAACATCTGTGTAATGGAAAACCTTAACTGCGAGCAATAATGTTTTTCTAGACTCTACAGAGTGTACAAGATGCCCTGAGCAGTTCTGGTCAAACACTGAAAGAACAATGTGTATGCCAAAGGTAGTAGAGTTTCTGTCTATGCAAGATACCATGGGAATTGTCCTGACAGTCTTATCTGTCACTGGGGCGACACTGACCACAACTGTTCTGGCTGCTTTTTTCCATCACCGTGACACACCCCTGGTGCGAGCCAACAACTCAGAGCTGAGCTTCCTGCTATTGGTGTCGCTCACCCTCTGCTTCCTGTGTGCCCTAGTTTTCATTGGTCGGCCTGCACCATGGAACTGCATGCTACGCCACACCCTGTTTGGAGTGAGCTTTGTGATCTGCATTGCCTGCGTCCTTAGTAAGACTGTGGTGGTGCTGGTGGCTTTTCGAGCCACTCTGCCTGGATCTAACCTGGTGCAGTACTTTGGGCCCATTCAGCAGAGGGCAGGCATCTTGCTTTGCACGCTGATTCAGGTTGTCATTTGTTTGCTGTGGCTGCTGCTGGCTCCCCCTCTGCCCACAGAGAGTGCAGGTGAGCTTGGCGCTCGAGTGATCCTGCAGTGCACAGTGGGATCTGTTGTGGGGTTTGTACTGGTGCTGGGCTACATCGGTCTGTTAGCAGTAGTCTGCTTCCTACTGGCCTTCTTTGCTCGAAAGCTCCCAGACTATTTCAATGAGGCTAAATTCATTACTTTCAGCATGTTGATCTTCTGTGCTGTGTGGATTGCATTTGTGCCAGCGTACGTCAGCTCACCAGGGAAGTACACTGTGGCAGTGGAGATTTTTGCCATTTTGGCTTCCAGTTACGGTCTGTTGCTGTGTATATTCACCCCAAAATGTTACATCATTCTGCTTAAACCTGAGAAAAATACAAAAAAGAACATGATGGCCAGATAAGGTTTACAAATGCAAGGCTTTTGTGAGAAGGCAACATTTTACTGAGTGCAATATTTATCACAATAACAACAACAACAAAAATCTGCATTTAGTTTAATTACAAATTTTACTCTGAAGCCCAGTTTCACAGACAGGGTTTACATCAGGCTTAAATTAGGACATTTAAGAAGCTTTTATAAATATGCCTTAATAAAAATCATTACTGACGTGTGTCTTGAGACAAAACAATGGCACTGACATATTTTAAGAGATAAGAGCAAGAGCAAGTTGCTTTCAGTTAAAACAGCTCAAACATGTATTTTAGTCCAGGACTAGGCTAAAACCATGTCTGTGAAACCATCCATAAATGTTATAGGTGTTTTGTTTGTATATTTGTATATGTGTATTTCAATGTATTGTGTCTCAGTAAACAGTACTATTTGAATAAACAGAAAAAGTTCTTTCCAAGTTTAATCTCTGATTTTGATTCATCCCCACAAAATGGAATTAAGAGAAAAATACCATACAAGGATACAAGGTTTCATGGGCTCATCAACTGTTTCCCCTCTATACACTTACCCAGACAATGAATGGGAGAGAGTAAGGTGACGTGCTAATGGTAAAGGGAGAGTTTATTCCAAAATGCAAAATTCTGTCATAATTTAATCACCCTTATGTCCTTATCACAAACATGTATGTGTGCCTTTCTTCTGTAGAACACAAAATAAGATATTAAAACAAATGTTGGAACAACATGAGGGTGAGTAAATGATGACAGAATTTATTTTAAATTTCTTTATTACAAATGTAACATACTTAGTAGTAATATTGTAATTGAATAGTTGCAAGCGACTAACCATAAACATATCCCTAATCCTAACTTTATAATAGGTGCATGTTGTTAATTAATATTACTGAGTTGGATTAATCAGCAAACACGGTAAGCCATGTCATCTCCTGTTATTGTCACTTGCACTGCCTGCTACATGTTCAGTATATCTTTCTCTGTCAGCGAACAGGGCTTTACATGTCATAAATGCAGGGAGATAGTCAGGCTGACAGAGAAGATTTCAGAATTAGAGACATTAAAAGTGCTGGCTAATGCTAATCGTAAATTCTCTAAGATTATTATTCACGTCGGCACTAACGATGTTTGATTTCGCCAGTCGGAGATCACCAAAATTAACATTAAAGAGGTGTGTGAACTCGCAAGTACGATGGCTTCAAATGTCACTTTAGATGTGTCACCCTAGGGCACTACACTGTTAATCCGGGCCTGACTGTGGCTGGCTGTAGAGAAGAGCACGACAATGAAGAGGGGGTGTGATTCTGAAGTCAGATTAGATTACAAAATCCAATTTTAGTTTTCATCTGGTCATATCCCAAGGTTGTGTTTTTTGATCACAGGTAATCCAAACTTTCTTTTTAGTAAAATTGGATTACCTTTGATACAAAAAAATCTTTTGATCAGGATTTTACTGATCCCAGCAGAAGGATGGATTTCAGGAACAAAAATGTAATAAAACTTTAAAACTGGTCAAAGAATACAACATTTGTATCATGTAATATACACACACATTTTTTATTTAGCTCTTGATTAGTTTAACTGTTAAAATAATAAATTAGAAGTAGACCTTAGGCTACTTAATAAGCCTTTGGTAGCCTACAGTAAAATAACCCCAAACATCATATTATATTTCATTTTCATATTTATATTTCATTATATTTCTTTTTATATGTATTTATTTATTTTTTTACCACTATTTGTAAACTACATTGGTACAATATTAAGAGATGAACATAAAGTTTCTCGGTTGAATGCTACACAAAACTTTTCTGAGAGAACACAAAAGCATTGAAATTTTTTTCTTTTTTCTTTTTAATCTCTTTTTTTTTTTTTTTTTTTCCTTTAGGGGCTCCATAGAGCACTAGTAATCCAGATTTGGAAATCTGAAAAAGGTTACATCTGGATAGGATGATCCAACGCTATTTTGCTTTGAAAAACGAGCACAAAGGTAAGATAAATGATCCTGGATAGCAAAACCACATTTCCAAATCCAGATCATTCTGATCCAGATTCAACTTTTTGGACATGCACGCATTGACGTTAAACAATCCAAGACAAGAAACAGACTAAAATTGAGGGCTTAAATACATGAAGGCAAAAAAGGAGCTGAGGAGATACTTAACGAGGGGCAGGTAAATAAGATGAACCAGTGAAACACATGGGAAAACTGGCTCAAAGGAAAACAAGCAAACAGAAATTGAACACAGTGGGGGAAAAAAACAGTAAAGACTAACATCAGTTCTTAACTGGATAATTACAAACCCGATTCCAAAAAAGTTGGTACACTGTACAAATTGTGAATAAAAAAGGAATGCAATAATTTACAAATCTCATAAACTTATATTTTATTCACAATAGACTATAGATAATATATCAAATGTTGAAAGTGAGACATTTTGAAATGTCATGCCAAATATTGGGTCATTTTGGATCATTTTCATCATGAGAGCTACACATTCAAAAAAAGTTGGGACAGATAGCAATAAGAGGCTGGAAAAGTTAAATGTACATATAAGGAACAGCTGGAGGACCAATTTGCAGCTTATTAGGTCAATTGGCAACATGATTGGGTATAAAAAGAGCCTCTCAGAGTGGCAGTGTCTTTCAGAAGTCAAGATGGGCAGAGGATCACCGATTCCCCCAATGCTGTGGCGAAAAAATAGTGGAACAATATCAGAAAGGAGTTTCTCAGAGAAAAATTGCAAAGAGTTTGAAGTTATCATCATCTACAGTGCATAATATCATCCAAAGATTCAGAGAATCTGGAACAATCTCTGTGCGTAAGGGTCAAGGCCGGAAAACCATACTGGATGCCCATGATCTTCGGGCCCTTAGACAGCACTGCATCACATACAGGAATGCTACTGTAATGGAAATCACAACATGGGCTCAGGAATACTTCCAGAAAACATTGTCGGTGAACACAATCCACCATGCCATTTGCCGTTGCTGGCTAAATCTCTATAGGTCAAAAAAGAAGCCATATCTAAACATGATCTAGAAGCGCAGGTGTTTTCTCTGGGGCAAGGCTCATTTAAAATGGACTGTCGTAAAGACGAATCAAAATTTGAAGTTCTTTTTGGAAAACTGGGATGCCATGTCATTCAGACTAAAGAGGATAAGGACAACCCAAGTTGTTATCAGCGCTCAGTTCAGAATCCTGCATCTCTGATGGTATGGGGATGCATGAGTGTGTGTGGCATGGGCAGCTTACACATCTGGAAAGGCACCATCAATGCTGAAAGGTATATCCAAGTTCTAGAACAACAGTCCAGGAGTTGCACAAACAGTCTTCCCGTTCATTTGTCCTTGGCTGACATGGACTAACCACTGAGAGTCCCCATTCAAACACATTACAGAAAGATAGCTGGGTTATCAGTATTCACTTTTTCCACAGTTATTAGCCACCATGTCAAGCTGAACAAGTGTCCTGTAAACCATGAATTGTCCCATTGTAGTGCATGTGTTCCATAAATCTAACAGTAGATAGTGGGACAGAGAGACATTTACCAGATCTTCATTGTAGACTGAACATGATAGATCTGTAGATCTAGAACCTTAGAACATTTATAGAGAACCAGACAGAACCAGCAAAACCATTTATGAATTTACCAATCATTTATGAATTAATCATTCTTTTGAATTTGTTTTTTCTTTTCATTGAACTGGTCAAACTTTCTTTATCTTTGAGAAGGTGATGTGTGAATAAGTGGCCTTTAACACTGAAAGCGTTTTTTGTGTCCACTACATTGTTTTTCAGTTGTTTTCTGATGAAAACTTGAGCTAGATGGATATCCTTTGACCACTGCACCAAAAATGTCTTCTTTTGTAACCTTGAAAGAATTGAAAATAATCAAAGATATTTGATTTTGTAAAATGAACAAAGACATTTGCTTTACTGTTTTCAACCCCCATCTCTCTCCAGGAGGGCCATTTGGAATTCCTAAAGACAAAGAAATGCTGAAGGCCTGTAGGCCAAATGTGTGTCACACCTGTAACACCGTGGGGGAAGTTTGGTCTGATTGGTCAGTTTGAATGGCTCACGTTAGGGTTTACGTCACATGGTCAAGGAATAGATAAAAGAAGATTGTAACTGTTGCTCTGTCTCTTTTATTCTCTGGCTCTCTCTTCTTGGGGCCTTCTCTTTAGCTCTTCTCTCCTTTGCTCTCTTCTCTTCTTTGTTTTCCCCTCTCTCTCTCTCTCTCTCTCTCTCTCTCTCTCTCTCTCTCTCTCTCTCTCTCTCTCAGGTAAAATTCATGCTGGGTACGATTAATGGTATAAGTTTTCATCATCTCATACATTTATTTTGTAACTATTTTAAGTGTAACCATAACTAGATTTTGTCATTAAATTCTTTCATTTACAAATGATGTGCTAACTAGTTTTGATTTGGTATTGACTTTGAAGTGTTACCTATTGCAATACAATATAGTCACATTATAGCCACGCTCTCCACATGTTTAGCTATTGTAACTGCGCTTATTTCCGTCGTTGGTATAAGCTGCAGTGGGTGGTAAAGACGAGAAATGTACAGTTTTCTATCATCTTGCTGATAACGTTTCTTTAGTCATTCGGCAACCCTGCAGTCAGAACCGCTGTAGAGGATCCACCCTTACAGATGGTGCCGAAACCCGGGAATCCCTTGCAGTGAATCTTCTGAAATTCATCAGAATGAGGACATTTTTTCACAGCTGATCGTGAATGGATTAAAGCTGACCTTTTGACCAAGGAATTGGTAAGTCTGTTTTCATTGTTTATGAATTACATGAAACAGAAATTAGAAGGTTTTAAATAGCTTCAATAGTCCCATTACTGTACAATCCGAGAATATTCAGATTATCTCCTCGGGGATGGAAGGGAAAATTTCTGATAACAGTGACTTATTGTTTGCTTTATGGAGTGAAAAGTTGAGCCTACCTTGTCCAAACTCAAGACAGAGTATATTGGAATTAAAAGTTCAGATGATGAAATGATTCGATGGTGGGACATAATTGGCAAACATCAAAAGAAATCAAAACATGGTAAAATAATTGAGGCTTTAAACTTCATAAGTTTTAAAAGGCTACATAATGTGATACCATTTCTATTATCAAGTCTAGATGAGAAATGTAAAGAAGTGCATTCTAAAAATGCAGAAGCAGAAAAGTCTGAGGCAAAGATTCAAGATCTTCAAGCACAGCTAGATAAATTACTAGCTGAGCAGTTAGCCCTGACTGAAAAGTGTAAAAATCACAAGGAGACCATTGCAGATCTCAAGGCTAAGCTAAATGCTAAAAGTTCATGTCTCCCCAAAGCGCTTAACAGCGATGGGACTAAAAAGCATGTTCACTTCTTAGATGAGCTGACTTGCTCTAATGAATCTGAAACGTTTAGTTCAGAAAATGCATGTGCAACTCAAGAAAGTGTGCCCATTTCAGTTCTTAAGGTGATGCAGTACCGTAATAGCGCAGAGTCATGTACCAGTACGCATGGTGTACAAGCATTAGAGAGTCATGAAAATCCTCAAACTCCAGGAGAACATAGCATTCAATCCTATGGCAAAGAGAACAGGTTTTGCAGTTCTTGTAGGAAAATAGGCCACTCAGAGGAGAGATGCTGGTCACTGGGTAAAGGTCGACCTCCACCTTATTTTCAGAAAACTAGGAAATCACTTTCTAAGGGTAAAGATCAGTGCTCATTTGCAGGTAAAACTCTTAGTGAGTTAACTGCAGTGTTCATGCAAGGCCTTCAGCTGTTAACCTCACTGGCTAGTGGACTAGCAGTCTCATAGCAGTGAGTTTAATAGTTAAACATCTAAATTGCAATGATCCTGTTTGTATTTTCAAATTTGTAATTGTACTAAACACATTGTGCGCATTGAACACACATTATAGTTGTTTGTGTTAATATATACACATAGACTAGTTAAGTTTATTCTTTAAAACACATGATTGCTTTACTGTAAGTGTTGTATGAAACACTTAGGATAAAGGTTGTTGATGCTTTGCATTCTAGGCCATGTATCTTGTGAAAATTGGAATAACTTGAATACTGGAATTGTTTAGCCATTTCCAGTTTCATGTGTTTCTATGCTGAATTTGTTTGTCTCCTGAGTGGAAAACTCTGCTATTTTCCATATAGCTGCAGTAAAACCATGTACAGGAGCATAGAATTGCCATGTGGCTACAGTGTAATTTACAACTGCATTAACCATGAAAATGCTTTCATCACAGCAGGATTCAGTACCTTTGACCTTTGCACTTTATCATGCTCCCTAACAAAAACACTGGTTTGAGCCAGACCACACTTCACTCACATTCTCATGCTGGCTTCCTGTTACAACAGGACCAAATTTGCATCACAATTGTAAACCTCCTTACCATGTTTGGGGCATGATTTACACATAGCCACAGCTAAATGCAGCCACATAGATTTGATCTTCACAGACAAAGTCAAATCTACATCAGCCTCACAAAATGTATTCTATTTTATTTAAGTCTTTACATCTAGACTGTATTATAACTGTGAATTTCTCCCAGTTATTGTTTTTGTTTTTCTTCAGATTTACTGAATCAGTTAGTTATTATGTGTCTCACCAAGTTAAATATCAAAATTTACGTGAATTTATGCATTTCTCATTCTTACCTAAGTGCAAACATTTGTTTTATCATTGTATTGTAACAATGCATTTGATTTTGAACTTATTTGATTTCTGAGTCTTTGTATTTTGTCCATTTGACTTGCAACAATGTTTTGGACATCTATGGAAATTAATTTCTGTATTTGGTTACACTGAATATTTTGCTGATACTCTTCATGAAAAGGGGGATTTAAGCCAACAATGATTGTTGTTTTGTTATAAGGCAATTTATTTTTAATGTTTCCAGAAACAATGTAAGAGCTTGTGAGATCTTCTTTTATTCTCAGCCTTGACCAGTTTATTAAGTACATCGATTTAATGGCTTATTGCCAGAGACTATTTTAATCTGACCACATCAAACTTCTGACCAATGACAAATATCATGTATGCGTTTGTTCTTTGTTGTGCTATATGTTCTTTTAATCACAGGATCCCTGCTGCACAAGTTCACATCCTGTGTCCTCAGAAAGAGGGACAAGTGTTTGCTCTAACCTTCAGTGACTGTTCTCGAGGTGTGAAGGATTCAATGGACGTTTTGCATATCAATGATTGGTGCAACACCATTTGATGGAGCCTTCTCATGCAGGACTGAGATGAGAACAAAGACTGAAGACTGACCAGCTGCTTTTGCAACAAGTGTGGACGAGAAGTCTGAAGATGACATCTACACACAACAGAAAGCATGTCTTTGTGGACTGTGCCACCTTTGGACTCAATGATTGTGGCCAATGGTGCCAAGAGGGGACTGAAAGAATTGAAAATAATCAAAGATATTTGATTTTGTAAAATGAACAAAGACATTTGCTTTACTGTTTTCAACCCCCATCTCTCTCCAGGAGGGCCATTTGGAATTCCTAAAGACAAAGAAATGCTGAAGGCCTGTAGGCCAAATGTGTGTCACACCTGTAACACCGTGGGGGAAGTTTGGTCTGATTGGTCAGTTTGAATGGCTCACGTTAGGGTTTAAGTCACATGGTCAAGGAATAGATAAAAGAAGATTGTAACTGTTGCTCGGTCTCTTTTTTCTCTGGCTCTCTCTTCTTGGAGGCCTTCTCTTTGGCTCTTCTCTCCTTTGCTCTCTTCTCTTCTTTGTTTTCCTCTCTCTCTCTCTATCTCTCTCTCTCTCTCTCTCTCTCTCTCTCTCTCTCTCTCTCAGGTAACATTCATGCTGGGTACGATTAATGGTATAAGTTTTCATCATCTCATACATTTATTTTGTAACTATTTTAAGTGTAACCATAACTAGATTTTGTCATTAAATTCTTTCAATTACAAATGATGTGCTAACTAGTTTTGATTTGGTATTGACTTTGAAGTGTTACCTATTGCAATACAATATAGTCACATTATAGCCACGCTCTCCCACATGTTTAGCTATTGTAACTGCGCTTATTTCCGTCGTTGGTATAAGCTGCAGTGGGTGGTAAAGACGAGAAATGTACAGTTTTCTATCATCTTGCTGATAACGTTTCTTTAGTCATTCGGCAACCCTGCAGTCAGAACCGCTGTAGAGGATCCACCCTTACAACCTCATCTGTTACGATAGTCACACTAAATTATATTTTTGACTTGGATAAAATTAGTCATGAGCTAGATATTACCACAGCAAGCATGTTAAGTATTGTAGCAGATACGTCGACGTCACCAACGTATTGGGATCACTTCTGGGAGACCTATCAGCTTTGAGTGTATACAGAATGGGCCAATGGCCATTGGCGTGCAAGATTTTGCATCCCTGTCTGTATAAATACAGAAACGGATGCAGCACACATTTGTCATTCACTTCAGATCCGAATGTTGTGCTGCCTGAAGAATGTTCCTGTTTCACGAGAGAAGGGGAAGCTTGGAGTGCTGGGAATGAAGGCACGACAGCGATGATCACAATCTCACGCTGTGAGAGAAAACTGCTGTTTTCACAACATTTCTGTGGGTTCGGGGAGGGCGTTC
This sequence comes from Paracanthobrama guichenoti, assembly GCA_018749465.1. Classification (NCBI taxonomy): domain Eukaryota; kingdom Metazoa; phylum Chordata; class Actinopteri; order Cypriniformes; family Gobionidae; genus Paracanthobrama; species Paracanthobrama guichenoti. The sequence goes on along the minus strand of CM031960.1, from coordinate 18,826,884 downwards.
CCCAAAACAATGAGTGCATACACAGGGCTGCATCTACATCTCCTTGTGTTTTGCTGCTGTCATCTCCCTGTGTGCTTCAGTGTATTAAAAGAGCTTTTCCCTAAAAGAGCACACAGGTGTGACACTCTATTTCAAGATGTCATTCCACCCGTGCGTTTCTGGATGCGGTCATTCCACCACCAGCTGACAACCACCTCGGCATTCAGCATGCTGAGGCAGCATTTGTGTGCCCACTGCGGGAACATAATCATCTCAGCGTTGAGGTCGAGACTCACCTACCTTTGGGAAGGCAGAGTCCCCTTACCTATACCCCAATCTAGAGCTATTCCTGCTGGACAGCAGAATAGAGCTACTTTGGCTTATAGCCAGGGTGACTTGAGGATTACGGTTAGGGCTACCCCGCCGAGCCAATCTCCGTGGGCCCCTAATCCCTTTGATGTGCTGCAGCCAGTTGAGTTACTGAAAGAGCACGCTGACCCCTCTCATGGGCATCCAGTGGTGAATTTCGGAGCTCCAGCAGATGACAAGATGTCGATCTTCAGTCATCTGGTGATGAAGACTCCGCTACGTTGCCTCCCTCTGGTAGAGTAGCGGTGCCCGAGACGGACCCAGAATTGACAGCTATGCTTTCCCGGGCCACCGAAAAGTTCAGGTTCACATGAAACCCTCCACCATGTACTGAGTCTTCTAGGTTGGATGACTGGGTATCTCAGGGCAGCCTGTGCTGGTTGTCAGCACCCCTCCTCAGTACCCTTCTTCCCGGAAGTGCATGAGGAGTTCACTAGGTCATGGACAGCACCTTTTTCTGCCAGAAACCGGCCCAGTGGCTCTTCACTCCTCACTACCCTCGATGGTGGGCCAGCCAAGGGGTATGTGGAGATCCTGCCAGTGGAGCATGCAACTGTGTCCGGCGTCCGCTTCCTCCTGGTGCGGTAATCTGCATCTCCCATCCAAGACCTGTAAGTTTATGTCCACTCTAATGGGCAAAGCTTACAGAGCCTGTGGACAGGCTGCATCCACCCTGCATGCCATGGTGTTGTTCCAGGGCTAAAGCACAGAAGCAGCCTCCATCGGGGCAACAGCATGGAGCCGGCCGCAAGGTCACCAAGCCCGCTGCTAAGCCAGGTAGCAAGCCGAAGTCCAAGCAACCCTGAGACAGGCCACCCAGAGATGTTCATGTTTTTGTTAATTTGTGTTGTCTAACACAGAAACGCATCTTTGGGTGCATTCATCCCCAAGATTGGTTTGCAGCGATTGATCTGAATGATGCATACTTACATGCCTCGATTCTCCCTCGACACAGACCATTCCTTCACTTTGCGTTCAAGGGGCGGGCATATCAGTACAGAGTCCTAACCTGTCCCTGTTGCCCCATGTCTTTACAAAGGTCATGGAGGCGGCCATTGCTCCCATGAGAGCGTGGTTTTCACATTCTCAACTACCTCAACGACTGGCTGGTTATGGCCCAGTCGACAGCAGTTGTGTGAACAAAGGGACATGGTGCTCCGTCACCTCAGCCAGTTGGGTCAACTGGGAAAAGAGCAAACTCTCCCCTGTGCAGAGGATCTCTTTTCTCGGTATGGAGCTGGATTCTGTCAATCAGACGGAGCGCCTCAAAGAGGCGCGTGTCCAGTCGGTGTTGATCTGCTTGCATTCAAACGCAGAACAGTGGTCCCACTGAAACATTTTCAGAGGCTCCTGGGGCATATGGCATCCGCAGCCACAGTAATGCCGCTCAGATTGTTTCATATGAGGAATTGCCACCACACCTTCAGCCCGTGGTTGGACCCTTCATTTCTATGGGCAGGTGTTCTCTTAGAACAAGTGTCCAGGCATGCTGTGGTCTCCACGGATGCCTCTGCCACTGGCTGGGGGGCCACATACAATGGGCATGCAGTCTCGGGTTTGTGGACGGGGCCTCAACTGCATTGGCACATCAACTGCCTTGAGTTGTTAGCAGTACATATTGCGCTGGGCTGCCTCAAAGGGCCGCTACGAGGCAAGCATGTTCTGGTCCGTACAGACAGCACAGCAACCATTGCATACATCAACAATCAGGGTGGTCTATGCTCCCGTCGTATGTCACAACTCGCCCACCATCTCCTCCTTTGGAGTCAGAAGCATCTGAGGTCGCTTTGCGCCACTCACATTCCGGGCCTGCTCAATTGTGCAGCCGACGAGCTCTCACAACAGCAAGTGCTTTCAGGAGAGTGGAGACTCCATCCCCAGTTGGTCCAGCTGATCTGGAGATGCTTTGGGACCACACAGGTAGACCTGTTTGCTGCCCTGGACACATCACACTACCAGTTGTTTTACTCCCTGACGTAGGGGACCCTACGGACTGGGGGGAGAATGTCATCGAGATTAGTTTGAGCAAACTCCAGTTTTTTTGGGCTCAAGAAAGTGGATTGGTTTTTAGCAGTGTTCATCACCATGGTAACTTACACTACAAGGCTAACCTGCTCTGGAGCAGGTTTTATTCTGGGTTAGAGATTTCAAACTTAAACTGGACCAATCAGCTGCAAGTAAAGATGCACTAAAGCCACACCCCCTGTATCTCTCGTTCCAAATTTAAGCAGTTTATAGTGAAAAAAACTTTTCTCATCTTTTGGTACTAATTATTTATTATATTTATATTATATGAATTATAATTACTTTTAATTCATATAATATATTCATATATTTAATACATTAATTGACAAGTAGCCAAATATTAATATAAATATAATACATGCATTCATAATTATTTTAAACAACATGTATTCATTTGGCCTCTTTGTGAACCTATAATTATTAGGCATATTTATTTGATTCACATCATGCATTGATATAGTCAGATATTCTTTCAGCTGCCTTCTCAAACTTTCGCTGCAGCAGCAGCGTTTATTCCTGCTTTGTAAATGCGTTTAATTTCATGATAATTTTCAAAACGATCTCTCAATCTTCAGAAGAGAAGTGAATTGCACCGTCTCTTTTGCGAGAAGTGAATCAAACGGACACTGTGATTGGCTGTTTTCCGCACATGTCACACTTTCAGGTGCACAAGCTTCAGAGTTAATTGCAAACTCTGGATTAAACCTGAGTTGACAGAGAATGTTTATACCAAGCTTTGAGAGACCATTGAACTTGATCTAAACCAGGTTGGATTTATCTGGATTTGTCAACTCTAAACCTACTCTGAAACTCAGAGTTTGTTCAGCTAGCTTCATGCAACAGGCCTCTGTAGGCAAGTAGGTGGTGATAATCGTCTGTTTATTAGCGAGTCATTAAAGCTTTGACTCAATTGATTCATTAAAAACACTGAATTGTTTACCAATGAAACAGTGGACGTGAACTTTAGGCCTTTCTTCACTTAGGCCTAGGATTTGTTCACAAACACTGATTCATTCCTCAACAAAGCTTCACAAATAATCTTTATAATCAAGGGTGCACATAAGTGGTCTGCAGATGCGCATGCATGACCAAAATAATAAATGCACTGGGTAAATAAGTTCAGACGTATTTGCGTACCGACATGGTTGACAGCTGTTAATGTATAATCACCATTTTAGATTGACTAACTGTAATTCAGCCATTATGGGCAATCATACCAATAATTTTTAATCTTTAAATGAATACTAAAATTGGATCTGCTCGAGTGGAACCCTCCACCGTGTCCCGAACCCTCGTGGCTGGACGATTGGTTATTCCTCAGGTATGTGATTTTTTTTTTATTATTTTTTTTTATTTTATTTTGTTAACATGGAATTCTTATAAGTTGTATGGAGTTCAGCAGAAAATGGCTGACACTGCTGTGGTGGTTTATGTCTGCAGTGTTTACAACCAATATAATACATTTTAATTAGGGCTGGGTAAAAATATAAATTCATCAATGCATTGCAATTATTTGTTTCTTAATTCAATATCGATTCATCAAATCCTATGAATCGATTCAGCCCACTGGCCAGTGGCAGAGCTGTGGGCAACACTCTAGTGAGAGTGTTCAGCGCTGTACCAAAACGCTGTACCAAAACAGCAAGATGACAGACAGCAGCTGCACTCCGTTCAAGCCTGCACCACCAACGTTAAAAGCTGATGTTTGGGCTCATTTTGGATTCCATTTTGGATACCTGAGCATGTAGACCAGCTGCTTTTTTTGAACAAAAACCTGCATGTGCACTAGTTTGATAACAAATGCTTCAGAGTTAACATGTTATTGTACTAAAATGTTATGAGTTATATGATGGAAATGTCTGTAATGTATCCTACATAAAGGTTCTCTGATCAGCTGTTCAGTGTTATTTGTGTTGACAAAAAATAGCACTTTGTAATGTTATATCTATGGTTGCACTTTTTTTTTTTATGAGAATGCACATTTTGTTCTTCTGTTTACATGTCTTTTCTAACTTGAATGTATAGGAAGAAATAAATATACTTTCTACTACTTAGTTACATGCACTTTAGAGGTGTTAATAAAGCACCTGTTTGTTACAGTTTGTATTCAACACATGTACAATATTGTACAGTTTGTTTTGCTAAATAAACCATGACAGGAAACATGCTGGGGTCAATTTGTTCTTAAACACTGGTAATACTGCACACATTATTTAAAAATATACTCAGGTACTTAATTACTTGTGTATTTACTTATTATTGAATCAATATCAAAGCTAATAACTCAATATCGAATTGAATTGTGAAATTCCTAACAATACCCAGCCCTAATTTAATGTATTCCTCAGAACATCATTGCTGCGGAGAATAAAAGTACAGACAACCAGAGTTTTGTACGTGTCATCCATTACATTTGTGACGGTTGTGTGGGATGTCTAAAGGCCACATAGGAAACTACAATCGTTACACTCGGCTGAACAGGCCAGAACAGAACCACGCCGCCAATCTTGACGATAGTGGTCCTGACAGAAAGTTTGTGTACCAAATGAGAGGGTTCTCTGTATAGTTTGCAGCATTATTTGGGAGAGGTTTTTTTTTTTTTTTTTTCATAAGAAAAACCAAACTATCGGCATCGACTGATGTAATTCTGAATAATTGGCTATTGGTATTGGCTGAGAAATGTAGTATCGGTACATCTGTACTAGGGGTGTAACGGTACATGTATTCGTACCGAACCGTTTCGGTACAGGGCTTTCAGTTCGGTGCACGTGTGTACCGAATGCAATCTTTAACAGTCGGCTAGTTTTACGCGTGGAACATACTTCAGTCCCTTCCCCCACGAACATATTAAGTATTCAGTCCATTTTAACACAAAATGAAAATGATAAATGCCGCTTTGACGCTCTTTAATGTGACGTGACTGATCACTGTATAGGCGCGTCAATGCGATCATCTCTTCATAAAGAATAAACAAGAATTAATATCTCTAAGGTATGTTAAGGATACGTTACAACTCACTGAAATCGCTCAATCTCTGTTTCAAAAACAATAAAACAGCTTGTAAACAGTCACGTAGCATCACATTTACCTCAGAAGTCATTCAGTGTCCGCAGCTGTTAATTCACTAAAGAAATCAACTCTTTCACTAAATATATGTACTATATATTAGCCTATATATTCATTATATTCTACTTAAACTGTTAGTGAGGTCTTGTTTATTGTCATGAAAATGACAGCCGCTGTGTATAAATAATTATATTTCAACAACGAATTGGAAAAAAATAAATGTATATATAATTAGATTTAGAAGTTAATGCAAAAAACTGCCTTATGTGAAGCTTATGAATGTTGATTATTATATCTTTAAATAAATAGCAACTGAATTTAGGCTAATACTTTGGACTCTGTTGTTAACATTTAATATTACAGTAATGTGCAAGTAAGGGCTCCTATATAGTTTACAGCATTATCTTTAAGAAACTTTTAGTGTTAAGTGAATTCATTTAAGGACAGACACAATTTTTTCAGTAAACCACTGTTGAATAAAAATAAATAAAAGGATTACATACATAATTGAGATGTTCCCTTTCAGTCGGTCACGTTCGACGTACGTGTACAAGTGTACAAGCAATAGGGATAACCGCACCCTGGAGAGGATTGTGAAACAAAACCCATTCAAAAATGTAGGGGAGATTCACAAAGAGTGGACTGCAGCTGGAGTCAGTGCTTGAAGAACCACTACGTACAGACGTATGTAAGACATGGGTTTCAGCTGTCGCCTTCCTTGTGTCAAGCCACTCTTGAACAACAGACAGCGTCAGAAGAGTCTCGTCTGGGCTAAAGACAAAAAGGACTGGACTGCTGCTGAGTGGTCCAAAGTTATGTTCTCTGATGAAAGTCAATTTTGCATTTCCTTTAGAAATCAGGGTCCCAGAGTCTGGAGGAAGAGAGGAGAGGCACACAATCCACATTGCTTGAGGTCCAGTGTAAAGTTTCCACAGTCAGTGATGTTTGGGGCGCCATGTCATCTGCTGGTGTTGGTCCACTGTGTTTTCTGAGGTCCAAGGTCATACCAGGAAGTTTTAGAGCACTTCATGCTTCCTGCTGCTGACCAACTTTATGGAGATGCAGATTTAATTTTCCAGCAGGACTTGGCACCTGCACAGAGTGCCAAATCAACCAGTACCTGGTTTAAGGACCATGGTATCCCTGTTCTTAATTGGCCAGCAAACTCACCTGACCTTAACCCCATAGAAAATCTATGGGGTATTGTGAAGAGGAAGATGCGACATGCCAGACCCAACAATGCAGAAGAGCTGAAGGCCACTTTCAGAGCAACCTGGGCTCTCATAATACCTGAGCAGTGCCACAGACTGATCGACTCAACTACTGATTGCTGCAGTAATTCAGGCAAAAGGAGCCCCAACTAACTATTGAGTGCTGTACATGTTCATACTTTTCAGTTGGCCAAGATTTCTAAAAATCCTTTCTTTGTATTGGTCTTAAGTAATATTCAAATTTTCTGAGATACTGAATTTGGGATTTTCCTTAGTTATCAGTTATAATGATCAAAATTAAAATAAATAAACATATCTGAAAAATATCAGTCTATGTGTAATGAATGAATATAATATACAAATTTCACTTTTTGAATGGAATTAATGAAATAAATCAACTTTTTGATGATATTCTAATTATATGACCAGCACCTGTATAGTCTAACTTTTATTTGAGGATATCTGTTTATAATAGGCTATTAAGTTTGAAGATATAGGTCCTGCACCTATTGATTCAGTTAATTTGAATAAAAATATATCACATATGTCTGATCTATTTTTAGTGGCATTCAGTATAGGATTTGACTGTTCATAGATGTCAGTGGTCCCATTCTCTCTTGCGCTGCTTCACTAACATCGTCGGCATCGGAAGTTTAGACAGCTGTCAATCAGTCCGTCACTGCGGGTCTCAGATGCACGCCCCCTGCTCAGCCCCGCCCTCAGTTCGTCCCCTCTGTCTCTGCTGTTTCCAGCATTTTTCAAATATTGCCAGTGGGTAGAGTTAGGCTGTGATCAGGGGTTTAGTTACCCTTTAAGGTGTCCTTGTTATAGTGTAATTATACAGTTAAGTACTGAGTAACATTAATGAACAACATGTACTTATTATAAATTTAGGATTAGGGATAGGCCTATGGTTAGTTGCTTGTAAATATTTACTGTTATTACTACTAAGTATATGTAACATATGTAACAAGGACACTATTTTTTTATTATTATTTAAGTCATAAGTCATCATTTACCTCATGTTGCTCAAACATTGAAAACATATTTTGGATTCTACAGAAGAAAGGCACACATATATATTTGTAAGGACATGAGGGTGATTAAATAATGAAAGAAATTTTCATTTTTTGGATAAACTTTACCTTTAGCATTAGCACTTCACCTTACTCCTACACATTGTCTGGGTTATGGATTTGGTTGAGTGTAGAGAGGGGAAATAGTTAATGAGCCCATGAAACCTTATATCCTGCTATTTTTAAAGTAGTTATTCAGATCATTTCCTGTTCATTCAAATCATATTGTTTACTGAGACACAATACATTGTACAATACACGATACAAAATACACATATACAAATATACAAACAAAACACTTGTAACATTTAGAGTAGAATGTTTAATTAAACTAAATGCAGATTTTTGTTGTTGCTATTGTGGTGAATATTGGCTTCTCACAAATGTTGCCTTCTCACAAAATGAATTTGTACACCTTATTTACTCATTTTACCATCATGTTCTTTTTTGTATTTTTCTCAGGTTTAAGCAGAATGATGTAACATTTTGGGGTGAATATACACAGCAACAGGCCATAACTGGAAGCCAAAATGGCGAAAATCTCCACTGCCACAGTGTACTTCCCTGGTGAGCTGACGTACGCTGGCACAAATGCAATCCACACAGCACAGAAGATCAGCATGCTGAAAGTAATGAATTTAGCCTCATTGAAATTGTCTGGGAGCTTTCGAGCAAAGAAGGCCAGTAGAAAGCAGACTACTGCTAACAGGCCGATGTAGCCCAGCACCAGTACAAACCCCACAACAGATCCCACTGTGCACTGCAGGATCACTCGAGCACCAAGCTCACCTGCACTCTCTGTGGGCAGAGGGGGAGCCAGCAGCAGCCACAGCAAACATATGACAACCTGAATCAGTGTGCAGAGGAAGATTCCTGCCCTCTGCTGGATGGGCCCAAAGTACTGCATCAGGTTAGATCCAGGTAGAGTGGCTCGAAAAGCCACCAGCACCACCACAGTTTTACTAAGGACGCAGGCAATGCAGATCACAAAGCTCACTCCAAACAGGGTGTGACGTAGCATGCAGTTCCATGGCGCAGGCCGACCAATGAAAACTAGGGCGCACAGGAAGCAGAGGGTGAGCGACACCAATAGCAGGAAGCTCAGCTCTGAGTTGTTAGCCCGCACAAGGGGAGTGTAACGATGACGGAAAAAGGCAGCCAGAACAGTTGTGGTCAGAGTCGCCCCAGTGACAGATAAGACTGTCAGGACAATTCCCATGGTATCTTGCAAGGACAGAAACTCCACAACCTTTGGGATGCACCTTGTTCTTGCAGTATTTGACCAGAACCGCTCTGGGCATCTCGTACACTCTGTAGAGTCTATGGAACATTATGATACAGATGAAGACATGGCACATAAGTGTGGCCTTACACATAATAGACCAGCATTATTTAGAAACTAAATGTTTTTACGTATGTTAATAATACCTGTCACATTGCTGATTTCCCCTGCTGCACAAGGGAGGCAATCAAAACAGCAGATGGGTTTTCCTTTTTGCACAGCCTTTCTAGTGCCCGGAGGACAGCTCACACTGCACACTGACACAGGAACCTGAATGATAGAGGAAGAAACTCCATCAGACTCACAGCAGCCCTCTAACAATACTATATCTGTCACATGAGCACAACAAGCACATGCAATACTGATACAAAATCATAGATTCCTATAGCATATCTCTACTTTCACACCAGAGGTCTGTCCATTAAAGGTTTTTAGTCATGCTGACCCCCTAATAGGAAAAAAATTATAATAATAATAATAATAACAATAACAAAGCAACAGTGGTCTTCTAACGTTTCACAAAAAAAATCTAAAATATTTATAAAGACACAGCTGGATTGAGCCTCTTTCTTTTCTCTATTTGTATTTGCATCTCCTAAGCCACAAACTTTCTTTGCATACATAACAGAATATCAAAACAAAAGGCTAAACCTATTCTCAATTCTCAGATATTTATTAAAATTGTCTAAATACTTTGATTTGTCTTCATTTTGAATATTGTGCCTATTGCTTCATATTTTAAAACTTTTTTTTTTTTTTTTATTTGCTTGACAATCCGCTTATAAAATAAATGTCACTTGCTTTTTTTGCTATTTAATATTTATACAGTATGGCTTAATTGTCCAAATGCTTTTTGGGGCTGCTGTATTTGAGGATTTTTTTTTTTTTTTTTTTTACCAAAGTCTCAGGACTCTTACCTGATCCACCCAGCCGCCACCCCAAACCACTTTGTCAAGGTTTATGTTCAGCTGCTGGCCTGGTCCTTTGACTACATCAAACTGTCCGACCTGGACAAAATTCACTGCTCCGCTTTTATCAACATGCCAGTTCATAATGTCATAAGAGGCAGATGGCTCGCCATTGTCTTCAAAATAAACAAGCTCCCCCACTGGTGTTGTGAAGTTTACTGCATTTAAGTAGTGCAAGAGCTGTAAAAGGAAAATGTGCAGTCATTTACATTACTAATTAATTATTAAATATATAGCCTATAAATAACAAATCATTTAAAATTATTTAATTAAGATTTCAATTTGTTTTATCTTGTCTACCTGTATGGGCTTTATCCGGGTCACATCAGGACATTCTCCATCTTCAAATAACCCTCTACCAGGCTGACAGGCCATCATGTTGTGAATAGCATTGGCAATAGCATACACAGCCTTATACACATTGTAAGTAACTCTCAACTGTGAAACATCTGTGTAGATGCCACCATGTTTCTCCACATTCTCTGAGTCTGTGCACTTTGGTATTTTAAATGAAGGTTGCCAGTTCTGTGCCAGTGAGCAACCAAATATTTCTTCCCATACATCTTTTACAAACGGTTCATTTGGCTGCTTCACAGGGTTCAGCTGGGCAAGATAAGCACCAAGACCCCGAATATCAGCTCGCCGCAGGGCAAATCCAATGGTACCGGCTAGAAAAGGAATGCTTGCTGGGTCAGAGTACTGAGTGGAGGTGCTCCAGGCCTCTGTGGCTATCCACTGCCTGTTGGTCACATTCTGCACCACCACTTCCTTGAACACAACTTCAAGGTCTGGGCCGATGGCAAAGGTCACCACCACACGAGCTGTGGAACTCTGGATCCTCTCCACAATCCGCCTGATCCTGCTCTGGGAATGGGATTTAGGAATGACTTCCACATAGTCCACACACACCCCTGTACCTTCAAGCTCTTTCAAGAGCAGCTGCAAGCCACTTTTACCGTATTCATCATCCCCTGCGACCACCCCCACCCAGGTCCAGTCCAGCAGGTGCAGCAGATGGGCCATGGCCTTGGCTTGGAAGGCATCACTGGGAACAGTGCGCAGGAAAGAGTGAAATCTGCGACTATCACTCAGACAAGCACAGGATGCAAAATAACTCACCTGGACAGACAAAGCACAGGACAAGAGTTGGGAGGAAAGGGAAGCATTTCACTGAAATGTATGCATTTCTGTTTACTGAATTTGTTGTTTAAAAATAATGTAATAAGTACAAAATTCTGCAAAATCTCAGCTGTAAAATATATTTTGTTATACCATGGGGATATCAAATGCTCCCAGTGTGTCAGCCACCACTATTGAGGCAGAGGAACGAGCATCACCGACAATGACAGGCACCATTGGAGACCCGTTGCACTCTGTGCCTGACACTATCTCCTCCTGTCCAGTTACCAGAGCTAAAGCAGCACTCAGTGTTGTGCCCTCAGCTAGGCATGTATCAGCTACCAGGTACCCCAAAGTAATGTTTGGTAGCAGAACAGGATCCTGATTAATCTCCTCCACGGTGAAGATCATAGCTTTGAGCCAGCGGTATGAACGAAGGTCAACACTGAGGGAAAATAAAAAATGTAAAGTAATGATGTGTTGCATTAAAGGAGGAATTAAATAGATGACAGAGTTCGGTAATATATGATATTAAGGAAAGACTGTATGAAGGGAAGATTCTTAACATTATAACAAAATATAAACTAAAAATGTTTTGATGAGCAACCTAAATTTTGCCTTTTCTAAATGAACTGGTTTTCAACTGTACTGCATTAGATTGCACTATTAATGATTTATCAATTATATGAATTATGGAATATATAATGAACTATAGGTGAATTATAGTTAGCAAAAATGGTTAACAGATGGTTACAACTCTGCCTTTTAGTTCATTTTAAACACTCACATTATACTTACCCATGGCAGCGACCACCATGCTGTTTTTTAGTGAAAGCATGATCAGGCTCTGGTGATTCAACATGAACTGGAAACAGACCACCAATTATCACATCTCCCTCTTTATACAAGCTCTCTGAAACAAATCTGTCCTGCAGACCACAGGACAGGCCTGCACCACAAACCCTGACCATCTCAAATATGAATCCCACCAGCCACAACCACATAATCAATCCCATCACTTTATACACACAAAGAGAGTGAGAGAGAGAGTCTAAGTGCGTGAAGAAGTGCAGGCTCACACTTTTCCTGCAAAGGAAGAAGGGTTGGATGATGACTCCCCTTTTGTAGACTTTAATTTGCCTAGGGCAAAAGAACATGCAACAGAAAAAACAGGAGAGTGGGGGATAATTGCTCAAAGCCCTTGCCAACAGTGATTTTCCTGAAGGATGAAAACTTTTAGAACCATTTTTAGAAATAATATTTTGAAGATGAGAGCATTAGAGCAAAGCAAGACATACACTTTTATTTATTTAATAATAAAAAAACAACTATATATATATATATATATATATATATATATATATATATATATATATATAGACGCATGTGATTAATTTAAAGGAATTTAAAATAATTTAACGCAATTAACGCAAATAAATTACAGACGTACGTGAAGCTGCGTCATTAACGTAATTTTCGTCACGCAGTTAGATCGAGTCGGGAGTTTATCACAACCACACTATGGAACTTCCAGTGTGTGCTTTGCTTTAAAACATGAGCTCTGTCATTTTCTGCGATTGTGTCTGAAGAGCGCAATTTCGGTGACGTACCGGAGTCATACGCGCACTCTAGATCACTGATCGCATGCTGCATTCATGTACAGACACACAGTACATTCGCTTTGTTTCCACACACACACAGGAAGGATAATATTTAATTTGTCACATGTACGTTGTTGTGATTAGTAATCGTAGGTTTTTGCAGTCAAAGCGGTTGATTTAGGAGGTTTTTTGACGTCTTTGTGTGGTCTTGTTCGGTATTGCAGCTTTCATCTAAAATGAAAACAATCTCGTTGTTGCTCTACAATAGTATACATACTATACACTGTGAATTCTGTAAAGTTTTTATGTAATACATTTTTAGGTGTGTATAATTGTATTATATAATAGAATTATATGGACTCCTTATATTTGGTGTCTTTTTGGAGTCTCCAATGATCCTTGAAAGCTTTCAGAAAATAAAATTTTGGGAAGATCACCCTTCAATCTGATTGTTTAGTTTAGATATAGCAAATTATGACAAAATGAATGTGTTTAATGAGATAAATGGAGTATTATTAATTTCATGATAAGTGTGCAATTAATCGCACAACAAAGGTGTGATTAATCGCGATAAAAAAAGGTAATCTATTGACAGCCCTAATATATATATATATATATATATATATATATATATATATATATATATATATATATATATATAGTGTTGTCACCCATCAGAATCATGCAGTTCAGCCTACAGGAAAATGAAGGTAATTATAGTCAAATTAGATAATCACTATGACACCAGGGATAATCATTCTGTTTTCTGGAGCTGTGTGAGAGTGATCTGCACACAATTTTACTCGTTTCACACAATCTTTTGTTTCTTTTGAGATGCAATCATACACACATGCATATTTGATGATGAGTAAATATCAGACATTTTAATAATTGCAGAAGTGAAAAGAAAAAATGCAACCATTGTGCTTAATCAACACCAGGCTTTTTAAATTCATGTTTAGTCTTTTTTAAACTGATTGAGTGAAAAAGAAAAAAGTAGAATGGAAGAGAGGAACACAGTTGACCTCTTTTCTTACACTCTAAATGGTGCACATCTAGGTAATTGATGCGTCTTGGATCATTCAGTGTTTATAGTATTATTGATATACTACTATACTATTTATTAATATTTTAATTTCAATATAAGTTTAAAATTTTGTTATGTGCTTTTGTCATTTTATTAGTTTTTCTTTTATTTCTATTTAACTTTCATTTATTTTTATTCCAGGTTTAGCTTTATACCTGTATGTATTTGGAATATTATCTTAACATTATATAGCTATACATTTTTCACATAAATTAAATACATCTACTGATGAATTATTTAAATGAATTTCAACATTTAGTTTCAACATTTCAACCCATGTAACCATTAGATATGGTTACATATTTAAATCAGCATAAATAGCAACCAAATGTTTATACATTTGTTGATACATATACATGATCAACAAATGTAAGACATATTGTGACAATGCAACTTTTAGAGTTGGGGCAACCAAGACTTCCACCAACAGGCCTAAACATTTTTCACACTGACTCTGTTTAGACAGGGAATTTGCATTAAATTTGAGTTAACCTCAGTCAGTTTTAGTACAAAATATATATTGTGCCGTAACTGGATACAGTTTCCCCAAGAGCCTATATGAAGCCCAGCTGGAAGAACCTGTCCTGAGAGAGGAAAATGGGCTCTCAGCTCCTTACTGCTTGGATAGGTCTCCACAGGGAAATACTTGTGAAAATTCTCAAAAATATTAAAAGCAACACTTCCAACAGCACACCAATTTGTAGTCCTCTATAATCTAGTATTTAACACAGACAACATTATTGTTCATTAATTAATTTACATCAGTTTAGTACACATTTTACTTTGTTTGTGGACTTTACATCAATTTAGTACACATTTTAATTTGTTTTTGGACTGTGACTAGAATACCTTTTCCACACATATTGTTTACTATTGTTTTCTCTTTATTTTGATTCCAATGTTCAAGGTTCTTTATCCTCGCTTACAAAAAATAAGTATACTTCAAGTTTATTTGAATAAGTATACTTAAGCAAATTTCAAGTATATTTTTTAAGTATACTTCATGTAGTAAGTATACTAATATCAGTGTACTAGAAGTAAACTTGTAAGTGTACTGTTTCAATACTACATGATACTAAATTGGCCCACTTTTGTATAAAAGTATACTTTTAAGTATACTTTAAGTGTAACTCACAGTAGTAAAGTTTTATACTGCAAGTGTAAGTTCTCTTTCGAAAGGGAACTCATGCTGTGTCCCCTAGAGGGCACTATGGGGAATGTCTCCGGCATGACTGGTGTCAGAAGCACGAGTCTCAACATGACAATGAAGTTGACTTTGGCAGGAGGCAGCCTGTGATGTCACTAATGGTGCGACTGTGAGTATGAATGAGCACCTGTGAAATATGTCATCCTCTTTCTTATCTTCAGGAGACTGTTTGTACATGAGTGAGGAGCACGCACGTTTAGCTCTATTCTCTATCCCTCTATTCTCGAGGGATGTGGGATGCGCATGTGGGGGGAATGCTGTCGACTCTTTGACGAAGCTGGATGCTCTTGGTATGAAGCATTCACTAGATTTACTACAAGTCAAGTCAAGTCACCTTTATTTATATAGCGCTTGTTGGCAAGACCAAAGAAATGATTGTGGACTTCAGGAAGAGACAGCAACGGACATACGCCCCTCTCATGATCAGCGGGTCACCAGTAGAGAGAATGAGCAGCTTCAAGTACCTGGGTGTAAACATCTCCGAGGACCTGACCTGGACTGCACACATTCAGACACAGGTGAAAAAAGCCAGGCGTAGACTGTACCACCTGCGCCAGCTGAGGAAATTCAGTGTTTCACCAGCTATCCTGAAAACTTTCTATTTAGGGGCGATAGAAAGTGTATTAACTCATCACAGCGTGGTATGGGAACAGCACCAGTCATGACTACAAAGCCCTGCAAAGAGTCGTGCGCTTAATCCGAGCGTATCTCAGGGTCAGCTCTCCCGTCTCTGCAGGACGTCTACACCAAACGCTGCATAGGTACAGCTACTAAAATCATCAAGGACTCTAACCACCCTGCAAACCCTGTTACCCTGTTACTGTGTAACAACCTGTTATAAACCGGTTTGCACATTATACTTCTTTGTACATTTGTTGACCACATATTTATAAGTCTACAGTTTAATCACTGCACAGTTTACTTCACTTATTTTATTCCACTTCTTTATTTTATTTTTTTCTACTTGACTTATAGTCTTATAGTATATATATATATATATATATATATATATATATATATATATATATATATATAGTACTTTTTTATTCTATTTCTATTATAATTTCATCCTTGTGTTTTTAACTGTGAATTTGCACTGTCCATGGAGCGGACCTGTTTACATTTCACTGCCGGTTGTATATTCTGTATAACTGTATATGTGACAAATAAAACTCTTGAATCTTGAATCTTATAACAAGTCCAATTGTTTCAAAGCAGCTGCACATTGTTAACAGGAAAATAACGCAACAGAATTTGTACAGCCGTTCTGGTGAAACGGTGATGTTATCCAGCTAATTTCAAGTATCATATAGTGTCAATGCGGGCAGATCGGTAATATAGATGAAATTTAGTTGTCCCCAACTGAGCAAGCCAAAAGCCAGAGGCAACGGTGGCAAGGAACCAAAACTCCTTCAGGGCCAGAATGGAGAAAAAAACCTTGGGAGAAACCAGGCTCAGTCGGGGTGCCAGTTCTCCTCTGGCCAACGAACAAACAGTGTATGATTATAATTCTGGCAACATTGCAGGTCTTAATTCATATTAGGTAAATAGATATTCGTGAGATTATTTGAAAGATTAGAGTCATCACACGCCGAAGACGGGTTTAATGAGGATGTTGTGTCGATGCGACATTTACGGGGGGAGTTTATTTGACACGCTCTCTGCATTTCAGGGATGCGTTGGTCAGGTCCAGGCGCAGGTCCACCATCTGATCTGGATACGGCCCGGATCCGGCTGACTGCAGTAAACCTCGGGATAAACAGGGAGACTAACATTAGCGTAGATGCCATTCTCCTTATGATGTAACAAGTACATCAGGTGTTATGGGAAGTGTTCCCGGTTTCCGGCTGACCTAGTTAATGCAGCCTAACAATCATTTACTGATTTGAATAATAGAAATTGATAATGTTTTATGTGTAAGCCATAGTAAAGAGATGCGTTTTTAGTCTAGATTTAAACTGACAGAGTGTGTCTGCTTCCCGAACAATGCTAGGAAGACTGTTTCAGAGTTTAGGTGCTAAATAGGAAAAGGATCGACCGCCTGCAGTTGATTTTGATATTCTAGGTATTATCAACTGGCCAGAGTTTTGAGACTGCAATAGACGTGATGGAGTATAATGCATTAAGAGTTCGCTCAAGTACTGGGGAGCTAAACCATTTAGTGCTTTGTAAGTAATAAGCAAGATTTTAAAATGTATACAATGTTTAATAGGGAGCCAGTGCAGTGTTGACAGAACCGGGCTAATATGGTCATACTTCCTTGTTCTAGTAAGAGCTCGAGCTGCTGCGTTTTGGACCAGCTGGAGTTTGTTTATTAAGCGAGCTGGGCAACCACCCAGTAAAGCATTACAATAATCTAGCCTTGAGGTCATGAACGCATGAATTAACTGTTCAGCATTTTGCATTGAAAGGATGTACCATAATTTAGATATATTTTTAAGATGGTAGAATGCAGTTTTACAGATGTTAAAAATGTGCCTTTCAAATGAAAGATTGGTATCAAAGAGCACACCCAGGTTCCTAACTGACGACTTGACAGAGCAGCCATCGAGTGTTAGACAGTATTCTAGGTTACTACTTGCAGAGTTTTTTTGTCCAATAATTAAAAATTCATTTTTTTCTGAATTAAGTTTTACTATTTACTATCTACTATTACTAGACATCCAATGTTTTATATCAGCTATGCATTCCGTTAATCTTGTGAATTGGTAAGTTTCGTCAGGGCGTGAAGAAATATAGAGCTGAGTATTGTCAGCATAACAATGAAAACAAATGCCATGCTTCCTAATGATATCTCCCAGTGGTAGCATGTACAGGGTGAAGAGCAACAGTCCTAGCACTGAGCCCTGCGGTTCTCCATACTGAACTTGTGATCGGTGTGACATCGCTTCATTTACTGCTACAAACTGATAACGGTCAGATAAGTATGATTTAAACCATGCCAATGCAATTCCACTAATGTCAATGTAATATTCGAGTCTATTCAAAATGTTGTGGTCGATAGTATCGAATGCAGCGCTAAGATCGAGTAACACAAATAGAGAGATACAACCACGATCGGATGATAAGAGTAAATCATTTGTAACTCTGATGAGAGCAGTCTCAGTACTATGATACGGTCTAAATCCTGACTGGAAATCCTCACAGATACCATTTCTTTCTTAAAAGGAACATAATTGTGAAGACACCGCCTTTTCCAATATTTTTGACAGAAAGGGTAGATTTGAGATCGGCCTGTAATTGACTAATTCTGTAGGACCAAGTTGAGGTTTTTTAATAAGTGGTTTGATAATCAGTTCAGTACATATCCTAATGACAAAGATGAATTAATGATATTAAGAAGAGGATCTATGACCTCTGATAGCATCTCTTTTAGTAGCCTAGTCGGTATAGGGTCGAGCATACATGTTGATTTAGATGATTTAACGAGTTTAGCCAATTCTTCCTCTCCTATAGCAGTGAATGAATGTAATTTTTTCTCAGTAACACAACAATGCTCTGTCTGATGTGATACTGTAGTAGATGGCTGCATGGTTATAATTTTCTTCCTAATATTATCAATCTTACAATCAATCTAGGCAAACTTCCTTGAAAGCTGTCCTGAGTGTGGAACATAGTAGGCCTCCTCTTGTTTTAGAGAGTCATCACACCTCCGTTCTTAGAGCTTGACCAGGCGGTAGTACTGATTTTTTTAGGCTCCCTCTGAGCCTCCTTGGTTACTGCCGGAGCATTGTTAGGCCTCTTCTCACTATAGAGAGTCACTTTGCAGAGCCTCCACTCCTCAGAGCTCCGCCTGGATAGCAATATCAAGTAGTTAGGCTCTCTGTGAGCCTCCTTGGTAAGTTGTCCTGAGTGTTGGACATAGCTAAGCTTCCTCTCACTTGGAGAGTCATCATGCTAAGGCTTCCACTCTCAGAGCTCGACCAGGCAGTAGCACTGAGTTGTTAGGTTTCCTCTGTCCCTCCTTGATTACTGCCTGTACAATAGAGCATTGTTAAGCCTCCTCTTTCTATAGAGAGTCTCTTTGAAGAGGTCTCCGCTCCTCAGAGCTCCACCTGAATAGTTCTATCAAGTAGCTATATCCTCAGTAAGCTGTCCTGAGTGTTGGACATAGCTAGGCCTCCGTTCTTGAGAGAGAGTCTTTATGCCATGGCCTCCGTCCTTTGAGCTCAGCCAGGGGCTAAGTTGCTAGGCTCTTTGTGAGCCTCCTTAGCTACTTTGAGCATTGCTAAGCCTCATCTTACTAGTTATCTTGCTGAGGCCTCCGCTCCCCAGAGCTCCACCAGTCTGAAGTCTTTATGTAAAGAAAATGTATAGTCAGATTACTTTTAAATTAAACGTGATTTTGTGAATAAGCTACAAACAATACATTCAATCATTAAGTCTCCTCACATTCATTCTCTATAGTTCCCTCTGTCACATTCCTCATTGATATTCCCCCCATGGCCTTCAATGTAGAGACAGGAGTGGAGGAAACTGCCATTGTAACAGCCCCTATGTACAGAGAATGAGGCATATAGCGCTCTGGGGGAAGCTTGCAGTATTGGCAGAGCAGGCAAAGATGGGAGGCAAACCAGCTCTGGACATGGGTTGCTGGGTCCTGCTGGCCAGCTTGTGGGTCCTTGGCATTAGCCTGACAGAAGCAATAGAGATGAATTTGAAGGGTGCTGTGAACACTGTGTTGTCTGTGCTCCCTTCTGGGATCATTGAAGATGGGATTGGACCAATGATTGGTAAGGTGAGTTCAAAGTCATGGAAGTCGTGACTCACTAGCCATCCCAGACGGTAGGCCTTGG
This sequence comes from Paracanthobrama guichenoti, assembly GCA_018749465.1. Classification (NCBI taxonomy): domain Eukaryota; kingdom Metazoa; phylum Chordata; class Actinopteri; order Cypriniformes; family Gobionidae; genus Paracanthobrama; species Paracanthobrama guichenoti. Next base: position 18,807,098 of record CM031960.1, on the reverse strand, counting down.
GAATTCCGATGTCCATTGCTGTGCAGTTGTTGAACAGGATGTAGACTGCACAGGATGACAGTTCAGTGAGTTGTGTGACTTCAAGAGTGAGTCCAAGTTCCACACATCCAGGTGAAGGTTGGGTTTGACCACATCTCATGTTGAGCCAAACAGCGACCCCTTTGGTGTAAGCTGGTACTACAGTTTCCTGTTTGTTGATTAAGGTACAGACTTCTGGAATGGTCTGGCCTGACAGGAGGTTTTCAGGGTTGACAGGAACTGACTGATGGCTGAGTTGTTACATCATTCTGCTGAAGGTCAGTCATGACCTTCGGGCAGTAGGAGTCAGAGTCTATGGTGAGTTGAAAAGTGCAGAGTAGTGAACTTGAACTTTGCTCTGGTGCTGAGACCGTGTTCTCGTAGCTGGCTGCGAGATTTACCATGATCTCTGTGGCCTGACAGTCTGGCTCAGGTGATCTGGGTGGCTGGGGAGAGGCAGAGGTTCTCACACTTGATCCAATAGGGGCTCAAAGCGGTCTAGCAGATCTTTTCCGACGAGAAGGGGGTATGTGTCCATTGGTGAGATGTACACAGGGTGTCAGGGGAAACTCTGTGGTGTGTGTTTCCCCTTGCGTGTCACTCTGCAGTCTGTAAGTGTACTTCAGTTCTCTGTGAACAGTTTCAAGTTCCTCTTTTAAACAGTCTTTTTGTTGAACCAAATCATGGATCTTGGCATGGGCTGTTTGCAAGTGGTTTTCACAGGCTTTGGCCTTTCCATCCCTGTCTTTCAGTTCAATTTCTGCTCTTGCTAGGAGAGCTTCACCTCATTGGAGTTTTTACTTTAAGTCCTCTCTGGATTCTTTCTCCAACTGCTCTCTGTGCTTTGTCTCTACACAAAGCTCTGCCAGGGTATTTTGAAGTCTCTCCACTTCCTGTTGAAGCTGTGGGTCTGTTTCATCCTCTCTCCCACACCGGTCCTCGGCCTTGAGGAGTAGCTGATCTATACGACTCTGCGCGTGGGCCTGGTTCCTCCGGGCCTCCTCAACCTGGAGCTTCAGCGCTGCTGCTTCTTGCTTCAGGTGGATGTTGCTCTTTACGCTTAACCGTGCCTGGACAATGAGGTTGTGGGCGAGGCCCCGACGATCTTGGCCCATTCTTTGTGGTTGTAGTTCTGGGTTGGATCATGGCTCAGGTGCTGCAGGTCACCAGTGGAACACAGGAACGCAGTCGTCATGGTGCTCAGCCAGGTCTCGACGTGATCCCAGTGGATGGTGGCGCTAGATGAATGGGACATACTGGCTCCCTGTAAGCAAGAGAAAGACAGCAAAAAAGAGGCCAATTCAAATCTGTGTAGGGTTTAGGGTTTTGTGACTATTAGCACAACTGGGCAGCACTCAGCATGTCAACGGCCAGACTGCAGGGTCAAAATTGGGTTTCCCCTGAAACCCCTTTGAAATCCATACCGGCAGCTCCGTCGGCGCAGAACCTTAATCAGAGTACTTAACCAAAATGGCCCTTGTGGTCAGCTGGACTCATTGACTTCTCCCTGGAGTGCCCGAATTGCTGATGTTTGCTGATGTTGGCTGCGCCAATGGTATGAAGACAGAGGTGTCCGAGATTCACACACGGCCAGTGTCAGTTACGCCGGCCAGGTGACTCCACTCACTGGAACCCAACCAGAAGATAACAGTCACTTCACCACCGAGCATTAGGGGAAGTACTACCTGTAAGTACACAAATGGCTGAACAAGTGAAACATAATTTCAATTTAAGCTCAAACTTGTTTAAACCAAATTTAAATAATTAGGTAAGAGAGGTAAAAGACTATTTACCAAATAGTGATAAAATAAAAGAATGATGATAATATTAGTAATTATCAGAATAACCTGGAAAAAGGAAGAAATATAAATAAATTAAAAAAAAAAAAAAAAAAAAAAATGGAGCCAACGGAGAAGAGAGGGGAAAGCCACCCTATATGAGAACGCCCAGAAGGGGGTGTGCTACTGACAAGTGAATATCACAAGCTGAACAGAGAAGGTTTGATTTAAATTTAAGTTCAAACTTGTTTAAACAATCTAAATAAGTGCAGAGTACTAGAATGGTACCAAATGAAAATAAAGTAATGATAAAGTAATAATGAGAAGAATAAAATAACTAAAATGGAAAATAGATGCAAAACAATTCAAATTGAAACAACAGGAGAAAAGAAAGAAAAGCCGACTTAGCAGAGGGGTGTGTTCCCACTAAGTAAACATCAATGGCTGAACCGTGAACTTAATTTAAATTTGAGTTTAAACTATCATCTTCGAGATCTGAGAAAGCGCCCAATTGCAGTGCCAATGCCATGGGCAAGCAGAATTTGCAAGCGTAATTCCGCCCCACCGCATGGGTATATAAGGAAGTACGCTGGCACATCACATTATGTTTACCTGCTGAGGAGCCAAGACTGAACTCTGGCCGTTCCAGTGGTACAGCGGAGTGGCAGAGGGACGTTACGTCTCCGTTCCTTCCTCAGGGAATGAGGGTTACATACGTAACAGAGACGTTCCCTTTCGTTCAGTCACTCCGAGTAACGTCAGTGACTGACGAATGGGGGTTCCAATGTAATCCCGCCACTCGGCTGTCTTCCTGTGCCCTGCGTAAGTGTGAGCTCCCTGTCGTAAGACTAGTATGGACGAAGGACTTCCACTTATCACAGGAATACCAAGGTACACTGGGAAGCATATTCCAGGAGGAACATGCGCCAGGATGCCTACCCATAGGGAGGACTTAGTAATACACATATGACCACTACGGGCTGCATATGGGAAATTCTGGGGAACCAGCCGAAGGTGGACTTTTAACCCCAGGGGTGGGAAGGTTGCCAAGGGAAAACACCTGCTCAAGGAGGCTTACGGTGGAAATACACGTGTGGTGGTCGCCCAGAGGGGGAACCATGGACACGGAGGCACCTGGCCTGACACGAGGGTCTGAGTGGGCAGACTTACTGGTGTTGGCGTCGACAGTGCTGGAGGAGCTCAGGACTTCTGAGAAGCTCACCTGAGAATATAATCACACATATCCAGTCTGAGGAGTGTAATGGCAAGCAAGCGAAGTCACCTGAGCCTAATCCATTACCGGCCACTAGTAGAGGTGAGTACATAGTCGGAAACAGGCTCCATTCGGAGATTGTAGAATCTGGCGCATGTATTAGGTGTCGCCAGGGCGGGCAGCTCTGCAGATGTCTGTTAGCGAAGCGCCATGCGCTAAAGCCCAAGTGGAGGCCACACTCCGAGTAAAGTGGGCCCTGACCCCAAGGGGGCATCTGTTAGCAAAGCGCCATGCGCTAAAGCCCAAGTGGAGGCCACACTCCGAGTAGAGTGGGCCCTCACCCCAAGGGGGCATGGACGCCCCTGCGTCTGGTAAGCCAAAACAATGGTGTCCACTATCCAGTGGGACAACCTTTGCTTTGAGAGAGCCTTTCCCTTCAGCTTCCCACCATAAAAGACAAAGAGCTGGTCTGAGGTCCTGAAGGCTGAGCTGCCAAGGCTGGGTCTGCCCCTCCAAAGGCAGCGATTGCAAGTTCACCACCTGGTTTCTGAACGGTGTGGTGGGAACCTTGGACACATATCCAGGCCGGGGTCTCAGGATCATATGAGAATTGGCTGGCCTGAATTCCAGGCACGCTCCGTCAACCGAAAATGCCTGCAGGTCCCCTACCCTCTTGATGGAGGCCAAAGCGACCAGGAGCGCTGTCTTCATTGACAGGAACTTCGGACCAGGTCATGATGACCAGGTCATGCTGACTTTCCTTTTTGTTCTTCAAGAGGTCGTGGTGGGCAGACATAGCAGCCACGCATACCTTGAGGGTGGAAGGAGACAGCCTTCATTCCAACCCTTCCTGGAGAAACAAGAGCACGGACCCGATCAGGCATTTCCAGGGGTCTTCTTGGCGAGAAGAGCACCAGGTGACGAAGAGGTTCCACTTCAACGCATAGGCGTGTCTCATGGACTCTGCCCTAGTGGAAGTGATGGTAGCCACCACCGGAGGTGGTAGGGTACTCAAACCTGCCGCGTCCCATCCAGGAGCCACATGTGGAGGTTCCAAAGATCGGGACGTGGGTGCCAAAGGGTGCCCTGTCTCTGAGGGAGGAGGTCCTTCCTCAGAGGAATTGGCCAGAGAGGGGCTGTCGCAAGGAGTACCAGTTCTGGAAACTAGGTCCGGCCGTGCAAGTAGGGGGCGACCAAAAAGGCCTGCTCCTTGTCCTCCCTGATCTTGCACAGTGTCTGTGCGAGAAAGCTCACTGGGGGAAACGCATACTTGCATAGGCCCCGTGGCCAGTTGTGCGCCAGTGCATCCATGCCGAGCGTGCCCTCGGTCAGGGAATAATACAGGCAACAATGGGAAGAGTCATGGGAGGCAAACAGGTCTACCTGCGCATCACCGAACTGTTCCCAAATCAGCTGGACCGTCTGGGGATAGAGTCGCCATTCCCCCGGAAGTGGCTGAAACCTTAGAAAGCTGAGGTTCAACCACGGGGTGAGGGTCTGCAGGCAGGCCCGAGTCACTGGGACCCGGAGCGTGCCCGACTGCCATGCCCATCTCGGGACTCGATCGCGAAGCCAATGCTGAAGCGGTCTCATATGAAGCAATCCGAGCAGCATTACCACGGCTGCAGATGCCATATGCCCCAGGAGCCTCTGAAATAACTTCAGTGGGACCTCACTCTTGAGTTTTCTCTTTTCCCAGTTGACCAGAAGGCCCAGATGGGCTAAGTGCTGGAGCACTAGATCTCTGTGTTTGCACACCTGCTCTCAAGAGTGACTCATTATGAGCCAGTCGTCAAGGTAGTTCAGGATGCAAACCCTGTGCTGCCTTAGCGGCGCAAGGGATGCCTTGACAATCTTCGTGAAGACGCGAGGGGACAGTGCTAGCCCGAATGGGAGGACTGTGTACTGATATGCCAGCCCCTCGAAGGCAAACCGTAGAAACAGTCTGTGTCGAGGAATAATGGAGACATGGAAAGTAAGTGTCCTTCAGGTCGATCACTGCAAACCAATCTGCCGGATGAACGCATTCGAAAAGGCGTTTCGCTGTCAACATCCTGAACGGAAGCCTGTGAAGGGATCGGCTCAGGATGCGCAGGTCCAGGATTGGTCGTAACCCACCGGTTTTATTGGGTACAATGAAGTAGGGGGCTGTAGAAGCCGGACTTCATTTCGGCTGGAGGGACAGGCTCGATCGCGCCCTTCGCCAGCAGAGTGGCGATCTCCGCACGCATGACCGGAGCATTGGGCTCCAGCATGGTGTATCAGACTCCCCGGAAGACAGCAGCGGAACAAAAGATTCTCCCCCGACCCTCTTCCGGGGGAAGGAGTGGCCCTGCTGCCATCTCCTGGAAAGAACTGCCCATCCCTGAGCTGTCTGCGTCAGGAGCGCCGCTTGGGGGCTGAGGCAAATGTGCCGCCAGTTGAGTGGAGGCAGCAGCTGACCACCGGGCAGTATATGTTTAATGGCCTCAGTCTGCTTCTGGGCGGCTGAGAACTGTTGGGCGCAACTCTCAACCGCGATGCCGAATAGTCCTTCCTGGGATATGGGGGCGTCGAGGAACCGGGTCCGCTCGGCGTCCCGCATATCGGCCAGGTTGAGCCAAAGATGTCTCTCCTGGACCACAGCTGTGGACATCACCTGGCCCAGGGAGCGTGTGGTCACCTTCGTCGCCCAGAGGGTGAGGTCACCCGAAGACACCCGAAGGCAGCAGCACAGCCGAATCATCATCCTCAGAGGACCGACATCTCCTCGTCCTCTGCGGCACCAAACGAAATGTGTGGGGCAGCAGGTGCTGGTCCCAGTGTTGCAGTCTGAGTGCACGGTGGGAGCGGTGCGCTAGAGGGGGGTGTGGGCTGATCCATGAGCGTCGGAGCTTGGTTCCACACCATCACCGGCGCTCAATGAACATGATGGCGGCGCATGCACACGCAGCGGCTTCTCTCTCTCCCGACGGACCAGGGTTTTTGTGTTTTTCGTCGTGTAAATCACAGTGTTTTTGTACGTCCTTGTCGCGTCCGTTCATCTGCAAACTCAGCTACAGATGTGAGTTTCTGCTCGAGGTTGGAAAAACTACAGTCTTCAATCCAAGCTCGGCGCTCGCTCAAGATCTGTGGGATCATGGCCTTCTCCGGGGGCCTACCCCATCACTGTCCCCCACTACTGCACCTCTCCCACAGTGGAGGCGCCACAAACAGGGTGAGAGGAAACAGAAGAGGGAGAAGCGCGGAGGTAACCGTGTCAGGCTAGTGGCTAAACCACACAAGCCTGCTATCCCCACCATCATTCTCGCTAACGTACGCTCGTTGGACAATAAACTGGATGATCTTCGTCTTCTTTGCTCTACTCGGAAGACTGTAAGAGACTGTTGTGTTTTTGTGTTCACGGAAACATGGCTCAACAACAGCGTTCCGGACTGCGCCATTCAGCTCGATCAGCGCACATGCCATCGGGCGGACAGAGTGCTCGTCGAGGGAGGTAAGACCCGCGGCGGCGGACTCTGTGTTTACACCAATGATGCGTGGTGCCGCGATGCTGTTGTGGTCTGCAAACACTGCTCACCCCTGGTGGAGTTTATGATTATTAAATGTCGGCCTTTTTATCTACTGCGGGAATATTCAGCTATTATACTTGTTGCTGTATACATCCCCCCCAGCTCCAACAACAACAGGAGTGAGGCACTAAATAATCTTTATAAACACATCAGTGATCAGCAGACAGCCCACCCAGATGCTTTTCTCATCTTGGCTGGAGATTTCAACCATGCAGACTTAAAGTGTGCTTCCAAAAATTCATCAACACATTGACTTCCCAACACGTGGAAACAACACTCTGGACTTTGTGTACACTACACAGAGAGGAGCTTACAAAGCCCTTCGCCTCCCCCACCTTGGTGCTTCAGATCACATCACTGTTATGTTAATGCCAGCATACAGACCACTTGTGAAAGCCACCAAACCAGTCCAGAAGCAGATTCAAGTCTGGCCTGAAGGGTCATCAGAGGCTCTTCAAGACTGCTTCGACACCACTGACTGGGACATGTTTAAACAGGCTGCAACCTACCACAACACCACAGACCTCCAGGAGTACTCTGAGACTGTTACTTCTTATATCACCAAGTGCATGGAGGATGTAACAGTCACAAAGACCATCACCGTCTGGCCCAACCAAAAACCGTGGCTGACAGGAAATGTCTACAGACTTCTGAAGACGCGTAACGCTGCCTTCAGAGCTGGAGATGAGGTGGGCCTGAGGTTCCCCACAGCTGGGACTCAGCACATCGATGTGCAACTGGTTGCTGGACTTCCTGACGGGAAGACCTCAGGCAGTTCGGGTTGGCAGTAACTCATCCAGCTCCATCATCATGAACACTGGAGCCCCTCAGGGATGTGTGTTGAGCCCCCTCCTTTTCACTCTGCTGACACATGACTGCTCACCCATACACAACAGCAATCTCTTCATCAAGTTTGCAGACGACACGACCGTAGTTGGTCTCATTAGCAACGATGATGAGACAAACTTCAGGAGTGAGGTGAGCCGCCTGGCCAGGTGGTGTGGTGACAACAATCTCTCTCTGAACGTGGAGAAGATGAAGGAGATTGTTGTTGACTTCAGGAGAATGCACACCCAGCACGCTCCTCTGACCATCAACGGTGTGACCGTGGAAAGGGTGAGGAGCACCAAATTTCTGGGTGTACATATCACAGAGGACCTCTCCTGGACCGCCAACACCACAGCACTGACAGCGACTCTACTTTCTCCGTAAGCTGAGAAGAGCCGGAGCCCCAGCCCCCATCATGCGCACCTTCTACAGAGGCACCATCGAGAGCATTCTGACCAGCTGCATCACTGTGTGGTATGGCGCCTGCAACGCATCCTGCCGTAAAGCACTTCAGCGCATAGTGAGAGCAGCTGAGAAGATCGTTGGTGTCTCTCTCCCACCCCTCCAGGACATTTATAACTCCCACCTCTCCCGCAAAGCCCTCATCATTGCGAGAGACCCCACCCACCCATCGCACAGCCTCTTCAGTCTGCTGCCATCAGGGAGGAGGCTACGCAGTCTCCAAGCAAGGACCAGCAGACTGAAGGACAGCTTCATTCCCCAAGCTGTCAGGGCATTGAACTCCCTCCCGACTCTGCCGACTCTCCCCTCTTCTGCCCCACGCACCTGATCTGGGAATCACCCCCAGTTCTCCTCCCTTCATCTACCTCATTATATTGTCTCTCTGAGGAATTGGTCTCCCCTCTTACAGACTCTTTTTTTGCACACACTCTTATAATTTTATACCTGCACTGACTTAAATCTGAAATTGCACTATTGTTACTATTGTTTGCACTATTTGCCATCGCCACTTTACCTCTATAATTCACTTTATCCATCTTTTTTTAATCTTTCTTCTGTTGTTGTTACTGTTAAACTTTTGTTGTTATTGTTTTGTTGTTGTTAGGCACCTAGGGTCTGAGAGTCATAGAATTTCAATTCTCTGTATGTATGTACTGTACGTATGGCAGAATTGACAATAAAGCTGACTTTGACTTGACTTGACTTTGAGGTCACCCTGGCCACCAGCCAAAGTGGCGCCCCACGTGGAGACCGTAGATTGGGGTGTGGCAGAGGGGACTCTCACTCCGGTACAGAGTTCATTGAGTCTCGACTGCAGCACCGAGATGGTCATGTTCCCGCAGTGAGAACATGACTCATCCACAAATGCTGCCTGAGCGCACGAGACCACGAGACAGTGATTGTGCCCATCAAAGGGCAGCAGAAACTTCCTTATATACGTTGTGTAAGGATGTTTTTTCTTATATATTCCTTATATAGCGTACTTCCTTATATACCCACGTGGTGGGGCAGTTACGCATGCAAATTCCACATGCCCTTGGCATTGGCACTTCCAATGGGCGCTTTCTAAGATCTCAAAGATGATAGGCTTCTAGGTGAAACCCCCATTCGTCAGTCACTGACGTTACTCGGAGTGACTGAACGAAAGGGAACTGTTCTTCCCTCTTGTTAACGCATCGATTTACTGCATCAAATCACTAGTGAAAAGAAAATTAGTTTTCAGATGTCAGTGGGTCCTTTTTGTGCCAATTTATTGCCAGATTTCTTTGCCGCCGTATACGAAAATGTATGCCCAGGATTTTTTTTCCTGTTACAAATTTTCACTTGATCGAGATTTAAAATACTCCCATTTACATATTAATCAGATCCTGGCCAGCAAAGTTTTCTAATTGATTTGCATAATGTTTGCCTTAGTTAGCTACTCTAAGGTTTAACCTAAAGGAGTGAGATCGCTTAGTTTAATAACATTGATATACACAATTAATCAAATCTAGCGATACATTAATAAGGCCTTTGCAAAGATGAAGAGAGGAGCGTTGCTCAAATCAATATTTTATCACACTGAAAGATTCCTTCGTTCTTACAGGCGATTTTGATAATATTAAAATGTGCTGTAAAGAGGTTTCCTCCTGAACGGCAGTTTATTTTAACAATTAACAGTGACTAAATTGTTTGACAAATATAGCAGTTGTTAACATACTGAACTGAAATCAGCTTTGGGCCTTTCAGTGATCAGACATGTTTGCGTTACGACTTCTCACTCTCTGAAGCACGCAATACAAAAATAAAAGTAATACCAATATACACATAAAATTGACACTGTCGAGTTACTCACAAAACAAAGTTTAAAATGTTACCCACATTCTCCACCATAATTACATAAAACAACTCAACAGAAAGCTTAAGCGTAGTGGAGCTGATGAAGGTGAATGATGGCAGGTGTGCATGATTGAGGAGTGTGTGCAGGTGGGAATCAGGAGGGATCATGGGAAATGTAGTGTGGAGGTGAAAAACTAGCAAGTGACAAATGAAACTACATACAGCAGAAGAACCACCAAAACAGACATAACTCTGACACTCATACATATGTTAATAAATTAAATTAGCTCAAAAAGGGAATTATATATATTTATTAAGACTGTCAATCGATTAAAATATTTAATCACGATTAATTGCATGATTGTCATTAGTTAACTTGTGATTAATCGCAACTTAATCGCAGATTTTCATCAGTTCTAAATGTACCTTAAATTAATACTTTTAAAGTTTTTAATACGCTAATCAATATGCACAAATATGGATGCTTTATGCAAATGTATGTTTATTATTATAAGCATACTCAACAGAGCAGGAAGACTAGACATGGATCAAAGGTCATAGATGTTTTTCAAAGAACTTGTTCATGTCTATTAGACACATGAAAAAAAAAAGAACATAGAATTACTTCTCATTACTTATCTTTCTTTGCACTGAGCAATTTATTTACACAAGCCTGATTACAATTTCGCACAACAGGGCAGCTCACTTCTTCTGAACATGCAAAATGTACATTTATTATTACTGAAACCACGGTAAACATAGAGCATAAAGAATGTAGACATGTTTTTCAAATGAAATGGCCCACTACCTTCCTGCATTTTGCCAAGACGCTATCAAACGGGCTGTTCTGGAGAGAAACTGTGATAGAGCCTCTTAGCTGGGTGAGGACCGAGTGGCAGTGTGTCTGGGAACCGGACCAGATTTTTTTTTCCTCTCTCTTTTTTCCTCTCCACTCTCTCGTCCTGTCACTCTCTGTGTCTCCCAACAAACATGTTTTAAAAAAGTCTTGTAACACCATAAGAAAAGTGGATATTTTTTATGTAAAAAGGTTGTTTCTTTAAATTGCGCGGCCAGACGCAAGCGGAGGAAGCGAGCCGGTGCGCTGGTTAAACTCCGCGCGCGCGGCCTCCGCACTCCTCTTCCCAGTATTCATCTTGCTAATCTCCGCTCTCTTCCTAATAAAACGGACGAACTGCTTCTCCTCACCCGGATTAACAAGGATTTTTCCAACTCTGCTGCACTGTGCTTCACTGAAACCTGGCTGAGTGAAGCCATACCGGACAACGCACTACATCTGCCGGGCTTCCAGCTGTTCCGAGCAGATCGCATCACGGAACTAACCGGGAAAACGAGAGGTGGAGGTTTGTGTTTCTACATCAACGAAAGTTGGTGTTCAGATGTAACAACGCTGAAGAAGATGTGCTCTCCTAACCTAGAGGCCCACTTCATAAACTGTAAACCTTTCTATTCACCGCGGGAGTTTTCCTCGTTTATTCTCGTGAATGTTTACATTCCTCCAGACTCATGTGTCAGCGCGGCAGTACAACAGCTGGCTGAACAAATAGCTGAGACTGAACAAAAGTATTCAGACTCTCTTTTAATCATTCTTGGGGATTTTAACAAAGCAAATCTCTCCCGTGAACTGCCAAAATACAGACAGCACATTACATGTCCCACCAGAGACAGTAATATTCTTGACCACTGCTACACAACAATAAAGAATGCATATCACTCCGTCCCACGGGCAGCTTTGGGGCTTTCTGATCACAGATTTTCATCTTATACCGTCCTACAGGCAGAAACTGAAATCAGCTAAACCTGTAATAAAGACTGTAAAAAGATGGACTAATGAAGCAGAGCGGGACCTACAAGCCTGCTTCGATTGCACTGATTGGAATGTCTTTGAAGCTGCTACCACTGATCTGGATGAGCTCACAGATACTGTAACATCATACATCAGTTTCTGTGAGGATACATGCATTCCTACCAAGACATTCTTATCATTCACTAATGATAAACCATGGTTTACTGGGAAACTCAAACAGCTTCGTCATGCCAAAGAGGATGCTTACAGAAGTGGGGATAGGGTCTTGTATAACCAGGCCAGGAACAGACTGACAAAGGAGATCAGAGCTGCTAAAAGAAGCTACTCTGAAAAGCTGAGAAACCAGTTTACTTCTAACAACCCTGCTGCTGTCTGGTCAGGCCTGAAGAATATCACCAATTACAAGCCACCATCCCCCCGACCTGCTGAGAATCAACATCTGGCTGATGAGCTGAATGCATTTTACTGCAGGTTTGAGAAACCCAATCTCACACCTCACACCCGTTCTGATCTGCACTTCACACGCCCCCAACACCTCCTGCACCCCTCTCCTCCCCGCCATCCAACCTGAGCTTAAGGTCTGTGTGGAGCAGGTAACCAAAATCTTCAAAAGACAGAAGATAAGGAAAGCTTCAGGCCCAGACGGCATCTCATCTGCTTGTTTGAAAGCCTGCGCTGACCAACTGGCCCCAGTCAATAGATCATTGGAGCAGTGTGAAGTTCCCCGTTGCTTCAAACGCTCCACCATCATTCCTGTCCCCAAAAAACCCAAAATCACTGGACTTAATGACTACAGACCTGTCGCTCTCACATCTGTGGTCATGAAGTCATTTGAAAGACTGGTTCTGGCCCACCTGAAGGACTTCACTGGACCCTTGCTGGATCCTCTTCAATTTGCCTACAGAGCAAACAGGTCTGTGGATGATGCAGTCAACATGGGACTGCATTATATCCTGCAACATCTCAACAGACCTGGGACTTATGCAAGGATCTTATTTGTGGACTTCAGTTCGGCCTTCAATACCATCATGCCTGATCTTCTTACAGCTAAACTGACCCAGCTCTCCATGCCATCCTCAATCTGTCAGTGGATCACCAGCTTCCTGACAGACCGGCAGCAGCGAGTGAGACTGGGGAAACTCACATCCAAGACTCTCACTACCAGCACTGGCGCCCCCCAAGGGTGTGTTCTCTCCCCACTGCTCTTCTCCCTGTACACCAATGACTGCACTTCTAAAGACCCTTCTGTGAAGCTCCTGAAATTCGCAGACGACACCACCGTCATCGGCCTCATCCAAAACGGTGGTGCAGTTATAACAACCTTGAGCTCAACATGCTCAAAACGGTGGAGATGATAGTGGACTTCAGGAGGAACAGCCCTGCTCTGCCCCCACTCACCATCATGAACAGCACAGTGGCAGCAGTGGAGTCATTCAGGTTCCTGGGCACCACCATCTCTCAGGACCTGAAGTGGGACAATCACATTGACTCCATTGTAAAAAAGGCCCAGCAGAGACTGTACTTCCTTCGTCAGCTGAGGAAGTTCAACCTCCCACAGGAGCTGCTGATCCAGTTCTACTCGGCTGTCATTGAGTCTGTTTTGTGCACATCCATCACTGTCTGGTTTGGTTCAGCTACCAAATCTGACATCAGGAGACTACATCGTACAATCCGGACTGCAGAGAGGATTATTGGTGCCCCCCTGCCAACCCTCCAGGACCTGTACTCTTCCAGAGTGAGGAAGAGGGCAGGTAAAATCATCACAGACTCCGCTCACCCTGGACACTTCCTGTTTGAACTGTTACCGTCAGGACGGTGACTCCGATCACTGGCCACTAGAACATCTAGGCACAGGAACAGTTTCTTCCCACAGGCCATTTCCCTCTTGAACAGTTGAATATGTATATAATATATATATATATACATACCTTTATTTTATTTTGTACTATTTTTCATATTTGTATATTTGTGTTCATGTTGTGTTGTATTGTATATGTGCACTGGAAGCTTCAGCACCAAGACAAATTCCTTGTGTGTGCAAGCACACTTGGCAATAAAGCTCTTTCTGATTCTGATTCTGATTCTGATTCTAAATTTTTCCTCAAAAGGAAAAGCACTGTATGAATTCAAAAGCACTGTATGAATTTTATTGTACTCTAAGCGTATTGCACTGACCGAAGACTTGGCAGATATCACCACCTTATCTTTAAAGACAATCAAAGCATCTAGTGGGTTTAAAGGTAACGTTCCCTCTTCCTCCTCAACGGGGATGGGGAGTAGGCACCGTCTCGGGGGCAATGGGGGTATGTGGCGAGGTTGATGAGCAAGAGACGTGGGAGGAGCGAGCGAGACCGGTGCGTGATTGAGAATGAGTGTCACCTGCGAGGCACACTCTCATGAGGGAGCTCGGAGACATGTAATGATGAGCGAAACCAGTGAAGGGCAAGAGAGGACCAGGCCAGGAATTTACATTGTGTTTTGCTTGTTTTATTATATGTGTGTGGCAGTCGTCCGTGAGGGGCTGCCCGCGTTACTTTAGTTTTGTTTGTTTTACTAATTAAAGTCTTTTAAATGTTCGTCGGTTCCCACCTCCTTCTTCCCTGAACAAAGAACTTCTTTATTAATAACATTTATTGATTATGACTGATTTTATTTGACATGCACAGCACAGGACAGATGCATGCAGCGGCACTGTTTTGGACGGGTTTGTGTTGAAGAGCTGCTAAAAAAAGTAATCTATTCACATAATGTTTTCTCTTTTAAAATGTAAGCGAGTGTAAATGTCAGCATTATCATATAAGTGTAAAGAATTGAAGTCTGTCATGTAAAACAAGAGTGATTGATGCAGTTCAGTCAGTCTGCTATATTATTGCAACCGTTACTCCTGATCAGAGGCTTCCGTAAATATTTAGTTTATACGTAGCGTTACACTTCAACTAAGTTTAATGGTGCAACGCAAAAATATTTAGTAGTGCGTAAGTTGTTACTTAGTGCCCATTTACGTCAAAACTAGGCTCAGTTGTAACTTAGGCACAGCTGGTGCAACCGGCCTGGGTGTTGAAAGGGATACTGTTGGTATGGTGACGTGGGTCCAGTGGTTTATTAGAACATTAGAGTTTTTGGTTAAGTTCAGAAAGACTGGTTCCACTCTGAATATCATGAGTTAAAACTTTTGATAACTTTTGAAACTCTTGGTAAGAGTTCACTATGCTGTCACTTCACAATCCTAATAGAACTTAAAGTTGACATAAAATGGAAGTTGCAATTGTCTTTTCTGTAGAGACTTGACTTAGTCCATTGTGAATTGTCTGGAGTTGTTTGCTATCTGCTGCATGCAGGTGTGCACGAAAACATAGAGGAGGGAATTTATTTTAATTAAAGCTGCAGTATGTAATTTTTTTGGTTACAAAATAACAAAAATCTGTTTTTTAAGTACATAAGACATACAGATAATGTTCAAAACTTTCTTCCCTCTACTTTACTATTCACAATGGTAAGCTTAAGAGCTACATAAACAAAGAGTTACATATACAATCAGACTTTATGTCAGCACCAGTGGTGGCTGGTGTTAAAAAAATATTTATTTATTTTTTTCACAGGACAAAAATTTTGTCGTCGGAGAGAGCAGAGAGTGACTAGCACTCTGTAGAGAAGTTTGTCCATTTAGGGTTACTGTAGAAACATGACAGCGCAAAATGGTGATTTCACTGTAAGGGGACCTGCGGTATGTAGATAGAAATGGCTCATTCTAAGGTGATAAGAAAATAACAGTGCATTATGCTAGGTCTTTATACTCCACTGAAAACATAGTTATGTATATTATATTGCATTTCTGTCAATATATCCTCAGAAATACTATACACTGCACCTTTTAAAAAAAATGTATCATAAAAAACCAAAAAAACAAAAACAGCCATTTATATCAATGTGATTTAGAGATGAATATTAATGTTTTCCACCAGAGGGAGCCACAGGATAGCAAATCAGTTTAAAGACTATGAAAATTGTTCAATAAATTGACTCTTATTATAGTTTAATAAAGCCCAATATAATATGTTTGCAATAACTGTGAACTCCAAAATATTTATCTTAATTTTAATCTGAATGATATTGACAACATATTTGTCAAGTTGCAGACATGACAATTTTATTAGACATGACATCTAATAGAGCTTGACATAGATGTTGGAGAAGCTAAACCAATACGTCATTGCTTCTATCGTATCTCACTGGATAAACAGTGTTATATACAGTTTGAAATTAAATATATGACTGAGCTAAGCATAATCTTGCATCATCTTCCAGCTGGGCATCCCCTTGTTTATTGTTTGGTAAGCCAGATGGAACATACCACTTCTTTACAGACTATTGCAGAAGATTAAAAGTCACAAATCCTGATTCTTTCCCTCTGCCACGCATGGAGGATTGTATTGAATTGGTTCTGCCACCTACAGTATGTCAATAAATTCGATCTATTGAAGGGTTACTGGCAAATACCTCTTACTCCTCATGCTCAAGAAATTGCATTGTTCATCACTCCATTTGGGCTATACTCTTATTCTGTGATAAGTTTTGGCCTTAGAAATGTGCCTGCCACTTTCCAGCTCCTGATGAACCAGGTGACATCCAGTTTAGAGGGTTGTGCTGTATACTTTGATGATGTGGTGGTCTACAATCAGACCTGGGAACAACATCTCTACCATGTCCAAGCTCTGTTCAAACGTCTTGCTGAGGCTCGATTAAGCATTAACCTGGCAAAGTGTGAGTTTGCCATGGCAACGGTAACCTATTTGAGTTGGGCAAGACATGTTGCATCCTATGCAGGCTAAGGATTTGGCCAGTGGACAAAGTACTAAGTGGATTTAATATGTTTTTTGGGCCTAGTAGGAGTGTTTGTCCAAACTTTTCATCAGTAGTAGCTCCTTTAACTGATTTGCTGAATACGAAAGTAAAATTTGAGTGGTCCTCACCGTGCCAACAGGCATTTGAAAATGTTAAGAGGTTGCTTAGCACTGCATCTGTCCTGGCTGCTCCACGCTTTGAGTCACCTTTTCAGATCCAGGTGGATGCTAGCTGTATACACTGTATACTGTGTACTGGCTTCATCACCCTGTCTCCTCTCCACCAATAAGCTGGTGTGTGGTGGGCATTCTGGCACAATATGGCTGCCATCGCATCATCCAGGTGGATGCTGCACATTGGTGGTAGTTGAGGTGGCATTTAAATGTGGAGGATATTCTTAAGTAATTTATTGAAATATAACATTTGCATCAGAAATACAGTATGCTATAGCGTAGCGTAAAAAAAACATAAATGGTGCAACGATGACGTCGGGGACTGCATAAGCATTTTGAATCACGAGAGGATATTTTTCTTACACCAGTATTTTCCCAGTACTTTTATAATGGATGGATGCACTTTTGTGGGCTTCAAATTTTGGGCTGCCATTCACTGCCATTATAAAGCTTGGAAGAGCCAGGACATGTGTTAATATAACACTGAAGAAAGTCATACACACCTATGATGACTTGAGAGGGAGGGGGTAAATCATGGGGTAATTTAAATTTTTGGGTGAACTAACCCTTTAAGCTTGAGCTGAGGTTGGTTTATTATGTGTTAAACAAGCTTTGAGCTTCCATTTACAATATCAGCTGTGTTCATTGTATATGTGAATGAAAGCCTAAATTAAACTTTTTGAAACTTGAAAATAAAGACTAGATTTTCAATGGCTAGACAAAACTTATGAAAGAATTTCAAAAATATATATAAAAAAATAAATAATTCTGAAGATTAATAAAATTCTTATGTATTTGGAACATGAGGGTTAGTAATTCATGACAGAATTTTTATTTCATGGACTATCCATTTAAGACAACTTGAATGCTCAACTATCAGTCACTGTACCCACACCATGCATTTATGCTGATGGCAGCTAAAAGGTTAAAATGTTGCTAAATAAATGTAATGTAGTTTTGACATGTGTCCTACCTTGTGTCTTGAAAACATCTTCTGACTCTTCTTTTCATATAGTAATAGACCGGCCAGGATCGTAGTTCAAATGACATCAATGACATTTTTGTCCTTGAAGACAAAATACAAAATGATTAGGGTAATTTAACTCACAATTAAGCAACATTTATGGGCAGTTTATTTTTATGATTCATGACAAGACAACTTTCAAATTGTGAATAAAAAAGGAATGCTACAAATTTACAAATCTCATAAACTTATATTTTATTCACAATAGAATACAGATAACATATCAAATGCTGAAAGTGAGACATTTTGAAATGTCATGCCAAATATTGGCTCATTTTGGATTTCATGAGAGCTACACATTCCAAAAAAGTTGGGGCAGGTAGCAATAAGAAGCCAGAAAAGTTAAATGTACATATAAGGAACAGCTGGAGGACCAATTAGCAACTTATTAGGTCAATTGGCAACATGATTGGGTATAAAAATAGCCTCTCAGAGCGGCAGTGTCTCTCAGAAGTCAAGATGGGCAGAGGATCAAAACTCTATAGGTTAAAAAAAGAAGCCATATCTAAACATGATCCAGAAGTGCATGCGTTTTCTCTGGGCCAAGGCTCATTTAAAATGGACTGTGGCAAAGTGGAAAAAGTGTTCTGTGGTCAGACAAATCAAAATTTGAAGTTCTTTTTGGAAAACTGGGACGCCATGTCATCCGGGCTATAAAGAGGACAAGGACAACCCAAGTTGTTATCAGCGCTGTTATAAGACATTGCAGGTCTTAAGTCATATTAGGTAAATAGATATTCGTAAGATTTCTATCAGAGTTAGTACTGGCTGCAGATAAAGAACTAATTGTTGGTGATTTTAATATCCATGTAGATAATGAAAAAGACGCATTGGGATTAGCATTTAGAGGCATTCTAAACTCTTTTGGAGTAAGGCAACACACGTCAGGACCTACTCATCGCCTTAATCATACTCTAGACCTAATATTGTCACATGGAATAAATGTTGAAATTCTGCAGCAGAGCAACGACATCTCAGATCATTACCTAGTATCATGTATACTTAATTTAACTAAGGCTGCAAAGCCGTCCCGTCGCTTCAAATATAGCAGGATCACTGCCGCCACTAAAGATTGCTTTGTAAATAATCTTCCTCATCAGTTTCATCTCCTCAGCATCCCAGATAGCCTAGAGGAACTCGATTTTGCAACAGAAACTATTGACTCTCTTTTTTTCCAGCACTTTAGACACAGTTGCTCCCCGGCGCTTAAAGAAGATTAAAGAAAATAGTCCAATGCGGTGGTACAACGAGCACACCCGGGCCCTTAAAACAGCAGCCAGAAAAATGGAGCGCAGCTGGAAGAAAACAAAATTAGAGGTTTTTCGTAATTCATGGAAAGAGAGCATGATCGCATACAGAAAGGCCGTAAAAACTGCTAGATCTGCTTATTTCTCGACTCTCTTAGAAGAAAACAAACACAACCTTATGTAACGAATATCGAGCCCCAGGGGAAAAGGTGCGGGATTTATGCATGCGTTTAATCGTGTTACGATCAAACATGCACAGATCCGCACAGAGGGGAATTTTTGATATTAACAATTGATTAAAACGGATTAAAACAATTATTAATATCTAGGGCTTAATTCAACTTTTAGAAATTTCTTTGATTCTAGAATTGAGTTCAAAGGACGGATACTTGTCCACCAAATATCTTCCTTTTAATAACTCTTAAACAACGTTTCTCTGGCCAGGAGAAATATCTTTCTTTTAATTTGTAACCGGGTCGGTTCACCGTAAAAGTGACCTATGTATGAGCAACTCAAGCACAATCACATGTGAATATATATATTTTAATAAAATCAACAAACAATAAACAAACATACACAAATTAACTGAAAGCAGGAAAGAGAGAGAGAGAGAGAGAGAGAGAGAGAGAGAGAAACAACGGTAATACTATCGACACAAACGATAGAACCAGCAAGCACCAGCAAGAAATCAGATATTGATATACGATATTGGTATAAGCTCAAACTTTATAACGACAGCTTAAGGGATACTTGCATATGTTTCCTTGGTTGTGAGCTTGTGTGTTTAGGGGAATTCCGCGATCCGGTCCGTGTTTCGATCTTGCCGGGTGGTTCCTTGGAGTCCGCGGGAAATTCAACTTTGGTTCCTTTGTGTGATGAGATCCGTTGAAGGATGGCGAAGAGGAGAAGAGAGAAGGACAAGAGAGAGAGCAAGAGGGTGAGCAAGCCGTCTGTGGCCCAATTTTAAAGGGCCGCGACGGGGCACGTCTCTTTGGTCGGAACAGCCAATCAGAGCGAAGGAACTCAGAAGCGGGAAATCTCCCTTTGTCTTGGGTCTCGCCTCATTAACATGTTTTATGACTCTCACAGATGGGCAGACTTGGGGGTTTTGGTATGCAGACTTTGGGGTTTTGGCATGAAAGAAAGAGTCTGGTGCATCATAGCACCCCACAACCCGCCTAGCTGGCCTACAAATTGCGAGACAAAGATTTCGAGACCAAACATGGGGGTTTTAACCCAAGAGTTACAGGAATGGCGAGGATTGACGCCATCCTTCCTTAAGCATTCGCTGGCTATAAGTTTCTAACCTATCAAACACATCTAAAATGGTTATAACAAAAAGCATGCATATATACAGGGAACAGCACACCTAAAATGAAGAATAACTAAGTTAAAAGTCATATAATTTGTTCGGATGTCCCTTGGTATGTGTGAGGTGGGGGCTGGTTTGATAATGAGGTGCTTGTGGGCTGCAGAGGCCTGGCTTGTGTCCTTTTAGCACCATTAACCTGTCGGTCTGTAGACTTCACGGCGCCGGTCTTGTTTGAGTCATTATAACTAATCAAAGTATTGGTCCGTTGATCATTTATGAGCGCTGTCCATACGCTACACTTAGATATTTATTTGATACAGTGGCTAAGTTAACCAAAAATAAAGCTTCAACTTCTGATGGTTGTAAACAGCACAGCAGTAATGACTTTATGAACTTCTTTACATGTAAGATTGACACTATTAGGAAGAAATTTATAACCATGCAGCCATCTATTACAGTATCACATCAGACAGAGCATTGTAGTGTCACTGTGAAAAAATTACATTCATTCACTGCTATAGGAGAGGAAGAATTTGGTCTCAATTTGGTCTCAAAATGGCACCGCCGTGTTTGGTCACCGTTCAGGTCACTCTGCGAAGACTGTGCTTTTATTTACCATTTTACTTTCTTTTACTCTCAATTTTTACAAACTTATCATCTGCATTGATCTACTATGACAGCAAAACTCTTTTGGACATTGGTTACCTCTACACTGGACTGTTTCAGGACACTTTCGCCGATACTCTGTGGCCATCTGAGATTCTTTGGAACGCCGAGTTGAACAATGGACAGAGCCGACAGCGAAGAACCAAGAAACACCGTGGGAAATGCGTTGGAATTCGAAACAGACTGAGGAAAAGGGCATTCAGTCCTCCTCTCCCGAGCATTCTTCTAGCAAATGTTCAATCCTTGGAGAATAAGATGGACGATTTTAGAGCCAGGATAAGTTTTCAACGGGACATGAGAGACTGTAACATCTTTTGTTTGTCCGAAACATGGCTCACGCCCGCGGTCCCGGACACAGCTGTGACACCATCAGAGAACTTCTCTGTTTTTCGGATGGACAGAACAGCCGAGGCCGGTAAATCCAAAGGCGGTGGAGTATGCTTCATGGTCAACAAGAAATGGTGCGACCCCAGGAACATCACCATTCTCTCGCGGTCCTGCTCGCCTCATCTGGAACATTTAACAATCATTTGCCGCCCATTCTATCTGCCGAGGGAGTTTTCTGCGATTGTCGCGACCGCTGTTTACATCCCACCACAGGCAGACACAGCGCTGGCTTTATCTGGCCTTCACGATGTTGCCAGCGGCATCATAAACAAACACCCCGATGCTGCTTTCATCGTCGCGGGCGATTTTAACAAAGCAAACCTAAAGAAAGTCCTGCCAAACTTTCACCAGCACGTCTCCTGTCCTACACGAGGAGCAAACACGCTGGATCATTGCTACTCTCCGTTCAAGAACACCTATAAAGCGCGGTCACTTCCAGCGTTTGGCAAATCGGATCATGCCGCCATTTTCCTCACTCCCGAATACAAACAAAAGCTCGTTCAGGAACCCCTGGTGAGGCGGGAAGTTAAGCGCTGGTCGCCCCACTCAGAGACCGTGTTTCAGGCAGCTCTGGATGATGTGGATTGGGACATGTTCCGAGCGAGTTCAGCCGACGTAAGCGAGTTCACGGATGTGGCGCTTTGCTTCATCAACACGCTTACAGAGCAAGCCACACAAACAATAACAATAACGTCCTTCTCAAATCAGAAACCGTGGGTGGACAATTCAATCCGCGCTGCAGTGAACACACGCACTGCCGCTTACAACGCCGGTCTCCTTTCAGGGAATATGAATGAATACAGATCGTCCTGCTATGCTCTGCGGAGCGCAGTTAAAGCCGCAAAACTCTTTTTACGTTACAAAGACCGAGTGGAGTCTCATTTCCAACTCAACGACTCGCGGCGCATGTGGCAAGGTCTGAGGTCCATCTGCTCGTTTGGATCTAAATCCTCTGCAGAGGGGAGCGCTGATCCGTCGCTCGTGAATGAGTTAAACTCTTTCTCGCGGCGCTTTGACTGTAAATCGCGGCAACGCGACTCCGCCAAGTGGCGCGTCAGAGGAAATTACTCAGAGCAGCAACAATCACGTGATCTCTGTCTCAGAGGATGAAGTTCGGAGAGCACTCAAGCGTGTGGACGTCAGGAAAGCTGCCGGGCCGGATGGTATTTCAGGTCGTGTTCTGTGGTCCTGTGCTGATCAGCTCGCCGGGTTGTTTACATCTATTTTTAATGAGTCCCTCGCTACATCTGTGGTCCCCACCTCCTTCAAAAATCCACCATCATCCCTGTCCCTAAGAACAGTAAACCCTCTTGCCTAAATGACTATCGTCCAGTGGCTCTCACGTCTATAGTCATGAAGGTCTTTGAGAGACTCATTAAAAACACCATTTGCGCCTTCATTCCTGACACTTTGGACCCTCTTCAGTTTGCCTATCGTCCCAATTGATCGACTGAAGATGCCATCTCTCATGTCCTCCACTCCTCCCTCACTCACATCGACAGCAAAAGTGGGAACTACGTAAGGCTGCTATTTATTGACTATAGCTCAGCCTTTAACACCATAGTTCCCATCAAGCTAACCTCCAAACTCCTGGATCTCGGCCTGAATTCTTCTCTCTGCCACTGGATTGAGGACTTCCTCACTGGCAGGCCTCAGGTGGTGAGAATAGGCCAGTCCACCTCCACCTCCATCTCCCTGAGTGTGGGAGCTCCACAGGGCTGTGTCCTGAGTCCCCTGCTCTACTCGCTCTACACACATGACTGTTTGTCCACACACAACTCCACCTCTATCATCAAATATGCTGATGATACTGTTGTCCTGGGCCTCATTTCCAACAACAATGAGACGGCATACTTGGACGAGGTGGAGCATCTAACATCATGGTGCCAGGACAACTGTCTCTCTCTGAATGTTGGCAAGACCAAAGAAATGATTGTGGACTTCAGGAAGAGACAACAACGGACATACTCCCCCCTCATGATCAGCGGGTCACCAGTAGAGAGAGTGAGCAGCTTCAAGTACCTGGGAGTAAACATCTCCGAGGACCTGACCTGGACTGCTCACATTCAGACACAGGTGAAAAAAGCCAGGCAAAGACTGTACCACCTGCGCCAGCTGAGGAAATTCAGGGTTTCACCAGCTATCCTGAAAACGTTCTATTTAGGGGCGATAGAAAGTGTACTAACTCAGTGCATCATAGTGTGGTATGGGAACAGCACCAGTCATGACCGCAAAGCCCTGCAAAGAGTTGTGCGCTTATCCGAGCGTATCTCAGGGTCAGCTCTCCCGTCTCTGCAGGACGTCTACACCAAACGCTGCAAAGGTAGAGCCACTAAGATCATCAAGGACTCTAATCACCCTGCAAACCCTCATTTCACGCTGCTGCCATCTGGTAAGCACTTCCGAAGCCTGATGGCCAAAACTGAGAGACTCAGGAGGAGCTTCTTCCCCCAGGCCATCAGACTCCTGAACTCAGTCACTTAACATCACGTGACTTCACTTCAGGATAAGCATCGATACACTGACATTGCACTGCACTTTCTGTTCTCGTTGTTACTGTGTAACAACCTGTTATAAACCTGTTTGCACATTATACTCTTTATACATTTGTTAACCACATATTTATAAGTCTACAGTTTACTCACTGCACAGTCTACTTCAATTATTTTATTCCACTTCTTATTCTTATTTTTTACTTTTTTTCTTCTACTTGACTTGATTATTTATAATTCTACAGATTTTTTCTACTTGACTTATAGTCTTATAGTACTATATATATATATATATATATATATATATATATATATATATATATATATATATATATATATATATATATATATATATATATATATATATTAGTACTTTTTATTCTATTTCTATTATAATTTCCTCCTTGTGTTTTTAACTGTGAATTTGCACTGTCCATGGAGCGGACCTGTTTACATTTCACTGCCGGTTGTATATTCTGTATATAACTGTGTGTGTGACAAATAAAACTCTTGAATCTTGAATTTTGAATTGGCTAAACTCGTTAAATCATCTGAAAAAATCAAAAAGTATGCTCGACCCTATACCAACTAAGCTACTAAAAGAGATGCTACCAGAGGTCATAGATCCTCTTCTTAATATCATTAACTCATCTTTGTCAACTTTGATATGTACCGGAAACTTTTAAGTTGGCTATTATCAAACCACTTATTAAAAAAACTCAACTTGATCCTACAGATTTAGTCAATTACAGGCCGATCTCAAATCTACCCTTTCTGTCAAAAATACTGGAAAAGGCAGTGTCTTCACAATTGTGCTCCTTTTTAGAAAGAAATGGTATCTGTGAGGATTTCCAGTCAGGATTTAGACCGCATCATAGTACTGAGACTGCTCTCATCAGAGTTACAAATGATTTATTCTTATCATCCGATCGTGGTTGTATCTCTCTATTAGTGTTACTCAATCTTAGAGCTGCATTCGATACTATCGACCACAACATTCTTTTGAATAGACTCGAAAATTATGTTGACATTAGTGGAACTGCATTGGCATGGTTTAAATCATACTTATCTGACTGTTATCAGTTTGTAGCGGTAAATGAAGAGATGTCACACCGATCACAAGTTCAGTATGGAGTACCGCAGGGCTCAGTGCTAGGACCGTTGCTTTTCAAGATTCAAGAGTTTTACTTGTCTTTTCTTTTTTACTTTTCACTCTGTACATGCTACCACTGGGAGATATCATTAGGATGCATGGCGTTAGTTTTCACTGTTATGCTGACGATACTCAGCTCTATATTTCTTCACGCCCTGACGAAGGAAATATAGAATAAGAAATATATATAACTTTTATATTAGTTATATAGTATTATAACTAATATAAAACATTGGATGTCTAGTAATTTCCTGCAACTTAATTCAGAAAAAAACAGAATTTTTAATTATTGGACAAAAAAGCTCCATAAGTAGTAACCTAGAATACTGTCTAACACTTGATGGCTACTCTGTCAAGCCCTCGCCTTCAGTGAGGGACCTGATGTGCTCTTTGATACCAATCTTTCATTTGAAAGCCACGTTTCTAACATCTTTAAAACTGCATTCTACCACCTTAAAAAGATATCTAAATTACGGCACATGCTTTCAATGCAAAATGCTGAACAGTTAATTCATGCGTTCATGACCTCAAGGCTAGATTATTGTAATGCTTTACTGGGTGGTTGCCCTGCTCTCTTAATCAACAAACTCCAGCTGGTCCAAAACGCAGCAGCTCGAGTTCTTACTAGAACCAGGAAGTATGACCATATTAGCCCGGTTCTGTCAACACTGCACTGGCTCCCTATTAAACATTGTATAAATTTTAAAATCTTGCTTATTACTTACAAAGCACTAAATGGTTTAGCTCCCCAACCCCCCCAGCCCCCCAGCCACCTTTAAATGCAATACTTTGACTGTTTAGTGCAATATATTCTAAACTAGTGCAATATATTCTTAAATGTAACTGTGACCTTATATATATATATATATATATATATATATATATATATATATATATATATATATACATACCTTTATTTTATTTTATACTATTTTTCATATTTGTATATTTGTGTTCATGTTGTGTTGTATTGTATATGTGCACTGGAAGCTTCAGCACCAAGACAAATTCCTTGTGTGTGCAAGCACACTTGGCAATAAAGCTCTTTCTGATTCTGATTCTGATCAAAATCAACTGCAGGTGGCCGATCCTTTTCCTATTTAGCACCTAAACTCTGGAACAGTCTTCCTAGCATTGTTCAGGAAGCAGACACACTCTGTCAGCTTTTGAAATGCTTTCTAGACTAAAAACGCATCTCTTTACTATGGCTTACACAAAACATTATTAATTTCTATTATTCAAATCAGTAAATGATTGTTAGGCTGCATTAACTAGGTCAGCCGGAACCAGGAACACTTCCCATAACACCTGATGTACTCGTTACATCATAAGAAGAATGGCATCTACGCTAATGTGAGTCTCTCTGTTTATCCCGAGGTTTACTGCAGTCAGCCAGATCCGGGCCATATCCAGATCAGATGGTGGACCTGCGCCTGGACATGACCAACGCATCCCTGAAATGTCAGCAGAGAGCGTGCCAAATAAACTCCCCACTGTAAATGCCGCATCGACACAACATCCTCATTAACTCCTCATTAACACGTCTCCGGCGTGACGACTCCAATCTTTTGAAAAATCTTACGAATATCTATTTACCTAATATGACTTAAGACCTAAAATGTTGCCAGAATTATAATCATACACTGTTTGTTCGTCAGCCAGAGGAGAACTTGCACCCCAGCTGAGCCTGGTTTCTCCCAAGGTTTTTTTTCTCCATTCTGGCCCTGAAGGAGTTTTGGTTCCTTGCCATCGTTGCCTCTGGCTTTTGGCTTGCTCAGTTGGGGACACCTAGATTTCATCTATATTACCGATCTGCCCACATTGACACTATATGATACTTGAAATTAGCTGGATAACATCACCGTTTCACCAGAACGGCTGTTGCATTATTTTCCTGTTAACAATGTGAAGCTGCTTTGAAACAATTGGACTTGTTAAAAGCGCTATATAAATAAAGGTGATTTGATTCATTGTATTCTATTCTATTCTGTTCACATCTACAGAAACAGTCTCATATCAGTTAACGCGATTGTGATCGAGTTGGCGATCACTACCCACTTTTCCATTACAAATTTGCGATATTTGCTAAATGTCGATATAAACCTATTGCGAAATGACAGCGTTTCCATTAACCGCTGTTATGCGACTAAAACTTTTTTCTTTCCTTTTGTGATAAGTCATTCCAAAAAGTATGCCACGGATGTTGGTAAGTTTATGTATATCCCAGCCACTGCAATTAGCCAATATTTTTTAATGGAAGGAGACATAGGCATGTTATTCAAGCATTAATTAAAATTAAAAGAGCTAAATATTTTTTTACCATTTTGTTATTTTGGCTTGGAATTTCGTTTGTTAGAAATATTAACTGAATTTAGAAATGCTTTTGAAATTAAAAACTTTCGTTTAATGAACAAAATACTTTTTTTAAATGAAGACAGTGTTTGGAGTGGAGTCCATGCAAAATAATCCACTCCCTGAATCCACGGCCTTTGTTGTTATTGTGAGTGTTCACAAATAAAAGTACATTTACATTTATGCATTTGGCAGATGCTTTTATCCAAAGCGACTTACATTGTATTCAAGGTACACATTTAAAAAAAAAAAAGTCAGTTCTTGCTTTCCCTGGGAATGACCTTGGCGTTGCTAGCGCCATGCTCTTATTGTTTGAGCTACAGGAAAGCTAAAGCTAAAATTTACCCGATTTACTTTGTTAGCACATATTAAAGGTCTTAGGGTGAACAATTAATCTGTGCAAGTTAATACACAGAAAGAAATTGTTTGTCGCGGTAAACTTTAATCAAAATCTGAAAAGTAACTTCTGGTCTGGAAATGGCGTTCCTTCTCAGATGTCAGTTTGATGGCTTAGGTTTGAAAATGCATAACCACTCCCCTCCAACCGTTAGTCTGCTATGAGCCGAGAGATAGAGAGGAGGTGCGCTGAAGTAAAACCCTGCCCTCTATTCAATATTCTGTTTTACTTGGAAATACGTCATAGCACTGAAGAAAACTCACTTGCTACTTCCAGTTCACTGGGGCTTTAAAGTTAATTTAATTTTGTATTTTAATTTTGATCAATGTGATGTTGTCCAGTAGCCAGCTATAGCCTACCTCAGTGCTGTAGCCTAGGCCTACATTAAAATTATAAATGATAAAAACACAATAACAACCCCAACAATAAATATAAACTAAAATACTATAGGCTATCAAAAAGTTTCCCACATATTAATTTTGTGGGGGCATTTGGTCCTCACAATGTGGGTTAAACAAGAATTCAAGATTCAAGAGTTTTATTTGTCACATACACAGTTATATACAGAATATACAACCAGCAGTGAAATGTAAACAGGTCCGCTCCATGGACAGTGCAAATTCACAGTTAAAAACACAAGGAGGAAATTATATAGAAATAGGATAAAAAAAATATATATATATATATATATATATATATATATATATATATATATATATATATATATATATATATATATATATATATATATATATATATATATATATCTGTAGAATTATAAATAATCAAGTCAAGAGAAAAAAAAAGTAAAAAATAAGAATAAAGTGGAATAAAATAACTGAAGTAGACTGTGCAGTGAGTAAACTGTAGACTTATAAATATGTGGTTAACAAATGTATAAAGAGTATAATATGCAAACAGGTTTATAACAGGTTGTTACACAGTAACAAAGAGAACAGAAAGTGCAGTGCAATGTCAGTATGTTTATCCTGAAGTGAAGTCACGTGGTGTTAGGTGACTGAGTTCAGGAGTCTGATGGCCTGGGGGAAGAAGCTCCTCCTGAGTCTCTCAGTTTTGGCCATCAGGCTTGGAAGCGCTTACCAGATGGCAGCAGCGTGAAATGAGGGTTTGCAGGGTGATTAGAGTCCTTGATGATCTTAGTAGCTCTACCTTTGCAGCGTTTGGTGTAGACGTCCTGCAGAGACGGGAGAGCTGACCCTGAGATACGCTCGGATAAGCGCACAACTCTCTGCAGGGCTTTGCGGTCATGACTGGTGCTGTTCCCATACCACGCTGTGACGCACTGAGTTAATATGCTTTATATCGCCCCTAAATAGAAAGTTTTCAGGATAGCTGGTGAAACCCTGAATTTCCTCAGCTGGCGCAGGTGGTACAGTCTTTGCCTGGCTTTTTTCACCTGTGTCTGAATGTGAGCAGTCCAGGTCAGGTCCTCGGAGATGTTTACTCCCAGGTACTTGAAGCTGCTCACTCTCTCTACTGGTGACCCGTTGATCATGAGGGGGGAGTATGTCCGTTGCTGTCTCTTCCTGAAGTCCACAATCATTTCTTTGGTCTTGCCAACATTCAGAGAGAGACAGTTGACCTGGCACCATGCTGTTAGATGCTCCACCTCGTCCAAGTATGCTGTCTCATTGTTGTTGGAGATGAGGCCCAGGACAACAGTATCATCAGCAAATTTGATGATAGAGGTGGAGCTGTGTGTGGACAAACAGTCATGTGTGTAGATGGAGTAGAGCAGGGGACTCAGGACACAGCCCTGTGGAGCTCCCATACTCAGGGTGATGGAGGTGGAGGTGGACTGGCCTATTCTCACCACCTGAGGCCTGCCAGTGAGGAAGTCCTCAATCCAGTGGCAGAGAGAAGGATTCAGGCCGAGATCCAGGAGTTTGGAGGTTAGCTTGATGGGAACTATGGTGTTAAAGGCTGAGCTATAGTCAATAAATAGCAGCCTTTACGTAGTTCCCACTTTTGCTGTCGATGTGAGTGAGGGAGGAGTGGAGGACATGAGAGATGGCATCTTCAGTCGATCTATTGGGACGATAGGCAAACTGAAGAGGGTCCAAAGTGTCAGGAATGTAGGCGCAAATGGTGTTTTTAATGAGTCTCTCAAAGACCTTCATGACTATAGACGTGAGAGCCACTGGACGATAGTCATTTAGGCAAGAGGGTTTACTGTTCTTAGGGACAGGGATGATGGTGGATTTTTTTGAAGGAGGTGGGGACCACAGATGTAGCGAGGACTCATTAAAGATAGATGTAAACAACCCGGCGAGCTGATCAGCACAGGACCGTAGAACACGACCTGAAATACCATCCGCCCGGCAGCTTTCCTGACGCCCACACGCTTGAGTGCTCTCCGAACTTCATCCTCTGAGACAGAGATCACGTGGTTGTTGCTGCTCTGAGTCATTTCCTCTAACGCGCCACTGGCGGAGTCGCGTTGCGCGCGTTACAGTCAAAGCGAGCGTAGAAAGAGTTTAACTCATTCACAAGCGACGGATCAGCGCCCTCTGCAGAGGATTTAGATCCAAAAGAGCAGATGGACCTCAGACCTTGCCACATGCGCCACGAGTCGTTGAGTTGGAAATGAGACTCCACTCGGTCTTTTTATATCGAGCTTTGCGGCTTTAACTGCACGCCGCGAGAGCATAACAGGATGATTTGTATTCAGTCATATTCCCTGAATGGAGACCGCCGTTGTAAGCAGCAGTGCGTGCGTTCACTGCCACGCGGATTGAATTGTCCACCCACGGTTTCTGATTTGAGAAGGACGTTATTGTTATTGTTTGCGTGGCTTGCTCTGTAAGCGTGTTGATGAAGCAAAGCGCCACGTCTGTGAACTCGTTTACATCGGCTGAACTCGCTCGGAACATGTCCCAGTCAACATCATCCAGAGCTGCCTGTAGCGCGGTCTCTGAGTGGGGTGACCAGCGCTTAACTTCCCGCCTCAGCTTTTGCTTGTATTCGGGAGTGAGGAAAATGGCGGCATGATCCGATTTGCCAAACGCTGGAAGTGACTGCGCTTTGTAGGCGTTCTTGAACTGAGAGTAGCAATGATCCAGCGTGTTTGCGCCTCGTGTAGGACAGGAGACGTGCTGGTGAAAGTTTGGCAAGACTTTCTTTAGGTTTGCTTTGTTAAAATCGCCCGCGACAATGAATGCCGCGTCGGGATGTTTGTTTATGATGCCGCTGGCAACATCATGAAGGCCAGATAAAGCCAGCGCTGTGTCTGCCTGCGGTGGGATGTAAACAACGGTCGCGACAACCGCAGAAAACTCCCTCGGCAGATAGAATGGACGGCAAATGATTAAGTGTTCCAGATGAGGCGAGCAGGACCGCGAGAGAATGGTGATGTTCCTGGGGTCGCACCATTTCTTGTTGATCATGAAGCATACTCCACCGCCTTTGGATTTACCGGCCTCGGCTGTTGTGTCCATCCGAAAAACAGAGAAGTTCTCCGACGGCGTCACAGCTGTGTCCGGGACCGCGGGCGTGAGCCATGTTTCAGACAAACAATAGATGTTACAGTCTCTCATGTCCCGTTGAAAACTTATCCTGGCTCTAAGATCATCCATCTTATTATCCAAGGATTGAACATTTGCTAGAAGAATGCTTGGGAGAGGAGGACTGAATGCCCTTTTCCTCAGTCTGTTACGGATACCAGCGCATTTCCCACGGTGTTTCTTGATTCTTCGCCGTTGACTCGTCTGTCCATTGTTCAACTCGGCGTTGTGAAGAATCTCAGATGGCCACAGAGGATCGGCGAAAGTGTCCTGAAACAGTCCAGTGTAGAGGTAACCAATGTCCAAAAGAGTTTTGCTGTCATAGCAGATCAATGCAGTTGATAAGTTTGTAAAAATTGAGAGTAAAAGAAAGTAAAATAGTAAATAAAAGCACAGTCTTCGCGGAGCGACCTGAACGGCGACCAAACACGGCGGCGCCATTTTGAGAACGCCATTTTCACACACACAAATATAATCACAGATGCAGACGTCACGGTATAAGACAGATGCAGATGTCACGTTCATTGAGAGGAATGAGTGAAGGGAAAGTAAATTGTGCAGTCGCTGACACACTGCACAGAGCTGTGTTGAGTAGCATGTTATACGTGTTAGCGAAAAAAAAAATTACTTCACTGCTACACATGAATGACACGTAACGTCTGAGTAGACACTTCACTGCCACGTGTGATTTACGTGACGTCTGCGTGACGTCTACGCCTCGTCTGCGCCTTAAATTGAATGGAATAAATAGCAGAATAGAAAATAAATTAATTGAGACGAGTGCATGTAGCAGTCATCTTTTTGACCCATTCAGAACGGCATACGGTACGTCGTTAGATGAGCTGAGAAACTCTCACATGCTCATTCAGAGTGTTCAGCGAGTGAAAATATATCTATGCTAAACTTATTCTTAGGGTGTGTCTCATTCAGTTCCCTAGCTCCCGAGCTTGTGAATCAGTATATCGTGTACATGAGTTCGGGCACTGGTAAGGACAGGAAAGGACACTGGCTCACTACACATTGGGACACTGATGACTCTATTTCCAGTGACGTGACAACGTCCTTATTGTACAGCATCATTACTGGTATTTATGAACAACAGCAGAACTGATTTCTTTCTGACATTACTTGTAATGTTATTTAAAGTACATTATGATAAATACTTTGCTTGAAACATGTATGTGCAACATTTCAGACATAAATAAATTATAAATGTTAGCTAGATTGTGTTCATTACCTGTTTATGCTGAAATATAATAAAATAGTGGTTTCTGTTTTTAAAAACACATATCGCGTATGTGTAGTGAGTTGGCTCACGTGATTTGAGTTTCGCGCTTCAGAACTTCCGTTAAGGGAGCATAATCATGAGCATAGTGACCATCGATGCACCCTAGTTTTTGCAGTGCATTGTGGGACTTTTTAGGGAGTGAACATTTCAGTGCACTGTAAAGATTCTGCGATTGAGACACCCTTTAAAATGGCCGACTCCCTGATCAGTACCCTGATTACTGAACTAGGGAGCTGATTGAGACACAGCCTTAGCCTCTAACACACACACTGGCGAGTAAAATCTAATAATTTATTAGCCAATGGCTAATGATAGATATTGTTTAGTTGCCCAGAGTGAACATTTACTCACATATGCGAGTGTTTTACTCGCATTGTAGAGGGTTGATTTTAGAAACATTTTATTGTAACGTCATGCATCCATTTTTATGAACACTTGAATGTGGGTAAGTTTCATTTAAAAAAGCAACATTTCAGCAACAAAAGGCTGAGAAAACTACTGTTACACTTATAGTACACTATAGTACACAAATGTATACTTTTTATATACTACAAGTGGGCCTATTTAGTCCCAAGCAGTATTGAAATAGTACACTTACAAGTTTACTACTAGTACATTGATATTAGTATACTTACTAAATAAAGTATACTTCAAAATATACTTGAACATTACTTAAGTGTACTTAATAAAATTTACTTTTCTTTTTTGTAAGGGTAGTAATACTACATCAGGCTTACAAAAACAAGTCAACAGCTTGCAGACCTACATGAATTGCTCTCTTCTCACATTGCATACTTTAAAGACACGAAAAGGTAAAGACATAAAACATTTACATAAAAATTACATAAAAATGCACATTTATAGCATTATATAGCATTGTATTTATCTGCAATATTTTTACAGCCACAAGATGTCGTTGTATCACCATGCGTTGTGTACCCAGTTAGTGAATTTTCATTTAATTTGTAAGAGATTTACAAATGAGGAAAAGTACAAGCAATTTATCATACAAAATATTAGCAGTACTAAATTACTAAGGTACTACGGAGTAAACCAAAAGAGTAGGCCTAAACCTAAAGCAGAAGTGTAACTGTGGATATATTATAATATAGCCTATTGTATTATTAATTGTTAATTGTTTTTTATTTATGGTTATGAATTAATTGAGTGACTAACCAAACTTTTGAGAATTCGCAGCAGAGAGTGAAAAAAAGGAAATAAAGTGGCTGTGGTTGTTTTATCTGTCATTGTTGCTAAAACTGACAATCCACAAAGGAGAGGTATGTGTCCTCTTTTGGAGCTCATTTTTGTGTGTTTTTTTTTTTGTTTGTTTGTTTTTTTAAATGAATGGCTCCCCTTCACAGACCAGAATGTTTCAGTTTTGTAGTTTTTATTTATTTATATTTTTTTAATGAACAGAATTGACAATGGAGTCATTAAGATACAGCGAGTGTGTGTGTTTATGTATGCATACCTAGTATAAATTAGTGCTTGATGCATTGGTGTGATTCATGAAGCACCATAAGCTGTGACCGCTGTGCAATGCATTCCAGATATGTCATGGATTCATGCCCCTGCACAGCACCATCCTCATCCTCTTCAGTCGGGTCGTGCCACTAGACAACAACACACAGAATGTGAAGAGAGGTTTGTGCTGGTTGCAAAGGACATATTGATATGCTGTGTTTTCTAAACGTTTTCTGCATTTTCTGGACCCCTCATCTGAGGAATCTAGAAAGGTATTTTTGGAAATACAGAAGAATGCTTATTAGCGACTATCCGTTACCAGTCATCTCCGGGTGGGAAAGGTCACAGTGGTTTCTCTGTGAAACACTTGAGACATTGTTTACTTGTTTTTCTGTGCATATCCTCTCATAGCTATCATTATTAATTTCTCTTACATCACTGTTGACTCTTCCCTTGCACCTTAACCAACCCTTAAACCTAATCATACCACAAAACCTGTCCCTATCCTTATCCATATCCCACACTCAAAAAAAAATATTTAGACCCAATAAATAAGATTTATGTAATTTGATTGCATATAAATTTTCCATCCATTTGGATTACATATCTTTAACATAAAAACAACTTTATGTGATATAAATGTGTAAGTCATATATAAATTAAATGAGTAAGAATGTATGTAAAAATATCAATAAATCCAATTTGTTTTAAATGAATAAGAAACAGGATTTTGTATTATAATGTAATAACCCCAATTTACTTAAAATGCTTAATGTTTAAGTATTTTTTAATTAATAAACCCAATGTATTTTAAAGTCATATTTGTAATTTTGTTTATTTATTAATTCCTCCATTTCCCTCCCCAATCACAAAATACAACACAAAAAGAGAATGGCCAGACCACCTCGTTTCACTTTGCCACAATCAAAATTAAAACTTAACTTAAAATCACTTGTTTACATTAAACATTTTTACAACATTTAACATTTTTATCTGTGACATGCAATAATTTTGAACGATAGGGTGGCGTTCGCCAAAAAAAAAAAAAAAAAAAAAAATGCCACAAGGGTCAGTGGTAAAAGGGTTTTGTACCACCACACTTTTCAAGCATGTTCACATGTTAGGAGTACAGGAGTATAAAAGGTTCTACAGCAAAACAGTAAGATAAATTTCCTTAGGAACTGTGATTAAAAACTGCAAAACATGAGGTAGACAAAAAGCAGGTCACATCTGATTCAAAGACAACACTTGCTTGCATTACGCTAACATTTTTCACAAATGTGTAACACCACACAATAATTTGGAATGATAGGGTGGTGGTCACCAAAAAAATGCCACAAGAAAAAAAAATGCCACAATGAGGAAAACATCAGCATATCTGTCAATTAATCACTGAAGCATTTTAATCTTTAGAGCTTGGACCTTTGGTGAAAGCTTGGAAGCGTCCATTTCCATCAGTATTTTCTGAAATGCATCAAATGTGCACTTGAGGTCTTTTGGGTAGTTTAAATTAAGGGGGTACATCAGTCCAGAAAGCATCACGCATCCAAGCGTGACACTTGGCAGGTTTTGCAGAACTTGAATGCCTTCCAGAACAACACCAACATCTGAAGGTTCTTCTTCAGGACCAGCGCCCTCTGCCCGAATGGCATATATTCCCATTGTTGTCTGTGCTATCCCAGATTCAGCCTCTTCACATTCACAGTCCTGGAGAATAGACAAAGAGAATGAGGAACACGTTTCAAAACTCACAAATACAAACAGAAAGACCTAAACACAGATCACCCATTTGTCTAACCATCCAGTATGCAAAAGCACTCATCACTTTAGAAACAAAAACAATATCCAGACAGCTAGCCCATGCCCTTGAATGGATAGTTCACCCAAAATTGAAAATGTGATGTTTATCTGCTTACCTCCAGGGCATCCAAGATGTAGGTGTGTTTGTTTCTTCAGTAGAGCACAAATGAAGATTTTTAACTCCAACCGTTGCAGTCTGTCATATAATGCATGTGAATGGTGAATACTCTCACAAAATCTATGAGTAAAAAAAAAACATACACAGACAAATCAATATTAAACCCCTCAGTTTGTGACAACAAATTGATGTCTTAAGACACGAAACGATTGGTTTGTGCGAGAAACCGAACAGTATTTATATAATTTTTTACCTCTGATACCCCACTATGTCCAACAGCCTTGAGCACGCATACCTTCGCACACTGAAGGCTGTTGGACATTATTCAAAATATAAAACTCATACAGGCTTGGAACAACTTGAGGGTGAGTAAATGACAACATTTTCATTTTTGGGTGAACTATCCCTTTATGCTTCAAAGTTCTTTTAATTTTTTGCAGCAAGACGGGTTATTTTCTATTGATTCAGTACTGTAATTGAAGTGATAGTTGTACTGTTACAGTTTTGCCATGAATTATGTACTAATTTCCCTATCTACACCAAATCGGAGATCAGCATAATGGTGTTTAATGATTCTTATTTCACAATTTCCTTACTTTGTACTACCAACTGGATCACTTTACAAACACATGGGCATAAGCTAGATTTGATTGCAAATGACAAAAAATGTATGTAACTATCAATGTAAACATATCCATAAGACATTTATAACAAAGAGAGAAGGTTGACACACACTTACCACATATTCTTTGACGAGTGTCTCGAGGTCTTCGTTGAGGTAGACACTTAGGCACCTCACGATACAATCACGCTTGATGTTTATGTCTTCATTCTCAGATAAGCAGAAGATAAAAAAAAAAAAAAAAAAAAAAATTTTTTTAAGTCATTAACTTAGTTTAAGTAAGGCTGAATTTTTAAAGGATAGTTCACCCAAAAATGTACATTCTGTCATAATTTACTCACCCTCATGTTGTTCCAAACCCCTAAGACTTGTTCATCTTCATAACACAAATGAAGATATTTTCAATGAAATCAAAGAGATTTCTGTCCCTCTGTTGCCAGTCCATGTAACTACTTTTTGATTGTTAAAAAAGTTCATAAAAATATCGTAAAACTAATCCATATGAATTGAACGGTTTAGTCTAAATTTTCAGAAGAGACATGGGCTAACATAACATAAACAGAAGCTCAACCATACTTTCTTGATGCATGAAAACAAACCTCATTGGTTCTTGCTGAAGCTCAAACGTGATGCGTAACACAAGAATGAACCTCATTGGTTCTTGCTGAAGCTCAAATGTGCTGTGTAACACGAGAATGAACCTCATTGGTTCTTGAGGAAGCTCAAACATGCTGCGTAACACGAGAATGAACCTCATTGGTTCTTGTTGAAGCTCAAACGTGCTGTGTAAAACATGAGAATGACACGGATACCGGCAATTGCGACCATAGTGGAATAAACCATAATAAACCATAGTGGAAATGTTTCAGCCTAAAATGTTTTTCGATTCGCAATTCATACCGGGTAGATAATGAAATGTCACACACTTTGCATGGCCACATTCACATATCTGTGAAAAAAGATAGAAGAAGAAGAAAAACATTCAGTCACTGCCAAATCCTAAAGAGTCAACATAATTTATACTTGATTTTACTGTAACAAAACAAGTCAAAATACAGCTGCTGCTGCTGCTACTACTATGACTACTACTACTACTACTACTACTACTACTAATAATGATAATAATAATAATAATAATAATAATAATAATAATAATAATGATAAGTAATAATAATTAACTTTTATATAATTAAATAAATATATAGGTGTATTTTTTAAGAATATATGGTTGATTGCAAGATGAAATAGGGCTGTTCATGTGTGGTCACTAGAGTATTCAAGGTTGTTACTATGGTGTTGATAAATAGTTGCTAGGCAAATGTCTGGGACACTACACTGAATTTCAGTACTAAAAGAGCATAAAGACATATTGCATAGATACACTAAAAATGTGTTTTTGTTTTTGTTTTGTTTTTTAACTATGTATTAGGAATGTTGTGCTTTTGTTGAATCATAAAAATTCAAACTGAGATTCATTGTTCATAATTTAAAGTATTGAATTTTCTATGTATTATAAATCAATCTTTGTAACATACTTATAAGGTCTAGGAGGTTGTCCACCATACATATGTAGGAAAAGGTATCTGCAAAAGAAAAACGGTTGTAGTAGTTAGAAACAAAATGCATACTTTTGCTTATGAAAATCATAAAGCCAGCATTAATTTTTAGAGAATTATTAGAATAGTACTCTCATATTGGCTGCCACCATTATATGTTCAGTCTACAACGTAACTGCTCATGTGTTGACACAGGACAACAATGCGAGGAGTGTAAATTTCAAAATGGTAAAATGAAAAAAACTACATGCAACCATATTGATAGTCTATAGCAAACAATAATCTCAGGCTGCATGTATAAGATTATTTCTGAGTAAAGTAAGCTGTTGTAAAGCACTGCTCACTCGAGCAAAATACGTAAATTCATATAAATACAAAACAAAATCACATCCCTGTTCGATTTAATTAGTTATACGTGTAATACTGTCCAATGATGGGGGACTTGTAGCTAAAAAAAAGATACTAAAGCGTTTGTTAGCACCATGTGCAAGCTAGCTATCTAGTGGACTAAACGGAAATGTTATAGTCAGTGCATTGATATTAGTATAATACGATATCAGCAGCACAAATAACACATGTATAAACAATGAAAACTATAAATACAGATTAAATTTACCTTGCAATCAGGTTAGTGTGCTCCGAAAAAAAAAATGATGAGGAGATGGGAGAACACTGTTTTTTTCCATCTGCTCCAGCTGCTTTTTCTTTTCAGGTGCATTACCTTAGACACGTCTATGCGCAGTACCGCCTCCTACCGACTGGAGTATGGATCGGAATCATTTCCATTTTCCTTAAAATTAACTGTATGCAAACCAGTCTAAAAGTTAAAATTTAACTAATTTAATCTTGCTCGTTCCACAGCTAGCTCTATTTAAACCATATTCATAACTGATAACTTTTCATACTTGATTCATAACTTTTTAACTGATTAAATCTAATAGTTTTCACAATTAACAAATTTATATTGACTCTAACCCCTCCTTGAACTGTCACCTTATTGTGGTGGAGGGGTTTGAGTACCCGAATGACCCTGGGAGCTATGTTGTCTGGGGCTATATGCCCCTGGTAGGGTCTCCCAAGGCAAACAGGTCCTTGGTGATGGGCCAGACTAAGAGCAGCTCACAAACCCAATATGAGTCAAATTAAAACCAGGACCGAGCCACCCTGGAGCCAGGCCCGGGGTTGGGGCTTGTATGCGAGCGCCTGGTGGCCGGACCCACCCCCATGGGGCCCGGCCGGGCTCAGCCCGAATGAGCGACGTGGGGCCACCCTCCCGTGGGCTCACCACCTGCAGGAGGGATCATATGGGGCCGGTGCGTAGTGGATCAGGCGACAGTCGAAGGCTAGGCCCCCGACGACCCGATCTCTGGACATGGAAACTGACTTTAGGGACGTGGAATGTCACCTTGCTGGCGGGGAAGGAGCCTGAGCTTGTGTGGAAGGTTGAGAGGTACCGGCTAGAGATAGTCAGGCTGACTTCCATGCACAGCTTTGGCTCTGGAACCACACTTCTTGAGAGAGGCTGGACTCTCTACCACTCTGGAGTTGCCCATGGTGAGAGGCGGCGGGCTGGAGAGGGTTTGCTTATAGCCCCCCAGCTCAGCTGCCATGTGTTGGAGTTCAACCTGGTGAATGAGAGGGTCGTTTCCCTGCGCCTTTGGGTAGGGGATAGGTCTCTCACTGTCGTATGTGTCTACGGGCCAAACGGCAGTGCGGAGTACCCGGCCCTAATGGCGTCTCTGGGAGGGGTGCTGGAAAGTGCATCATTCTACTGGGGGACTTCAGCGCACACGTGGGCAGTGACAGTGATACCTGGAGGGGCGTGATTGGGAGGAATGGCCCCCCTGATCTGAACTTGAGCAGTGTTCTGTTATTGGATTTCTGTGCTAGTCACGGCTTGTCCATAACAAATACCATGTTCAAGCATAAGGGTGTCCATCAGTGTATTTGGCACCAGGATACCCTAGACCGGAGGTCGATGATCAACTTTGTGGTCGTCTCATCTGACCTCCGGCCATATGTCTTGAACACTCGGGTGACGAGAGAGGCGGAGCTGTCAACTGATCACCACCTGGTGGTGAGTTAGAGCCAATGGCAGGGGAGGAAGCTAGACAGACTTGGGAAACCCAAACGTACTGTGAGGGTCTGTTGGGAATGTTTGGCCAAGCCCCCTGTCAGAGAGGTCTTCAACTCCTACCTCCGACGGAGCTTCGACCAGATCCCAAGGGAGTCTGGAGATATTGAGTCCGAGTGGACCATGTTCTCGGTGAGGCCATGGAGAAAGACTATCGGTTGGCCTCGAAGAGATTCTGGCAAACCATTCGCCGCCTCAGGAGGGGGAAGCAGTGCCCTACCAACACTGTTTACAGTGGAGATGGGCAGCTGTTGACCTCAACTGGGGATATCATTGGATGGTGGAAGGAATACTTTAAGGATCTCCTCAATCCCACCAACATGTCTTCCATTGAGGAAACAGTGGCTGAGGGCTCAGAGGTGGATTCATCCATCACCCGGGCTGAAGTCATCGAGGTAGTTAAAAAGCTCCTCGGTGGCAAGGCACCGGGGGTCGATGAGATCCGCCATGAGTACTTCAAGTCTCTGGATGTTGTGAGGCTGTCTTGGCTGACACGCCTCTGCAACATCGCGTGGCGGTTGGGGACAGTGCCTCTGGACTGGCAGACTGGGGTGGTGGTCCCTCTTTTCAAGAAGGGGGACCGGAGAGTGTGTTCCAACTACAGGGGGATCACACTTCTCAGCCTCCCTGGGAAAGTCTATGCCAGAGAGGAGAATTCGGCCGATAGTGGAACCTCGGATTCAGGAGGAAGAGTGTGGTTTTCGTCCCGGTCGTGGAACACTGGACCAGCTCTATACCCTTTCCAGGGTGCTGGAGGGTTCATGGGAGTATGCGCAACCAATCCACATGTGTTTTGTTGATTTGGAGAAGGCATTCGACTGTGTCCCTCGTGGCGTCCTGTGGAGGGTGCTCTGAGAGTACGGGGTCCAGGGCCCCTTGCTTAGGGCTGTTTGGTCCCTGTACGACCGGAGCAGGAGCTTGGTCTGCATTGCCGGCAGCGAGTTGGACTTGTTCCCAGTGCATGTTGGACTCCGGCAGTGCTGCCCTTTGTCACCGGTTCTGTTCATAGTTTTCTAGGCGCAGCCAAGGGCCGGAGAGTGTCTGGTTTGGGAACCACATGATTTCGTTGCTGCTTTTTGCGGATGGCATTGTCATGTTGGCCTCCTCACACCAGGACCTTCAGCGTGCACTGGGGCGGTTTGCAGCCGAGTGTGAAGCGGCCGTGATGAGAATCAGCACCTCCAAATCCGAGGCCATGGTTCGCAGTCGGAAAAGGGTGGCTTGCCCACTTCAGGTTGGTGGAGAGTTTCTGCCTCAGGTGGAGGTGTTCAGGTATCTTGGGGTCTTGTTCACGAGTGAGGGAAGGATGGAACGGGAGATTGACAGACGGATCGGTGCAGTTTCTGCAGTAATGCGGTCGATGTACCGGTCTGTCGTGGTAAAGAAGGAGCCGAGCTGTAAGGTGAAGCTCTCGATTTACTGGTCAATATACGTTCCTACTCTCACTTATGGTCATGAGCTGTGGGTCATGACCGAAAAGACAAGATCCCGGATAAAGGCGGCCGAAATGAGCTTTCTCCGCAGGGTGGCTGGGCGCTCCCTTAGAGATAGGGTGAGAAGCTCAGTTACTCGGGAGGAGCTCAGAGTAGAGCTGTTGCTCCTCCACATCGAGAGGAGCCAGTTGAGGTGGCTCGGGCATCTATTTCGGATGCCTCCTGGACACCTTCCCGGGGAGGTGTTCCGGGCATGTCCCACCGGAAAGGAGGCCCCGGGGAAGACCTAGGACAGACTGGAGGGATTATCGGGGTTCCCCCGGAAGAGCTGGAGGAAGTGGCTAGGGAGAGGGAAGTCTGGGCGTCTCTGCTTAGACTGTTGCCCCCGTGACCCCCCATGGTATAGCAGACTCACATAGCCGAGCCTGATGGTCCTCACGACACAGCGGGACAGCCTGGGGAGCTCTAGCCAGGCTCCCAAGAACTGAACCAGCAGGGTCATGTGAATCACAGATGTTCCCCGGGTGGGGCAGTGAGGCGGCGTGACCGGCCCAGATGTGGGAGGCATAGCGTCCCAGTGTGGGGGCACAGTCATCTGCTGCATCCTGACAGAGGAGACCAGGGAAGGACGCACGTTCCACTGGGGTCTGCTCTGAGAGGAGTCTGGCACCAGAGGGGGACAAGAGTGGCGTGGCCCGGGGGCAGTGCACACTGCCATCTCCTGCTACCATCCTGCTACCATCTCCTGGAAAGAACTGCCCATCCCTGAGCTGTCCACATCAGGAGCACCGCTTAGCCTGGCATTTGGCGGGCTGCGGGGCTGGAGCGAGCTGGTGCGCCTTCCTGCGGCATCCTCCACGGCGCGGCCCAGGTGAAAGCTACTGCTGGGTTCAGGCGGGAGGGGCGGGAGCCTCAGTCTGCTTCTGGGTGGCTGAGAACTGTTGGGCAAAGTTCTCAACAGTGCCGCTGCAGAGCCCATCCTGGGATATGGGAGTGTTGAGGAAATGAGTTCACTCAGTGTCCCGCATATCGGCCACGTTGAGCCACAGGTGTCTCTCCTGGACCATGGCTGTGGACATCACCTGACCCAGGGAGCATGCAGTCACCCGGAGGGCGAGGTCAGTGGTGGCACGCAGCTCATCTCTGAGCCCTGGGTCAGCCCTACCCTTGTGCATGTCCCTGAGCATCCTAGCCTGGTAGACCTGGAGGATGGCCATGGCATGCAAAGAGGCGGAGGCCTGCCCGGCAGCTCTGTAGGTCTTCTACACCAATTTTGATGTGAATCTACAGGTTTTGGAGGGGTGCTTTGGGTCGCCACACCAAGTTGAAGCGCTCTGAGGACACAGTTGCATCGCAACAGAGTGTTCAACCGGGGGAACCCCAGTGTACCCTTTAGTGTCCCCATCGAGGGCAGAGAAGGCAGAGGAGGCCATCGAACAGTCACGGGAAGACAACAGGGACTTCCAGGACCGCATGACCTCCTTATGGACCTCAGGGAAGAAAGGACTTGGGGGCGGGGCCTGATGGGTGTCAGGGCACGGCGTGTAGCGGTGCGCTAGAAGGGGGTGTGGCCCAAGGAACTAGCGTCGGGACTTTGTTCCACACCGTCACCCTCAGGTCACCTTGGCCACCAGCCAAAGTACTGCCTCCCATAGAGAAGGTAGATTGGGGTGTGGCAGAGGGGACTCTCACTCTGGGACAGAGTTCATTGAGTCTTGACCGCAGCACAGAGATGCTCATGTTCCCACAGTGAGAACATGATGCACCCACAAACACTGCCTGAGCATGCTGTAAGCCCAAACATGTCAGGCAGTGATTGTGCCCATCAGAAGGCGGAAGAGGCCGACTGCACCCAGAAGCACATGGGTGAGACAGCTTTAAAAAGATGCGCCGCATGTAAGCTCTTTTGTGAGAGGAAACTGCAGCAATGCTGAAGCACCCAGGGAAACACACACCAGCTGAATGCAAATCACTGCACAGATCAGCAGGCAGGCAGTGTGAGCTCCCTGGAACGCGCCGTTACACAAACACCGACTGGAGAGTTGCTCATCTCAAAGAAGCTGAAAATCTCAGTATTAGGCTTGAGGAGTGAAGAGCTCCAAAGCAGAAACATAATGCGAGAATGCCAGCGTACTTTCTTATATACCCACAAGGTGGGGCTGAGTTACGCTATGCAAATTCCACAGGCCCATGGCATTGCATCGCCATTGGCCGTTTTCTAAGATCTCGAAGATGATAGGCTTCTAAGCGAAACCCCCATTTGTCAGTCACTGACATAACTCGGAGTGACTGAATGAAAGGGAACCTGTAATGCCTGTGTATGCGAGAGGGCGAACTGATTATTAGCTTTACTTGGCATCAAACC
This sequence comes from Paracanthobrama guichenoti, assembly GCA_018749465.1. Classification (NCBI taxonomy): domain Eukaryota; kingdom Metazoa; phylum Chordata; class Actinopteri; order Cypriniformes; family Gobionidae; genus Paracanthobrama; species Paracanthobrama guichenoti. The sequence continues at coordinate 18,763,253 of CM031960.1, read as the reverse complement.
TTAACACCCAATGTCACAGCTAAGTGGGTTCATAAAAATGCAAGTATAGTAACTCCCCCCGTTAGAATAATTAAATAGTTTTTTTCAACAAGAGAAATTATGTGTTACAGTCCTTAAATGATCTTTTGTGGTGAAGACAGTGGGGAGACAAGTGAACATTCATGGTACTGGCCAAAAAGAGAGATTTTGCGAGTATTTCTTATTTCCAAATCATCACAAATATTGCTTTAGACATATTTTAGAAAAATTGGTGGTCATGTTAAACCCCATGCAATCACAAGTTGGTACAATTATACTGAGCTAAACTATTCAACTATAGCAAATTCACATAGGCAAACATCTTTTGGACAGAAAGTATTGTCTGTAATAAGGATTAAATATTGGAATAGTTTACCACAGTCAATAAGACAATGTTCTACTTATCACACTTTTAAAGATTATCTTAAAAAGTGGCTTATGATAAAATGTTTGTGAAAACATTTTAATTAGAAATTCTAAATGTTTGGGCATTTGTCTTTTATGTAGTGTTGTATCAAGATTCAAGATTCAAGATTCAAGAGTTTTATTTGTCACATACACAGTTATATACAGAGTATACAACCGGCAGTGAAATGTAAACAGGTCCGCTCCATGGACAGTGCAAATTCACAGTTAAAACCACAAGGAAGAAATTATAATAGAAATAGGATAAAAAAAGTACTATATATATATATATATATATATATGTATATGTAATCTGTAGAATTATAAATAATCAAGTCAAATAGAAGAAAAAAAGTAAAAAAATAAGAATAAAGAAGTGGAATAAAATAATTGAAGTAGACTGTGCAGTGAGTAAAGTGTAGACTTATAAATATGTGGTTAACAAATGTATAAAGAGTATAATGTGCAAACAGGTTTATAACAGGTTGTTACACAGTAACAACGAGAACAGAAAGTGCAGTGAAATGTCAGTGTATCGATGTTTATCCTGAAGTGAAGTCACGTGATGTTAAGTGACTGAGTTCAGGAGTCTGATGGCCTGGGGGAAGAAGCTCCTCCTGAGTCTCTCAGTTTTGGCCATCAGGCTACGGAAGCGCTTACCAGATGGCAGCAGCGTGAAATGAGGGTTTACAGGGTGATTAGAGTCCTTGATGATCTTAGTAGCTCTACCTTTGCAGCGTTTGGTGTAGACGTCCTGCAGAGACGGGAGAGCTGACCCTGAGATACGCTCGGATAAGCGCACGACTCTTTGCAGGGCTTTGCGGTCATGACTGGTGCTGTTCCCATACCACGCTGTGATGCACTGAGTTAATACACTTTCTATCGCCCCTAAATAGAACGTTTTCAGGATAGCTGGTGAAACCCTGAATTCCCTCAGCTGGCGCAGGTGGTACAGTCTTTGCCTGGCTTTTTTCACCTGTGTCTGAATGTGAGCAGTCCAGGTCAGGTCCTCGGAGATGTTTACACCCAGGTACTTGAAGCTGCTCACTCTCTCTACTGGTGACCTGCTGATCATGAGGGGGGAGTATGTCCGTTGTTGTCTCTTCCTGAAGTCCACAATCATTTCTTTGGTCTTGCCAACATTCAGAGAGAGACAGTTGTCCTGGCACCATGATGTTAGATGCTCCACCTCGTCCAAGTATGCCGTCTCATTGTTGTTGGAAATGAGGCCCAGGACAACAGTATCATCAGCAAATTTGATGATAGAGGTGGAGCTGTGTGTGGACAAACAGTCATGTGTGTAGAGTGAGTAGAGCAGGGGACTCAGGACACAGCCCTGTGGAGCTCCCACACTCAGGGAGATGGAGGTGGAGGTGGACTGGCCTATTCTCACCACCTGAGGCCTGCCAGTGAGGAAGTCCTCAATCCAGTGGCAGAGAGAAGGATTCAGGCTGAGATCCAGGAGTTTGGAGGTTAGCTTGATGGGAACTATGGTGTTAAAGGCTGAGCTATAGTCAATAAATAGCAGCCTTACATAGTTCCCACTTTTGCTGTCGATGTGAGTGAGGGAGGAGTGGAGGACATGAGAGATGGCATCTTCAGTCGATCTATTGGGACGATAGGCAAACTGAAGAGGGTCCAAAGTGTCAGGAATGAAGGCGCAAATGGTGTTTTTAATGAGTCTCTCAAAGACCTTCATGACTATAGACGTGAGAGCCACTGGACGGTAGTCATTTAGGCAAGAGGGTTTACTGTTCTTAGGGACAGGGATGATGGTGGATTTTTTGAAGGAGGTGGGGACCACAGATGTAGCGAGGGACTCATTAAAGATAGATGTAAACAACCCGGCGAGCTGATCAGCACAGGACCGCAGAACACGACCTGAAATACCATCCGGCCCGGCAGCTTTCCTGACGTCCACACGCTTGAGTGCTCTCCGAACTTCATCCTCCGAGACAGAGATCATGTGATTGTTGCTGCTCTGAGTAATTTCCTCTAACGTGCCACTTGGCGGAGTCGCGTTGCCGCGGTTACAGTCAAAGCGAGCGTAGAAAGAGTTTAACTCATTCACAAGCGACGGATCAGCGGAGTGGAACTCTGCAGAGGATTTCGATCCAAAAGAGCAGATGGACCTCAGACCTTGCCACATGCGCCGCGAGTCGTTGAGTTGGAAATGAGACTCCACTCTGTCTTTGTAATGGAGTTTTGTGGCTTTAACTGCGTGTCTGAGAGCATAACAGGATGATTTGTATTCAGTCATATTCCCCGTTAGGAGACCGGCATTGTAAGCGGCAGTGCGTGTGTTCACTGCAGCGCGGATTGAATTGTCCACCCACGGTTTCTGATTTGAGAAGGACGTTATTGTTATTGTTTGCGTGGCTTGCTCTGTAAGCGTGTTGATGAAGCAAAGTGCCACATCTGTGAACTCGCTGACGTCAACTGAACTCGCCCGGAACATGTCCCAATCCACATCATCAAGAGCTGCCTGAAGCGTGGTCTCTGAATGGGGCGACCAGCGTTTAACTTCCCGCCTCACCGGGGGTTCCTGAACGAGCCTTTGTTTGTATTCGGGTGTGAGGAAAATGGCGGCATGATCCGATTTGCCAAACGCTGGAAGTGACCGCGCTTTATAGGCGTTCTTGAACGGAGAGTAGCAGTGATCCAGCGTGTTTGCTCCTCGTGTAGGACAGGAGATGTGCTGGTGAAAGTTTGGCAGGACTTTCTTTAGGTTTGCTTTGTTAAAATCGCCCGCGACAATGAATGCCGCGTCGGGGTGTTTGTTTATGAAGCCGCTGGCAACATCATGAAGGCCAGATAAAGCCAGCCCTGTGTCTGTCTGTGGTGGGATGTAAACAGCGGTCGCGACAACCGCAGAAAACTCCCTCGGCAGATAGAATGGGCGGCAAATGATTGTTAAATGTTCCAGATGAGGCGAGCAGGATCGCGAGAGAATGGTGATGTTCCTTGGATCGCACCATTTCTTGTTGACCATAAAGCATACTCCACCGCCTTTGGATTTACCGGCCTCGGCTGTTCTGTCCATCTGAAAAACAGAGAAGTTCTCCGATGGCGTCACAGTTGTGTCCGGGACCGCGGGCGTGCGCCATGTTTCGGACAAACAAAAGATGTTACAGACTCTCATGTCCCGTTGAAAACTTTTCCTGGCTCTAAGATCGTCCATCTTATTCTCCAAGGATTGAACATTTGCTAGAAGAATGCTCGGGAGAGGAGGGCTGAATGCCCTTTTTCTCAGTCTGTTACGGATACCAGCGCGTTTCCCATGGTGTTTCTTGATTCTTCGACTTCGACTTGTCTGTCCATTGTTCAACTCGGCGTTGTGAAGAATCTCAGATGGCCACAGAGGATCGGCGAAAGTGTCCTGAAACAGTCCAGTGCAGAGGTAACCAATGTCCAAAAGAGTTTTGCTGTCATAGCAGATCAATGCAGTTGATAAGTTTGTAAAAATTGAGAGTAAAAGAAAGTAAAATAGTAAATAAAAGCACAGTCTTCGCGGAGCGACCTGAACGGCGACCGAACACGGCGGCGCCATTTTGTTTTGTGTATCTACACTATATTGCCAAAAGTATTGTGACACTCCTCCAAATCATTGCATTCAGCTGTTCCAGTCACTTACATAGATGACCAAAGGTGTATAAAATCAAGCACCTAGCCATGCAGACTGCATCTACAAACATTTGTGAAAGAATGGGTCGCTCTCAGGAGCTCAGTCAATTCAAGCATGGTAACATGACAGGCTGTCACCTGTGCATCAAGCCTATTCGTGAAATTTCCTCACTATTAAATATTCCACGGTCAACTGTTAGTGGCTATTAGAAGCAAATGGGAACAACAACAGCACTGGGAACAACAACAGCAACTCAACCACGAAGTGGTAGGCCACGTATAATCACAGAGCGGGGCGCATGCTGAGGCGCACAGTGTGCAGAAGTCACCAACTTTCTGCAGAGTCAATAGCTACAGACCTCCAAACTTCGTGTGGCCTTCAGATTAGCTCAAGACCAGTACATAGAGAGCTTCATGGAATGGGTTTCCATGGCCGAGCAGCTGCAAAGCATCGGATGCAGTGGTGTAAAGCACACCACCACTGGACTTTCAAGCAGTGGAGATGTGTTCTCTGGCGTGACCAATCACGCTTTTCTGTCTGGAAATCTGATGGCCGAGTCTGGATTAGGCGGTTGCCAGGAGAACGGTACTTGCCTGACTGCATTGTGCCAAGTGTAAAGTTTGGTGGAGGGGGGATTATGGTTTGGGGTTGTTTTTCAGGGGCTGGGCTTGTCCCCTTAGTTTCAGTAAAAGGAACACTTAATGCTTTAGCATACCAAGAAATTTTGGACAATTTCATGCTCTTAACTTTGTTGGAACAGTTTGGGGATGGCCCCTTCCTGTTCCAACATGACTGCACATCAGTGCACAAAGCAAGGTCCATAAAGACATGGATGAGTGAGTTTGGTGTGGAGGAACTTGACTGGCCTGTATGGAGTCCTGACCTCAAACCGATAGAACACCTTTGGGATGAATTAGAGTGGTGACTGCGAGCTAGGCCTTCTCGTCCAACATCAGTGCCTGACTTCACAAATGTGCTTCTAGAAGAATGGTCACTCGTAAACTTTGTGGAAAGCCTTCCCAGAAGAGTTGAAGCTGTTATAGCTGCAAAGGATGGACCAACTCCATATTAAACCCTACAGATTAAGAATGGGATGTCATTAAAGTTCATGTGCATGTAAAGGCAGGCGTTCCAAAACTTTTGGCAATATAGTATATATTTGAGTATGTGTTTTTGTGTGTACCTGCCTAGGGACTGCGGATGTAAATGAGCTAAGTTACTATAATCCACTTTGTTTACATTTTGTATTGCATACTAATGTTCATTAACATGCACTGTCAAATAAATAAACAAATACAAAATACAAGAGTGATATACAAGAGTGATATGCAGGAGGGAATGAAGAGGGTATCGCAGGCCTGCAGTTCAAGTTTCAAGCCCTCACTGCAACTTGTCACCAGTGAGCCAACAAATCTGTTTTTAATCAGGTGGGTGGCAGCATGAGGTATATTTAACTCTGCAAAGAGGCACTAAAGATAGTGGACAGGACCTACAGGACTAATATGATAAAGTAAAGGGGCCATCCCCAAACTGGTCTTTACATTTCACTGCCGGTTGTATATTCTGTATATAACTGTGTATGTGACAAATAAAACTCTTGAATCTTAAAGAGCGGAAAATCCCTATGGTGATGCTATACTATGGTCAGAAGATTTGTGAGTTCGCACTGCAAAGGACTGTACACTCTGGCTTTTGCAAGCCCCACGTGGGAGCAAGTACCCCAATGGAATCTGACCCAATGCAATGTAAATGCATTACATAGGGAAAAATAACAATGTTTCTTTTCACTGGGCTGCTGATATTGTGCATTACAGTCTCCCAGGGCTTGATTGCCTGCCAAAGAAAATGCCAGAGAGGTTGTTCGTTTCTGAGGCCTGTTTTTGTTCCACATCCAATGCTTTTCATCAAAGCAGGGACCATGAGAGAACAAAATACACAACAAAGAGATTTTTACATTAATTTATTAATAAAACATTTCTTTCCGTAGATGCTTATTACAACTTATCTAAATACAGGCATTTGAGGTATATTTGTCTGTGGAGTGGTTGAGATGAATTTTGGTGAACAGTATTTTATCAGAGAGGGGGAAGCAATGTGCAGAGATGTAAAATGTCAAACAATACTTAGAACAAAGATCCTCGGGAACAAATGGACAGAAAATAACAAAAATGTAAAGAATAAAAAACTTGCTGTGTTTTTGTTGACACAGCACAGAGGAACTTTTGGACAAAATTTTTTTGAGCTTCTTGTTTTTAGACTTACAGCATAATGTGAATATAACTTGTACAGCTGATGTAAAATACACATAACAATCATTACAATATTACACATATAATCATCTACAAAACGTGAAACAGAAAAAAAAAATCAGTTTGTGTCAGTGCTTATGAGGATGTAATAGATATGTTGGGAACAGCATTTCAGAACAGCAATTATATCAGATATATAGAATATTTTTATATTAAAAAACAAAAGCACGGGGTAAGGGTATGTGTAAAAAAATCTTTGGCTTAAACGTACTGTGTGTATGGATTGGTCTCAGTATGACTCATTTAGCCTTCTACATAATATGAACATATTGATTGATGGTGAGGTAAGGCTTTAATTCAATGAAGCTTGACAGACTAGAGATTATTTGTCACATGCAAACCCATTCATACAAACAAATGTCAAGGCCAGCACAACGAAAAAAGTAAAACAACACAAACAAATAATGTAAGCAGACACCTTTGCATTTTAATGTCTATCCATCTTGTCATGTTTTGGATTTTCAGATCAAACATTCAGTGTTTGATTTACTGTAAATTTATATTGTCCCAGTTAATCTTTTATAATAATATGCACGTTTCTATGGATAATGTATTCATTGGCACAAATTGAAAATTAATCTACATATTTTAATTTAAAATGTGCTGTGTACAAATTAGATAATTTGCTATTTAACAATTTTCTTATTCTCTGAAATATCTATTACATCTCATTGTACTATACATAATATTCTTGGTATAATTGGGTAACTTTATAAGATTTAATAAGATTGACCAGTGGCAGTATAAGCAGTGGATGTATACTAGTATTGCTACAAATATGTATATACATCATGCTACTGTTATCTCCAATTCACAGTTTTACATGAAATTAACAATGTGGTAAAAAAAAAAAAAAAGTACAGTATCTCTATATAATCTTCACTTTAGATTTGACATGGTGTATGAAACAGTAAGAGCCATGGATTGAGTAACGATCTCACAAACTGTAATCAAATATTGTCTGTTGCTTGTAGGAGTGTACTGAGACAGCTCCCCCTCTCTGTATATAGCTCAAATACACTGGTGGAGTTGAGCGTAGTGGCCATATCTTAAAGCATTGAGAACATTTCTCAGCATCTGCCGTAGTGGTCTAAGAGTCAGCAGAGAGGTGAGAGGGTCTACGGACCACAGGCCCTCAATATAACCCTCATCTTCTGTTCCTTGAGTAATCACCACACCCGGCAAATCTTCTCAGGCACCATGTAATCATTTTTCTGGCACTGGAAGGCTTTGGCAAACTCTGGGAAGTTCTGTAATGACCCAAGAACTCTGCACAAAGAGAAATGACAAAGTAGAGATTACCAGCACAATCTAACATTACCGTAACAATCTGAATTTATAAAGACAGAAATGCATCACTGTACGTGAAAGAAGGTTTTACGTACCTAAACTTCCCTGGACTGTGGACATCAGTTTTGATGGAGTTGACAGCATGCTCAGGTCTATGTGTTCCACACCAAACCTTGAAAGCAAAATACAAATGTTCAAGAAGCTTCATTGAGCCATTCATATTCATCCGACTATATAGGGCCTATGCAGGAGAAGTTCAGTACATTCAATATTTGCATAATGTCGATTTTCACAAAAAAAGAAACATGCAGATTAAAAGCAGATACGTGAAGCTTAAAATGTTATAATTATTCTGTTAAGACTTATGTATTTGAGATGTCAATTAATTTTTATTTGGTGTTAAATGTTGTCGTGGCAATGAAGTTGAAAGGCAATGAATGGAAATTGGATGTAACTATACACAGAAATGTTTTTTGTTCATGTCATTGTGGTTAACGTTTATAAACTTAACCATTCACTTGTAAGTGCTTCACTGTAAGCCAGATTTTTTTAAGGAGGGAAAAGTAGGGGAAAATGTGGTCATCAACACAATATCACAAAGTGTCAGTGTCAACTTATCTTAACTTGTCAAGTTGTCAAGTGTCAGTGTCAAGTTATCTTAACTTGTAATAAACATGTAATTTTCCTTTATGTTCTTAGTTATAAGAACATAAAGAGTTTCACCTGTGCAAAGTTAAGGAAAAAGAGTTGCTCATGATTGAGATCAATTCCAGGCAGAGGAGCTTCTTTTCCATGTTTTTTCACATAGTTCTGGTAGGCCTGAAAAGGTGATAGCACAGTGATACTGATGAATCTTGGGAAGCAGTTACTGGAAACAGTAAAACTTTTCTCTCTCAGAATTCAAAATAATAATTAACAGCAGACATGAAGTTTCATATCTGCTGTTAATTCATATCATGAAGATAATGTGAATCGCATGTGATCTGTGAATCAGTGAAAAATTTGTGATTGTATCTTATATACTGTAAACCATATTTGATGGTTCAGTGAGACCTAGTATTAAACACACTGAACTGTAGCCCATGAGCCATTTTCTCCCCCTTCGGCTTCTCTAAGAGTCTAAACTATTAAGCCGATTCCTTCTGTCATCACAGTCTGACTGAAATCCATCCACGGCGGAACAAATTGAGATGCCTTCTCTGCTCAGCATATGAGAATCTATCATCATGTTTTTATTAACCTTTTTTAACCTTGAAATTTTGGGCCATTTAGCAAGTGAGAAAGTGTATTAAATTAAATATATTCTTCTGGCAGTAAAAAGGGATGTCAAAAGAGCTGCAGTAAAGGCTAAGATGCCCTGCCCTTACTTGATAAGACTGACGAATGCCCCCATTGTCAGCAATGTTCTCCCCAAGGGTATTATTCCCATTTAGCTGTTCACACAAAGGACAGAAGAGAGAGAAAAAGAAGAAAGGGGATGGAAAATAAGACCATAATTTAGATGTCTTTCTACATCTCTAGAAAATTGCAGCTTATTCTAGTTCCAGGAAATCTATTTGTGTACAATAAGGTCCAAATTGCTGTTGTCAGAAATTCACAGACAGCTATGAATAACCCATGACAGAGGCATGAAAATCGTATGTGCCAGATACGGTAAACAGCCTAGCACAGTAGGGTAGCTAGAACTGTAGTATTTTCTGTTAAACAATGTTTGCTAAATGGTTTATATTGGTAATCTTTATTGGACTGGACATTACATTATTTGTCATGTCAGCTTCAATAAATTCCCCTCATCATGCTACATATATTTATATATATAAAAATAAAGACAAAAGAAAATTGAAATATGAGTAAAAGAAATGGAATTTAAACATTATCATGGTCTGATTACACAGTTATTGACTCTGTTGACTCTGTGAATTGGTATGAATCAGTGTGAAGACATTTGATGGAATACATTTTGTCCATTCGCCAAATCCCAAGAGTAGTTTCCATACTGGTCAACAATGCATTTGGAAAGCTCATGGAATTTCTGAGTCGAAGATGGAGTCCACCAGTCTTTGAGGTCACCATCTTTATCAAAATTACGTCCTGAACAAGAAAGAAAACGCATAGAGCTTAAACTTACAACAGCGTTATGTGAAGAATTATTAAGGGAGATGTTTCTAGCCTGATACCATTGTCATCAAAGCCATGAGTGACCTCATGTCCAATGACCATCCCGATGCCTCCATAATTCAGAGACCAGGGCTGACCTTTACCAAAGAATGGCGGCTGAAGAATACCTGCAGGAAATACTGAGAGAAAGCAGATAATTCCAATTTATTAATAATTAATTAATTGATCAGACATTTGTTTTGTACAATTACTGCTACATTGTGCAAATGTGTTACAAGTACCTATTTGGTTTCTGCTAGATGAGTAGAATGCATTGACCACAGCAGCTCCTGTGATCCACCTTGAATTAGGATGATATATTAAGATGCATATCACTTTAATATTTAATGACAGATCTTTATTCATTGGGGTTTTATAGCAGTTACTAAACTAAAATAACAGCTATTTTAGAGCTATTTTGGGGGGACATTATGGAAAGAGGTCTTACTCTTCTTTGTTCACTTTGACTCTCAGTTTCTTCAGGCGTTTCTTCTGACCAAACTCCAAGTTCTTCAGGATGTTCTCAAAGTATTCTTCTGCATTATAGCTTAACTGATAAAAAAAACAGATTGGTCTTAAATGGTTTAAATCAGTGCTGTCCAAACCTACTCCTGAAGGGCTACTGTCCGGCAGAGTTTATCGCCAACTTGCCTTAAATCACCTGCCTCAAAGTTTCTAGTATACCTAGTAAGACCTTGATTAGCTGGTTCAGGTGTGTTTCATTGGAGTTGGATCTAAATTCTGCAAGATAGTGGCTGCATCCGAAAGCGCATACTGTCCTACTATATAGTAGCAAAAAACAGTATGAAACAGTAAAAAACAGTGACAAAAGTAGTATGTCCGAATTCACAGTACTCATAAAAGAGTACGCAAAAAGTCCCGGATGACCTACTTCTTCCGACGAGATTCTGAAGTGTGCATACGATGGACACTTTACTTTCCCATGAGGCCACAGTAGAGGATTTATGAATCGCAGTGAAGCAATGCAACTGATGCTGGTAGGTCATGTGATAATGACAGCATAGCGAATGTAGTACGTCCACATTACATACATAATACACATATTCATACTATATAGAATGTCTCGGTTCCGTATGTAACCCTCGTTCCCTGAAGGAGGGAATGGAGACATACGTTGGAACTGACAGACGAATTGGGATCTGTTTTCATTGACCAATCTACTTTGAGTGATTAAAAACGAGCCAATGGACATTGGCATGCAGTTCACGCATTCCACGCACCACCCCGCAGCGCAGATATAAACACAGAAGTGGAAGTACCGCATATCGCTTTTCAACTGAGGAGCCAAGACAAGGCCTTCAGCTAAAGCACAGCACCTGGCGACGGGACGTACGTCTTCATTCCCTCCTTCAGGGAACGAGGGTTACATACATAACCGAGACGGAACTGACTGATGAATTGGGATCCCTACCAACACACCAGGGATGCTGGCCCTTCCAGCGCCCTGCTTGAGCTCACTGCACTGCTCCTACATTGGAGAGGGAGTCAGGGCTCCAGGCAGGGAAGGACAGTCACTACTGTTCCTGCAAGACCCACTCAGAGTGACTATTGGATAACGCTGGGAAAGCATGCCCATCTTGGAAGATGGAACGCTGCAGAGCCATGTCCTTCAAGGGAAGGAGAGGTGGCAGATTACACATAAGGACTAACCTAGCAGGGTAGTGCAACATATGGCAGTCTCTGGGGTGGTTCCAACCTGGACCCAGGGGGGAAAGAACACCTCCAGAGACGACAGAGCAGGCTCTGTCAAGGGAAAGACATGGGGCTAGCCGAGTTGGGTAGCTGGTACCGTGGAGAATGCACATATGGGGTTGCCGTGGGAACCGCTACATATGGATATCCAGCCTACACATGTTCCACAAGCACACAGGTGCGGGCCTGGCATCAGACGGCCGCAACATCTGACCCTGAAGGGATAACGGAAGAGCTTGACAGGGTTAGCCATTTCTTGGGAGTACAACTGGAGATAATAGACGCACGTATCCGGCCCAGGGGGCGGGAATGGCATCACAAGCTGACACTAGAATGGGCACTTAGCGCTACTGGCCACTGGGGGCGAGTACACGGGAAGGCTATAGAATCTAGCGAATGTGATGGGTACGCGTCCTTCAGGTCGATCGCTGCAAACCAATCTCGGGGACGGATTTGAAAATGCGTTTCTGTGTCAACACTCTGAACGGGAGCTTGTGCAGGGTCCAATTCAGGACACGCAGGTCCAAGACTGGTCTTAACCCACCCCCTTTCTTGGGTACAATGAAGTAGGGGATGTAGAACCCTGACTTCATATCGGCTGGAGGAACCGGCTCGATCGCGTCCTTCGCCAGTAGGACTTCGATCTCTGACCACAAGACATAGGCATCGCTGCTCTGCATGGAGGTGAAGAGGATGTGTTCAGGCCTCCCCTGAACTTGGGAGGCCGGCGAGCGAACTGAATCACGTAGCTGAGTCTGATGGTACAGATGAGCCAGCGAGACTGCCTGGGGAGCTCTAGCCAGGCCCCCAGAGACCGAACAAGCGGGACCAACGGGCACCACAGACGTACCGGGATGGGGCAGCGAGGTGGAATGCTTGGACCCAACTCAGGAGGCCCGGAGTGTTGTCTGAGCGTTTCAAGGTGGGGTAGAGGCAGGAAAGTGGAATATTCAGACCGGAGTGTTGACTGAGTATTCCAGGTTGGGGTAGAGTGTGGGTGAGAAGGCCTGGTGGCGTCCTCGGTGCCCACACTGCCCCCTGGCGAGGGGGAGAGGGGAGGAAAGGAGTGGCAAGGCACTGGGGCATCACACACTGCCAATCTGACCCTCTTAGGGCCCAGGGAGGAAACTGCTCTTTTATTGAGAATGTGGGTACCGCTGGACTCCGGAGAGCCAGTGGTAGGACCGAAACCTAGTCTCCCCCCAGTCTCCCCCCAGTCCTGGGGGAGGGAGGGGTACGGACACCACCTCCCCGAGAGCAGATCCTCTTCTCACTGGGCCACCCATTTCAGGGTTACTTGCCAGCAGACTTCGTGGGACCCTGGACAGGTTGGGCACCTCCCTTGCATCCGGCCACCTGCTGCCCGGGTGGAGGCTGCTGCTTGGCTTTAGCAGGGGCAGAGGCAGACACAGGGGGACACCCTCTGCGACAAGCAGGTGGAGACGCTGCAACCTACGACTGGGTGAAAGCAGCAGCTGGTCGTCGAGCAGGATTTTTTTACGCTTCTGTCTGCTTCTGGGCCACCAAGAACTGCTGGGCGAAGTTCTCGATGGCGTCGCCGAAGAGGTCAGCCTGACAGACAGGGGCGTTGAGGAACCAAACTTTGTCGGGCTCAAGCATATCTGCCAAGTTTAGCCCCATGTGACATTCCTGGACCACTAGTGTGGACATCACCTGACCTAAGGAGCGTGTGGTGACTTTCGTCCATTACGAGGTCCATTACCGCACACAGTTCCTGCATAACCCCTGGGTCGGGACTACCCTTGTGCATGCAGGACAGAGGGTAGCGAGAGATGGAAAACACTTTTTGGCCTTTTTGGGGAAAACACTTTATTATGGGATTATGGCCCTTTTGGTGTTCCATATTTCCCTCTCTCTGATGCAGCAATTGACTAGATTGGGGAATAGGCAAAGGGACTCAACCACGTTTGAGGTTTCATAGTCTCGACCGGGCATCTAGAGCGCTGAGTGACAACTCAGGGTTGGGCTGGGTTGCCGTGACAACCCGCGCTGTCAGCCGGCTGCTCGATGGCACACGGCGCGCTGAACGCTTAAACTCTTACGAGAAAGGTAAGATGAACTGCGTGCCAACGTGATCACACTCTGCTGAGAGAATATGAATCACCCATGAACGCAATCTCACGCGAGAGAGATCGTAGCCGTCAAATGAGGACAGGAAACAACCGCATCTAGAAACACACGGTTTGAATGACATCTTGAAAAAGACGCAGTGTCAAACCGTGTTGCTCTTTTAGAAGCAAATGCTCTTTTATAAGTGCTGAAGCACTCAGGGAGATGGCCGCGGTTCACAGCAGTCCGATTGCAAGCCTGTGTGTGAGCACTCAAAGAATGGAAACGCCCAGCCAACCAACACAGGAACAAGTGTATGTTGCAGCGGCCACTCGCTGACTCGCGCCATCACACCAGCACCCAGGTAAGAGAGCAATCCTCCTCAAGACTCGTCTAAACACTCTTCGTAGAAACAGCTTGATACAGCAAACCGGCTCCGAAGTTAAAAGTGATATGCTGTACTTCCACTTCCGTGTTTATACCCGCGCTGCAGGGTGGTGTGTGGAATGCGTGGACCGCATGCCAATGTCCATTGGCTCGTTTTTAATCACTCGAAGTAGATTGGTCTCTGAAAACGGATCCCAATTCGTCGGTCAGTTCCGACGTACATTGAACGTGACCGACTGAAAGGGAACATACTTGTTTAGCTGTCGTGAAGTAATTACTTATTCAAAACAAGTCCCTGCTCAAGAGATTATGCGATTTAGGACGCAGCCAGTGGCCCTCCAGGTGCAGGACTGGACACCTCTGGTTTAAATTAAAATGATCTTTGACTAAATTAACTCCTGACTTCTTAGTATCTTTATCTTGTAGCCACTCACATCTTGGTACTCCTGGTCCAGATATGTGTTGTTCATGATGTTTTCTGAGAAACCGATTCTTTCTCTGATTGCTCGGGCCTGCAGTGAGGAAGATGAAAGAAGAGTAGTTAAAGTAGTTTTAAAGTAGCTAATACAATAGATCTGGGGCCATCCTTTTATTTCTTCAGTTAAGTTTTCTATGGAATGAACTTTCAAAGTTACCTTTTTACATTTCACTGCCGGTTGTATATTCTGTATATAACTGTGTATGTGACAAATAAAACTCTTGAATCTTGAATCATGTCTCAGTTCAAGTCTTTGTTGTTTATTTGATCAGCATTGATTATACAGTATCATTAAGCTTAAACTTGAAACATAGAACTGAAAATAAGCCTAACCTTCTCCTCAGCAGCTTTCTTAGTTTCAGCGTCCATCCAGGCTAGATCATCCAGATTGCTCACAAATACCTCTCTGATGTTAGTGATCATCTCATCCATCTGAGCAAATCACAGAGAAGGGCATCATAAGACACCATTTCTCCACATAAATTCCATACACGCTCTGGTTGGATATTGTTTAGTAGGTTGTGCTCATACTGTTTTTAGATATGAGTAAAAATGTGGGCATTTTACATGGAAAGCATCAACAGGTTCTATTCAGTAAGTCTAGAACAAAGGAGCGACAAGATGTTTATGATACAATAACAAATAGCAAACAGGTTAAACCATTTTTTGTAGGTTTTCAAGGAATTTAGTACAAGTCCAAGCTTTCATGTGGTTTAGACAGGTAGCAAGTAGGCCAAGATCCACAATGAGTGTTGTGGAGTGGAGTTTAGTGGAAGGTCTAATCTATGAGGAGGAAAGCAAATGTATTCTAACATTTATCAAAATTAGGAACAGTTTTCTATTCTTTATCACCCATTTAAGGCTAATGACAACAAAATTGTATATCTATTCTGTTTATGTTTGACAATGATAAAGTTATGGAAAAATGGAAAAAGAATCAGCTATCTGTAACACATTTTCACATTCTGCATGATGGATTTGTTTTAACTGGAACTTACAAGACATCTCGTTCTCTCATTTATAAAACTGGCAGATTGAGAGACCACTGATAGCTCACTGAATGCTGTTCTCATTACTTCTAGATAGACTCCTGGACAGATAGACAGTGCTGTATCAGGCTAATTATTGGCATATATTTCATGTGCATATCTGTAATGTTATCCTGGTGACCTCAAACCCACTGGCATGACATGGATGTGAGGAATGATTTGTGGGAGGTTTCTTGTAGCGGTCACCTGATCAGGCACACACACCCACAAGTCCACATGCTAACGCTTGCTGTTATGTATGTGCTGAAGTGAACAGTCATAAAACCAAATGCTACTGACATGTGCAAAAAACACAAACGTCATCAAGCAAGCTGATATTCATCGATGTTCAAAGAACATCCAGTGCACCAAATGATTGTACACATATGGTTATTATATTTACAAATAAGACATCATACATGTCCGCTTTAGACATTCTGTTACACTTTATATTAAGTGTCTGTAACTACTATGTACTTACATAAAAAAAAAAAAGTACAATTATTATGTTGATGTATTTTAAAACACTTGCTGCTACTGAGTTGGGATATGGGTAAGGTTAGGGACAGGTTTAGTGGTATGGGTAGGTTTAAGGGTGAGATAAAAAGGATAGGAAAGGGTCAACAGTATAATTATAGCTGTAATTACAGAAATTAATTACAGATACAATTACATACAGGTAATTATATTAATATAAGTACAATGTAAAACATGTATGTACATATTAAATGCATTGTATCAAATTATTAGTTTAAATATTACTACACAGTAGTTAAAGGCACTTATAAAACTAACTATAAGTAATTTTGCAAATACGTCAACTAACTTAGGTTAAAGACTACGTGCCTGCACACAACACATTCAAATGCGCATGCCTATAGACTAAACACTGTAAGGCGCGCTAAAATCATTCCAATGAGGGTAATGATCCGTGGTCGAAGGTCGCTGCGCATTCGATGTTTTCAGCTGGGCAAAAGGATTTAATTCCAATTTATCTTTATCTGACTCCATTTTATCATAATTTCATTTATATTTAATAGTTAACATTTAATTATTCTGTTTAATCCTTTGTTGAAATTATACCCGTTCATCTACTAGAGATAGTTAATAATTCCAGAGTAAATCAGAATAGATAAAAATGTAACAATTTATTAACAGTCAGGCAAATGTATAACACCAATTACATAATCAATTCAAATATAGTCCATACATAACATCAAATTCTCTGTTAAGAATAAAATATGGATACCTGACTTCTTAAAATTACATAACGCTGAGCATCTAGCAGATACTCAGCATTACAGGCTGACCGATATAAAAGTTCAAGCCCTGACCCTTTCTGAAACATCTCCTTAAATATCAGACCAAGATGTAAACATGTGTTAACAATGGGAATTTAAATTGAATCACTCTCCCATATGCCTGTATTGTTAGATGACCAAATGGCCAAAATCCACACCCACAGTATTTAGCAAAATGTCTCTAAACTTCTTAAAACCTTTATTATGTTCTTGTTTGTTTCTGTGGGGATGAGATTTTTGTACCAATCGCCTAGTCTTACAACACCTGAAGCGCCTGTGCATGCTGTCACCGTTTTTGTTTTCTTTAAGTTTACACGTGGATCATAATGGTATATTTTTAAAAAACGTGCACTTTGAAAGCGGTTTCAAAGTT
The DNA here is from genome assembly GCA_018749465.1 of Paracanthobrama guichenoti. Classification (NCBI taxonomy): domain Eukaryota; kingdom Metazoa; phylum Chordata; class Actinopteri; order Cypriniformes; family Gobionidae; genus Paracanthobrama; species Paracanthobrama guichenoti. Next base: position 18,746,099 of record CM031960.1, on the reverse strand, counting down.
TACGTTCTCATGCCACCAAAATGCTGTAGCAAAAGTAATGCATAAGGCATTCAAAGTTTTCTGTTTTCAGTTGAAAACGGTGTTGTGTAAACGGACCCTGCATTAATAACTAATGATTTTTACAACAGAAATATATCAACACTGAACTTACTTAAAGGCCCACTGAAGTGCATTGAAACGCACAGAATTATTCAATGTGTTGACGCAATTTCCCCTGAAACAGGAAGACAGGGTGGGACATATCAGACAGCTCCTCCCCTTTTTTAAAAAACAGCCAATAGCATTTCATTTATATCACAGTTTGACTACTGGAGTTCAGCACCCCTTGACTACAGCATTTCAGCTCTGTAAAGCCGCAGTTTCCTCCTAATCTCTAACCATTTCTCATCATAATCTCCTCCATTTCGCTTTGAAATAAAGCATTCTGTGCAGAATTCAAATGGGTCCGATATGTTTTGTTGTCTGCGCTGACTCGCGCATATTATCCGCTTGCTTTTCCGTCTCTGGACAGGAGCAAACTGTGTGTATGTGTGTGCACTGTGGTGGTGCGCATGAAACTAACGTGAAATCAGACTTCATTCGCCACAACTGAAAGCATATTTACACTGTCTGAATCGTTCCATATCCCCTATATAGTGTACTATATGCCATTCACCATATAGAAAATAGTAAATGTGTGAACAAGTGACCGATTTCAGACGCAGCTTCAGCGTCTATTTAGGGGACGGGACGCTTCAGATTCTAGAGAGCATTTGATTGGACAGAAGATGTGATTAGATTTTAGCAGAAGTGTGAGACTGTACATTTTGAATGCTTATATCTCCTAAATTAGAATTTTGTCTCTTTTTTTTTTTGGAACACACCAGCTTATTCATAACATTAAGGCATATTCATATTCATACTAAAAGCTAAAAAACTTTAATTTTGATTTCAGGGGCCTTTAAACTGGACAAGGACTTTCTTCTAGAGCTGCTGTACAGCCAAAATAATCTTTGTTGTATTAATTTCCAGTTATATCACTGTAAAGATGCTTTGAAACAAAAAGTAAATTGTAATTGTAATCTGTATTGTAAAAAGCGCTATATAAATAAAGTTTTGATAATAAATAAAGACTTGACTTTGGGCTAGTAGAATAAGTTGACATGTACAGTAGTTGCAAAGTTACTTATAGTCAGTAGAATGTCGAGAGACTATCGAAATATTACTAAATGTTACTAAATAATCAATAAAAATCTAAATCTGTTTCTTTAAAGGTAGGGTAGGCAATTCCAGAGAGTCTAGCAATAGCAAGCTAGATTTGAAAGCACAAGATCCCACCCTCCCTTCAGAATGCTCTCCAAAGCCATACCTACTTCAAAACACAGTCTACAATGCGTCACAGGAGACAGCGTTACCTCGTGTCTAAAAGCACATAACATTACAATAATAATGAACGTAAACAACTTACAGAGGTCTACTTGTACCACCTGACTGCTGCAGATTCATTTTGCAGTTGATAGTGTTGGCATAGAAACACATAAATCCGAGTCTGAGGATGTGAAAAGCTCCGGGTAGAACGGTAACTGTGTCTACAACTCTGAATAGCCTTATGGAACGCACTGATGACATGTGATGTCTGCGCAAGCAATGTGTGCGGAGATATGCAAATACATATGTTGACAGACAAGTAGGCCACCAGACCGAAAGCAATGATTGGACAAACATGTTTTGATTCTGAGACTTCCACAGAAGATGTATGTACATTTTTCTATATTTTAGATCACTTCTAATTGATTGCTATCAGGATGTGAAGAGAGCTTCAACCAGTAGGCTATAAAAAAAAATTAAAAAAAGTGTTTATAAAACAAATTGCCTTCCCTACCCTTAACTATATAGTATTATTATATAGAGGGGTGTGTTTTTGTTGTTGTTGTTGTTGTTGTTTTTTTTCTTTTCTTTTCTTTTTTAAATTTAATGTTTTGTAAGAAATTTTTTTCTTACATGAAGATTACATTCAAACTCTTTTGGAAACATTTTACTATATTTCTATAATGCATTTTGCATGAACTGCTTTTTAAATGCTGTTAATATACACATGTTATTGCTTTATGCTTGTCCTAGACTTTTAACTTTTAATCTTAAACTATGAAAATGTATTTTATATATATATATATATATATATATATATATATATATATATATATATATATATATATATATATATATATATATATATATATATATATATATATATATATATATATATACAATTTTGCCATAATATATATAAATTTTGCCCATAATGAAGTTTTGTCAATTGTTGTCAAATCTCCTGTTTACCAAGGAGAAGTCAGTAAAGAACATGAGATATACAGGAGAAATATGAGGCATAAGATGTGTGGGGAAAAGTATAAAAAAAGTATCACTTGTGAACAGAATAATGATATTGGTCATCATTTCCATTCAAATAGTAAATTATGCAAATGAAAAAAAGAAAAAAAAAAAAGAGAAAATATTTTGATATATTTAATTGTTTGTATTTAGCTTACAAACATGCTAACAAAGTATGTTTAAAATGTAATTTCCCCACTGAAACTGTGCTATGAAAGACACATACTGTAGGTTGAGATGGAAATATTCATGACAGTGTTTTGCAAAAATGACTTGGTGAGAGTGAAAATTGTTTATTTTAAAGTCTAAGTGGCCATAGTTGAAGAAACAGCCGTGCACACATGCTGTGCAGGGTGCTGCGTGTACATGTGGTGGGCTTGAGGCCAAAAGAGTCCAGTGATTAATGTAGTGTTAGAGAGTGTGTTTTATGACAGGTGGTACTTGTGCACTGCTCAGCTGTTCTTATGCATACGAGGAAATGGATCCAACTCAGATCATCCCACACAGGACTGAGATTATGTACAAACACACAAGCACATCTCCAGGAACCATTATAGGACCCCCACACACATACATTGCATGCACACACAGCTCACCATGTCTTTGCTGTCTCCAGCAAAGGCTTCCTCCACGTACAATCTCCCCACAGCATTCTCCATGTTGTTGTTCACATAGATGGCACACTGTCTCCAGACTGCTGCTTCAGATGTGGTCCCATAGATAGCCTGAGAGATGTGGGAGAAAGATAAATGTTTAAAAAAAAATAATGATAGTTAATTCACAGTTTGAATGTAATTGTTTTGGTCCTTACCTTTTTGAAAGCTTTTCTGGTTTCCCTGTATTGCCTATTTAAACCAACCACCAGATTCATAACAAAACGCCACACCATGTAGTTCTGCATGTCCCTGCACATACAATCACATGGTTTTTATATATATATATATATATATATATATTGATATTGATATTGATATATTCTTAATTAGTCTGGTGAATTCAGGGAGCACAGTTATAGAGATAGTTCCCTTTTGAGTGGAACTCAACGCTGCATTATGACGTTAACACTATGATAACGCTTTTGCGTGAACTGGTGTCTGAAGCACGTATGGATAACAAGTTAATCACATTGGTTAACATGTTAACATCAGCGCATAACAAAGACTATAAACAGACATCAGAAGAAAAGCGTCATCAGCTTCTTCATCTTCAGGAAGCTGTTTGTTTATGTGTGTGCGGAAAACCCATTTTGTATGTTAGGAGTGAACAAAAAAAGATTCTAAGGGTGTTTTCACACTTGTAGTTCGGTTCACTTGGTCAACATTTTGTCCTGATCCGCTTAGTGTTCACATTGGCATTTTAACACCGAACCTAAAGGCATTGGGATATGTTTACAACCTGATTGGACGGCCTTCATTACGAATATTTTGTGACAGAACTTACCAAACATCCCAGACAATGCTGTGCGCTGGGCTAAATGCACTCGTATGTGCATATGATGCACATATGATGATATTTTGAGCAGCTGAGTACACGTGAAGAGCTTATAAAATGTGTAAAGGAGTCAAAACAGTTGCAGGAATCCCTCCGTCACACACATAAACCAAGATCTGCTTTGAGGAGACGTGATTCTTCCTGTCCCGAACTGTGATGGGCAACACCGTGACTATGGCAAGAAAAAACAGGTATGCTTGAGCATTCTGTCCTTTTTAGGGTCACATCTTGTGACATCATGTCCTCTTTTTGGTACGTTTGCATGTCTTTGGTCCAGGGTTCGGATGGCAACGTTCACACTTATTCAACTGAACCACACTAACAGAGCAATCGCACCAGGGTTTGTTTTAATCGAACCAAACATGCCAAGTGTGAACACACCCTTAGTTTGTCTACCTTCTTTGTTTGTTGTGAAAGATCAAGCCATTGCATAAGACAAGCAACATAAGCAGTGTGTTCCACCATGCCACCACTTTCTTACGAGGGGTGATGAACATGATCTGTGTGTGATATACTTGGGAGTGGAGCATACTAGATCATCTCTTGAAATTCACTTTGAGGAAGCTCCGCTCACATCTGGCTCTCTTCCTGAAGGATGGAAGTCTGGCGTCTGTGCCCCGTGATTAGTGTACCATGTCTGCCGAGGTGGCGTGTCGGCATAAATCATAGAGTTCACAGATAGATCTGGTGGATGAGTTTGTGATGGACTTTGCCCTTTCTCTTGCTGCATTACCAGAATCTCGGATCTCGTTCTGGATTCATTAGCTTGTCTGGCGATATCTTCCAATCCAGATGAGGACCCACTGTCTGATACCTTCAGTTCTGAGGAGCTGGGTGGTAGCACTGATGTCACGAGTGCCCCTCAGCCATCGAAAGCATTTAAGGAGCATTTGAGGTTATTCGAGCGATAGAAAAAAATTGAATTGAATGACCAGATGAGAAAACACAAAACAAGAAAAGTAAGCTTAATGAGTGCTTTCTCACTAGCGGTTGGGGACATCCGCCCCATAAACATCTGCCATTCTTTTCAGACCTCCACACTGAGTGGTAGAGGTCTTGAAACAGCCCATACTCAGCTTGTATCCATACTCCCTTGACGTTACGCCACCTGACCTTTCTCCGGCCAACCTGATTGGCTTGTTTTCCACACGTGCTCACGCAGAAGCTTTTCCATAGTGTTAACGTCATAACACAGTTATAATGCAGTCTGGTTCCCTCTCAGAGAACCAGGTTACATGCGTAACCTGAGATGTTCTTCAGCATTTTTAATATGTGTATACATCTTAACCTTTTGCAGTCAAGAAACACATCTTAACCTAAATGAGTCAAGAATCAGATGTTAAAGTCACCATGAAATCAAAATGAACAATTCTTAGTTTTTTAATGAAATGTTTCAGTCTTTATAATAAATGATTCACCCGTGCACATATTTTATTTTTTATTTCTTCTATCTTCATAATCTTTAATCAAAAATATTAACGTCCCCTTCCCCTCGCAATGACATCTCTGACGACATGAACAAGGACTGGGCATTAAGGTTTTCCAATAGCCAGATGAGTTTTAAAACCTCTCCGCTAGCAAATTGTCCCTTACATGAAGCAATTAGCAAATTGCATTGATGTCCCGATGGACAAAATCAAGTCTCAAACCATAGTAATTTCACTCAGATACATAAAAATAGGTAAGAAAATAATAATAATAATAATAATAATAATAATAATAATAATAATAATAATAAACTTAATTTTCTGTTCCGACTTTAACTCTTTCCCGCCAAACACAGAATTTTACGTTATTTGTGAGAAAACGCTTCCCTGCCAAACACAGAATTTTCCGTGTTTCCGTGTTTTCACTGTTAGACGGTAGATGCGCTATTACACATCTTCTGAATGAGTACAGACTCTCCTGATCAAAACAGGTGAGGAAGATACAAAAAAAAAAAAAAAAAACAAGCGATCTTATGCAAGCAGATGCATATGTAAAATAACGTGATCATTAACATTAAACCTCATATAAATCAACTGTCTAATGTTACTGAATGAAATGGTTGTTCTGCATCAGATCTGGATGTAGTCTTTGACAAAAACTTGATTTTCTCAGCTTTTTGTTCAAAATGTTGCTTTTTTTTATTAAACTTATCCATATTCAAGTGTTGATAAAAAGGAATGCATGGAGATAGAATAAAAAGGTTTTTTTGTTTTGGTTTTTGTTTTTTTAAAGCAGAGGGTCTATTCTTTATTTTGATATATTGCATGTTCAGATATTCAACAAAATATTCTATGGGCCATTACATTTTTGTGAAAATTATCAAAAACTCTGGCAGTGGCTGGCAACTTTTTTTAAAACGCTGGCGGGGAAAGAGTTAAAAAGCGTGGTGAGCACATTGCATTGTAGGATACAGCATTTCACACAGTGTATCTTGCACATTTTGGAAATGTAGTAGCCCATGCTGATATTCATGTATAAAGAAAATTTGCAAGCATAGTATGCATATTGTATACTAGAAAAATAATATAAGTAGTGTGGTCATGTTCTATAGCTATATTTTAATAGCACATTCTAGAACACTAGATAGAAAAGTGTGCATGCAGTGAACTACCTCTTTGTGTACTTGGCAAGAACAGAGTTGAGCCTCTTAAAGTAATTTGGGGCATACACAATAACCTCCTCACTGTCTGTAATAGGAACACCAACTGTATCCATGATCTTATTAGTGAAGAGCGTCCAGTTAAACACCTGAATAGGAACAGTGCACAACAAAATGAAAATCTGTTATTTCATTTTTGTGAGGATAAGATAAATAATATTGTTCAATAATATTGTTTTTTTTTTTTTTTTTACCCTGGAATCAAAGTCCAGGGTGAAGTTGTTGTTCAGGGTCTCCAGAGGCACCTTGTTATAAAGCAGAACCGGGTTGTTTCTGTCCTCTGGTGTGTCTGTTGCCTGTGATGACAGGGAGAGCATGAATTTCAGTGCATTTCCTGGGATGCAAGGAGATTCAACAGGTTCCCCTAATCCCCTAATACTGTGCATTTTTTTTGTTTGTTTTTACTTATTGATTTATCTTTTTTTTGTTGTTGTTGTTGTTTCTTGCCATCGCTTCAATAGAGAATCAAATCTAGGACATGTAACCTTGCTGTGTACACTTCTCTGAACCAAATCCACTAAATCCATCCATTTTTACTGAGCATGAGCATTTAACTGTATTATTATTGTCAAGAAGAAGGTCTCAACAGCAGTGTGGGTCTGATTCAAGCTCCAACACAAATTACAAGGCTTGTAATCCATACTGTGTAAACTGAATAGGAATGAGCTCACTATCATAAAAGGTAAAAAAAAAAAATCACCAGGAACACTGAGGGAAACATGGCAGCGATGTTTACCAAAGTTTCTCTGTACAGCCACTCTAGCAAATAGTTTCAGTGTGTAGCACAAACACAACATATGGGTTAAGCAAAGAAACACTATTCCTTAGGTAATGAAAGTACAATAAGTTTAAAGTAGTAACTCACAGTTTTTACCAGATTTAGCCTTAAAAAAGCGGGTTGTGGCTAATCAAAATTAGAAGTATCCATAGGGTACAGTAAATACTGTATTAATTAAAATAAAAATAAAAAAATCAAACAAATGTTATAGGTCTCTCTCCTTCTAGAAGAGTTTTATTCCAAGCCATCTATGTAATATTCAATGAAACTCCAAAACCTTGTTTTTCTAGCCCATGGATTTACAAAAAAGTCAAAAGTTTTTGGACAACATTTAATTTCAACACATGCTTGCTATAGTCTCCTGGTAAAGCCTACACTAAGTGTTGGATGTGGTGGCTGTGGTGATTTGCTCTGATTCAGACACAAGAATATCAGTGAGGCTAGGAACAGATTTTGCCAATTCATCCCAAAGGTATCCAGTTGAGTTCAGGTTGAGTTCTTGAATACCAGACTCAGCAGACAATTTCTTTACAGATTTCCCAATGTACACAAGGACTTTTCCATTCCTGAATAAAAAAAGGTTTGCCTTATTCTACTGAAAATAGAGATAATATGGCTATTTTTTTATTTATTTTTTATTTATTTTTTTGTGCATCTCCTAGTAGTGGATGTAAGCCAAACATAATGGAGTGAACACAAAATATAAATTATATAAATATAAAAATATATGTAAATTATATGTGAACATTAAATGGAAATCTACACCTAATTTAACTAAATGTAGTGCTAAAAATGTGCTTTGTGCTTATCGGTCTATACAAATTAGTAATGAACAGTGTCAACCAGTGTAAAAAGTATTACATTTAAGTCATTTAAAACGTATTTACTAACATAGAAAAATGAGGCTGTTCCAGCATACATTAGTGAACATCTGGTGATATTTGAGTGCTGCAGTTACTATTAACCTTCTCAATAGGTTGAAAGGTGTTGATTACTACAGTGTATCAGGTCTAAGACACCAGAATTTAAGAAACTTTCCATGCTTACATTAGCAATTTCCTTTTCCATCATCATCACCCGGGCAACCTCTTGCCTGATATTAGTGTCATTAACCTTCAGACCCCGGTCAGTTCGGATAAGCTTTGCCAAGTCAGTCATGAAGTTCTCATATGTCACACAGGCCTGAGAAAAAACAAAAACAAATTGAAAACACATGAGTGCTAAATTCAATACCTATTAGCAATGGGGTAGTTTTGGTTCGAGCAAGGGGTTGAAGTGTGAACTGTTTAGCGGGGTCATGGGGCTCCTTGTGAGATTTATTTTGTTTGTTTGTTTGTTTGTTTTTGCAAAATAGTCTTTTGTGGTAGGCTATCATCCACACATGCAAAGTTGGTTGATAATTTAACTGCAATAAAGTAATAGCCTAGTTAACAATTACTTGTTTACGTAGGAAATATGATGTATTTTATGTTATTTAAGGACCTAAAACCTTATCATTTTGACAGATTTTTCTAAATCAATGTGCCATGGTAGGCCAAACTAACTTTACATTTTCTTATACTGAAAAGTAACATAGTTATTGTTTAACTATAGCATTTGATGTAATTAAGACCATTGATGGCTCCTCATTACTTAGGTGAATGTTAACTAATTTTCCCCTTTTCTTATCTATAGCATTTGGTATGAAAAATAGCAACATACACATTTAGAAACCATAGCTACACCATGCCATAGTTGTAAATAAATCGGTAAAACTTTACAATACGGGTGCACTAATATACATTAATTCATGCTTAACTAATGCACAAATAATCATGGGTTAATGTATGACTCATGAAGATTTAAACCAATTATTAATGATTTCTGCATCAGCAACTAATGAAGATTCTACATGATTAATAGATTAAGTAATCATTAAATTGTTATTAGTTAAATGTGTCAAATTGTATTAATTCCCTAATAACATATTATATTAATAGTGTAAATTCATATATTAATTACCACAATGGTTGAAGCCATTCGTATATTTCAGCTTTCAGTTGTCTGCTTTAATTAATCATTAGCTAATGATTTGCACTTTGCACATGTTATGACTTTACTCGTTGAGGCACATGACTATTAACTAATTCAAAATTAATCCAAAAGCCATAACCACAATGACATATTACTTAACAATTAGTTAATAGTCATGTGCCTCAACAAGTAAAGTCATAACATAATGATACCTTTGCAAATCATTAGCTAATGATTAATTAAAGCAGACAACTGGAAGTTGACATGCATGGCTTTGACTCATTGTGGTAATTAACACATTAATTTACATTATTAGTTAATATAATATGTTATTAGGAATTAATACATGATGTCATATTTAATTAATAGCAATTCATATATTACTTAATCTATTATTAATATAGAATCTTCATTAGCTGCTGATGCAGTGATCATTAATAAATGGTTTAGTTCTTCATGAGTCATACATTAACTCATGATTATCTGTGCATTAGTTAAGCATGAATTAATGCGTATTAGTGCCCGTATTGTAAAGTGTAAAAGTGTTATAAAGTGTTACCAATAAATCGTTAGTGAAAAATAACAGATTATCTATTATAAATTCGTCAACAAGTTAGTCAAAATTTACCACAATAAATACAACAGAATGTGATCAGTTCTAGTAAAGGTGGTCATGAGTAGTGAAAAAGCTTTCTTATTTATGTATTTTCCATCTTTTTAGTTTATGTGGCTGTGTTAAACTTTCCCCAGGAACTAGGGACTTTGTGGTGGTACTCTGTATATTTCGACCACAGCGACCAGGGTCTAAAATAAGTTTTGGAAGAAGTAAAGATTTCCGCCTCAGAAAGTCCCTGCTTGCGAGGTAGTACTTTTTCAAAGTTCAGGAACACTGGAGGTGGGACTTGGGTGCTGAACATGCTGATTTGTTGAGTTCATGCAGCATTTTGATTGGTTGACTTCATGCAGCATTTTATTTCAACCACCATTTTAAAAGTCTGTTGTGGTGTGTGCAGTAAGAGTTGTTTGCTATTCGAATCATCAATGGAGTTTAAAAAATACGACTGATGGGCCGATGACGAGGTTCAGGCTTTATTAAGCTTATATGCAGAGGACGAAATATAGCGGGAACTGGAAAGTCGCATGCTACATCACTGGACTAATTTGCCTAATTTTCACGGTACTTTAGACCGTGATGGAAACGGAGATGGCAAGAGGTCTGGGGGAAAAAAGTTCCTAGGACAAATTGTTCCAGGTAATTTAGGTGGAAATGCAGCTCTAGATCATGTTTGACTTTCTCATTAGAATTCAAATGGGTTGCAAATGATGCATTTCGTCATCAGTGCCGCAATAGGAACAGCTTGTGAACGTGCCTATTGTGATTTGCGCATGCAACACATGCACAATTAAACAATTGGGCTTCAGTCATATTTCGCAGATAATTGATCCGATCAATTCATACAGGAACTTACTTCTTATAATAGCTCAGAATGTGCAATGTATATAATTAATTAATTACCTGGTTCTATGTTTCCATTAACCATGGTAGAAACCACTCGCCTCCCCCAATCCCTCCATGAACTACGCCCCTGCCTGTTAGCATGCATATGTTCTTCATTTATATACAGTGTGACAGCACCCAGATCCTGGCTTTCCAGTTGTTTAGGAAGCATTTGTGCACTCTGAAATTATTCAAGCTAATTCCTTCTTTCCTCTCATCCTCTGCTTTCCTGCAAAACGTTACATAATCATCTTCAAAATGGAAGCAAAAGACAAGAAGTGTTTCCATCTGTTTGTCCCATTGGGGAGATGAGGCTTCCCTACTTTCTTTATTTCCTTTTTTGTTTCAAATTCACCAGGTCTGCAACATATTAAAGGCACATAGCACATATAAGTCTGACCTGAATAACGATCAGTTGATAACTAACTGTTTGTGTCTCCAGTCCAAGAGTGACTGTTTCTCCAAGAGAAATTAAATACAAATTGATTAGCTTATTTTAAATTAGCAGACTGTTGGATCTTTTAGGAGATGTACAGGCTCATCTCGCACTTCTAACTTGAGTGCTCTGGGCAAATCCAAGGTAAAACTTAATATTCTGTTCTGAGAGTAAGCTATGGATTTACACTTTTAGATTGATGGGGCAATCATTTTTATCTACTACACACAGGAAGAACTCAAGGTATGAAAAAGGCCAAAGGTTATTTCATCTGTAACTCCTATATTTTGTAAATATGGGCTTTTGTATTGGATAAATAAAGAGTGAAAGAAAATGTCAGAGAGACAGAGAGAGAGAGATAGCTAGAGACCCCAATTAATCCACCGGTTAGACCGGTATAAAGATTCAAGATTCAAGAGTTTTATTTGTCACATACACAGTTATATACAGAATATACAACCGGCAGTGAAATGTAAACAGGTCCGCTCCATGGACAGTGCAAATTCACAGTTAAAAACACAAGGAAGAAATTATAATAGAAATAGGATAAAAAAATATATATATATATATATATATATATATATATATATATATATATATATATATATATATATATATATATATATATATATATATATATATATATATCCAGCTTGAAAGTTAATTCTGGTCTAAGCTGGTCTTTTCTGTAGGGAGGGTTGACAATGAAAAAAAAACAGGAAGAAAGAACCAAAAATTAAGCTTGACAGGCCATTCTTACCTCCTCGTATGGCCCTGTGCACACATAGTAGTCTCTTGAGGAGAGGCCAAGACTTGGCTGGTCGAACTGGCACAGAGAACAACACCAAGAGACAATCAGCCTTTCATTCTTTATTGAAAATCCAATGCATCCACATGTAGTTTTGCCCCAATAAAACTGTATCAGTTACTCCAATTAAAAACCTCACAGACCCATGAATAATAATACTATTTGTTTAAAGAAATTATGTGATTTTAAGTCATTGGGTTGACTTCTTGGTATAAGACATTTTAGTTTGTATGTAAAAGAAGTAGTCTGTTGTTGCATACACCTACATGAATGATGTGTGCATTGGAGTCTCTGTCATCTGTACCAATAAAAAAGCTAATTAGGACTTGCTTTCCATATTTCTCATTAAGTTTGGCTATGGCATCTTCTGCTGTCCAATTCATTCCTGTAAAGGAGGAGAGAGAGGTAATATTGGGATACAATGTACATATGAGGTAATTAGTGTTATGCATACAAATCTACAGAGAAATTTTCTCCCACCGTAGGTGGTGTCCCAATCATCTGTTGCTACAGGCCACTCAAAGACAGCTGGCAGCATTGTGAGGAGAGGCATCCCACCTCTCTGTTCAATGAGGCCTGTGAGGAAAATATTAAAGTAATACAGGCTTATTTAAGCAGCCAATGAATATTGAAATTGTAGTTTGTTTGTTGAAAGTCTCTGCCTGATTTGCAGCTCATTTAAACTACATAATGACTTTATAATGACATTCTTCATGAACAATGTTGCGACAGCATCTATCTGATCATTTATGAAAATATACACTCTAAAAAATGCTGGGTTAAAAAACAACCCAAGTTGGGTTGAAATGTTTGAAACCCAGCAATTGGGTTGTTTTAACCTAGTGAATGGGTCGTTTTAACCCAGCAGTTGGGTTAAATGTTTGCTTAAGACAATCCAATCACTGGGTTAAAAGAACCCAACCACTGTGGTAAAACAACCCAATTGCTGGGTTAGTCCATTTTCAACCCAACTTGGGTTGTTTTTAACCCAGCATTTTTTTTAGAGTGTAATATTAAGAGCCTATATAATTATACAGCCAAACATGTTATACTCACTCTCATTGGTGCAAGACCTATAGAGAATCTTGGCTTTGGTCAATGAACTACTGCTTCCACTGTCTTCTCTCTCTAGCACTCCTATAGAAAAATAATATAAAGTGCCATTGCATTGGTTGGACAGTATAACAAACTGTCTTGGAAACAGATTTATTATCTGTTTTTTAAACAGATTTGTCATCATCATACATGGTCCCAAATGGTCCCAAATGAAAACCTCATGCGTCATGCTTCCATGTCTATTTTTCTTCCCTCTATTTGTCTACCTCTCCTTCAATAAATGGGCCAGCTGTTGGTCTAAATCTCTCATATCCTATTTTCAGTACTTGTGATTTTGTTTTAATTAGCGCTTGGGTCCCAGCATTTCCTGTGAAAGGGCACAGATCATGTGTGTATGATTGGATTAGAGACCGCCTGGTGGCTATGTGGCACGGACCCCTACAGCTTAGAAACTCTGTCACTTTATCTCAGTCCCTCTTTTTCACTATCCATATGACATGTGCAATTACATACCCCCCCCCCTTATATGTAGACCTACTTTACAGAAAAATACTTGTTTCCGAAAGTTTTGAAAAACTTGTACCTTTCATTCATCTAAAGCCAAATACAAAAATCTGAGAAAAGAATTCACTAAGAATAAATAGTCGAATTCACTAAAAATAACCCGGTGGCATCAGCTTAACTGTGCATCGCAGGAAATAGGCATTTAAAATGGAAAAACATAAAAAAGGATTATGTCAAAGTCATCTGACTTCACTACATTACCTGCAGCAGTTGGTGCTGTTATGACCACGAACCACAACAGCAAATCTATGAGATCTATCAATTTAATGTCAGATGATGTCAAATGTCAATTTCAAATGAGTGCAGAATACCATCCCAATGCTGATGTTGTATTATCCTAACATTTCTCTTCATGTGTTTTTGACCTACCTTTTGTTTGTTCACCAATCTTATGCACCAAAAAGTATGCTTTTATTTCAATATGGGTGGAATCCAATAAAAAGTGTTAATTACAAAATTAATAAATGGAGCCAAATCACAGAAACTGCAAAGATGATTTTAATATCAGTGTCAGGTAAGAGTAAGGTGTGTGTCTAAATTTTTTGGAAGTTATTTATATTTAGTTAATTATAAACAGCCACTTTTATGAAATCATGTGAAATTTACTTTTAATAAATTTGAATGATATCAGTAAATAATTCATTTAAAGACATATGCGTCATACGTGATCTTTGCAAACACAGCACATGACCTTCTGTAAAGCCCATGTATCATGTATAGAAAACACACACACACACACACACACACACACACATACAAAAGAGTTCTGTCTGAATGAGTACATGAAATCACAGATGTCAGGTGATAAGAATTGTAGCTCAAATGTCATTTAGAAAATTAGTCCTGTCCGAATAGTGATATAGTGTCATAGTTTAATTTCAAATGTGAAGTTTTCATTTAGTTTTCATTGTCATACTGACGATACTCAGCTCTATATTTCTTCACGCCCTTACGAAACTTACCAATTCACAAGATTAACGGAATGCATAGCTGATATAAAAAAATGGATGACCAGCAATTTCCTGCAACTTAATTCAGAAAAAAATTAATTTTTAATTATTGGACAAAAAAGCTCCACAAGTAGTAACCTAGAATACTGTCTAACACTTGATGGCTGCTCTGTCAAGTCCTCGTCGTCAGTGAGGAACCTGGGTGTGCTCTTTGATACCAATCTTTCATTTGAAAGCCACGTTTCTAGCATCTGTAAAATTGCATTCTACCATCTTAAAAATATATCTAAATTACAGCGCATGCTTTAAATGCAAAATGCTGAACAGTTAATTCATGTGTTCATGACCTCAAGGCTAGATTACTTTAATGCTCTACTGGGTGGTTGCCCTGCTCGCTTAATAAACAAACTCCAGCTGGTCCAAAACACAGCAGCTCGAGCTCTTACTAGAACCAGGAAGTATGACCATATTAGCCCGGTTCTGTCAACACTTCACTGGCTTCCTATTAAACATTGTATAAATTTTAAAATCTTACTTATTACTTACAAAGCACTAAATGGTTTAGCTCCCCAGTACTTGAGTGAGCTCTTAACGCATTATACTCCATCACGTCTATTGAGGTCTCAAAACTCTGGCCAGTTGATAATCCCTAGAATATCAAAATCAACTGCAGGCGGTCAATCCTTTTCCTATTTAGCACCTAAACTCTGGAACAGTCTTCCTAGCATTGTTCGGGAAGCAGACACACTCAGTTGCGTTTGTAGTCAGTTTAAATCTAGACTACAAACGCATCTCTTTACTATGGCATACACATAGAACATTATCAATCTCTATTATTCAAATCAGTAAATGATTGTTAGGCTGCATTAACTAGGTCAGCCGGAACCGGGAACACTTCCCATAACACCTGATGTACTCATTATATCATAAGAAGAATGGCATCTACTCTAATGTTAGTCTCTCTGTTTATCCCGAGGTTTACTGCAGTCAGCCGAATTCAGACCGTATCCAGATCAGATGGTGGACCTGCATCTGGACATGACTAACGCATCCCTGAAATGTCTGCAGAGAGCGTATGTTGTTCACCCTGTTAAGACCGCATCGACACGACAACCTCATTAAACCCGTCTCCGGTATGACGACTCCAATCTTTCGAACAATCTTACGAATATCTATTTACCTAATATGACTTAAGACCTGAAATGTTGCCAGAATTATAATCATACACTGTTTGTTCGTCGGCCAGAGGAGAACTGGCACCCTGACTGAGCCTGGTTTCTCCAAAGGTTTTTTTTCTGCATTCTGGCCCTGAAGGAGTTTTGGTTCCTTGCCACCGTTGCCTTTGGCTTTTGGCTTGCTCAGTTAAACACCTAAATTTCAACTAGATTACCAATCTGCCCGCATTGACACTATATGATAATTGAAATTAGCTGGATAACATTACCGTTTTCACCAGAGCGGCTGTACAGCCGAATCAAATTCTGTTGCATTATTTTCCTGTTAACACTGTGAAGCTGCTTTGAAACAATTGGACTTGTAAAAGCGCTATATAAATAAAGGTGATTTGATTTTGATTTGACAATTCAAGTCTAATTTATTTGTTGAAACCTGAAGACCATTTTTTTTCATTAAAGAACAATATAATACAATATTTATAATGAATTTATTAATTTTCACTTTATTAATTAAAATTAATTATATCAGCATCATAATGCATGGCAATCATAGTCATTCAAGTCTTATTATAATTGGTAAAACCTGAAAGTCAAAGAAAGAAAACATCGATATTGTTTATTTTCTTTAGACAATATACAATATCACTCAATATTAAACAACACCTATTATTAAATACTATTACACATTTGCTGGTTGTAATGTCATAAATGAGTCCCACCTGTCTCGTGAGTATTGCCTACTCTGCCTTCTCTTCAAAAAAAACTTTTTTTTTAATAGGTAAAATCTACATATTGTTCCCAACAAAAGTATTGTTTAGAATGAGATGCTGTACTATGTGCTATGGGAAACAATTTTGTTTAACTGGTTGTGAAGCATGTGTAGTAAACACGCCAAGAATCGTGTCATCATTGGAATGTGCACACGTGAGAGGCTATTAATAGATGTGAAACAGGTGTGCCTTCAGGTAATCACTTTGTCTGAAGACATGTCGGGTGCTATAACACCAAAAGCTATTCTAAATACTTCTCAATGAAACAATCTGGTAGTGAACCGGGTCTGCGTGACGTGCAGTACACTACCTTTCAAAAGAGCGCAACTTAAGGGCGAGAATTCTTCCAGTGGAGGGAGCCTTGGCACTCAGAATAGTCTCTATTGCATCCAATGGAAGCCCAGCATCTCTTAACCGGTACCCCTCAGTGGCCAAAAATGAAGATTCCAAAGCTCAGGCCAGGGATAGAATATCGTCCTCTGTGGCTGAGACAGAAGGTCCCTTCTGTTCGGAATCGACCAAGGTGAGCTGTCTAGGAGGGATATTAGATCTGAGAACCAAACTCTGGTCGCTCAACGCTATCAGCAAGAGGCAAGACCCTTTTTGACAGACCTTGGCCAGGACCCCCGGGAGCAGAGAGATCAATGGAAACACATAAAGACAATTTCCTGGCCATGGTGTCCAGACCAGTAAATCTACTCCAACATTCATGCGTCCAGGAATGTAAAACGCCCTGAGGGACAGGAACTTGTTCTGAGCCCAAAGCCGGACCTGCTGTGCTAGTTTGTTCAAACAGCACAAACTCAGTCCGCCTTGACAATTTATGTAAGCGACTACTGCAGTGTTGTCTACCCGCACTAGGACATAGTAGACTCTTAACTACAGGAGGAAGTAGGCCTACTTCAGGGCCAGAAATACAGCCATCAATTCAAGGCAATTGATGTGCCAATTGAGATAATGGCCTCTCCAGATCCCTTTGAGCTTTACGGCTATCTTAGGGCGTTCACACTTGACGTCTTTTTTAAAGCTGCCAGCATCTGTTTTACATTATAATCCTATGGAGTAAAAGTTGTGAGCGTTTTTTAAACGCCAACGCTGACGTCTTTTTCTGCAGCTCAGCACATCTTTTTCTGCAGCTCATCATGTCTTTTCAAGTTGAAAAAAATTCGACTTTTCTGAAAAAAAACGCCCTATGTCAAGCCCCTTTTTGACAGCTGACCAATGACAAGCGAGTAGTGAGACCTGACTCTGATGGAGAAGGTGCCAGTAGATCGACTAAACAGCAGTAGCAGGTCTTCAAACTGACTTTTGTTAAGTCTAAAATAAGTCTGTTAAGTCTGTTTTCTTCCCCGTATAATGTCATTAGCGTCTGTCATTAGCATCTTTGCGAAGACAACACACAACTAGAGTGGGACCCAAGGTGAGGAACAAGGGTCTGAGCCACATAGAAAAACTACAAATCCTGTCAGCAGGACTCATCAGGGGCATCTGATGCCTGTAAAAACAACAACAACAACAACAAAACAACTGTGAACATGCTGATATCAGGAGCAACCATCTAATTATGATTTTTCTGGTTAAAATTGTGATTTAAAATTCACAAAAACATAAAGAACACCAGGTTTGTTGTGTCTACTTGTAGGGATGCATAAAACCAACAACAACAACAACAACAACAATAATAATAATAATAATAATAATTTTTACTTTACAGAAAACATTTTTTTTTTAGGAAAAATGCAGGCGGCCTATAACTATAAATCATTAGAAATGTTATGTATGTTTAATTCATACTGAAAGCCGCAGGGTGCCCTTGCGCAGAAAGTCAAAATATGCCTCACAAAAGTAAAATAACATGACATTCCAGGATATCCCTATCACTTTAGCTGAATAAAAAGAAGATAGAAACGCTTTTGAAATGCGAGGGTATATGGTTTATGTGTTCTTCAAGCCATCTCAGGTATTTTCATAAGAATAAAGTATATTTATGATGCAATTCCAATCGACATAGCATTAATTATATATAGAATACTTCAAAATAATATACTGTCTGCCTCATTCTGTGATAAGAAGCCACTTCAGATCCTAAATGGAAATTATTTTTATTACTATTATTACTTGTTATGACATGCTCTCTCTTTAAATGCTCATCGTAAGTGACTCAAACTCACAACACTAACAGAGACCATTTACTCTATGAAACATTATTGTTTAGCACAATATAAACATTTAAACATATAAACGTTTGAGCAGATATCCACAAACACGGTATTTCACAGTAAATACTGTATAAACATTCTAACATGTTACAGTTTATGTAACAATAACACGTTAACTAATGTACATGAGAATAAGATACTTGCCTCTGCTGGATATCAATCGTATTCTTCTTCTTAAATCCAAGGTAAACTCACAGCATGTCTTCCAAACTCGATGAAAAGCAGAGGAATATTTGCTTTCGATGACATTTAAAAGTAGACACTTCAAGCTTTCTAAAATCGTATCTCTCATTCTGTGTGGCAAATATTTGCTGAGTTTCAGTTCATAAACACATTTCAGAAAAAGTACACACAGACTGAGACAGCAGAAAGCGGAAAACCCTTTTTGTGTTCTTTATTTTACAAAAGCACAAAGTTTTTTCATTATTGTGAGTTTACACAAATAAAATATGTATAACACTTATCTGTATGACAAAAGTTGGCGGAGTATTTTGAGTCTTTATCGCACTGATAAGAACCATCTTGAAGGGGTTAAAGGATTAGTTCACTTTAAAATGAAAATTACTCCATGATTTACTCACCCTCATGCATCCTAGGTGTATATGACTTTCTTCTTTCTAGTGAACACAATCAGAGTTATATTAATAACTGATGTTTCCAAGAATTATAATGGCAGTGAACGGGGCTCAAGAGTTTGAAACTCAAAAAAGTGCATCCATCTATCATAAATGTACTCCATGGGGGGCCTTCTGAAGCGTATCGATGGGTTTTTGTAAGAACAATATCCATATATAAAACCTTCCGTATTCAACTTACAAAGAAAGTGTAACACCTCTCACAGTTCAAAACACTTACGCTACATCCTAAATCATACGTTGCATCAGTTACGCTTTTCTTGTAGCTACTTTGAATCTTATGCAATTACAATCACCATCCCTATTAAAATCCATTTTTATAGTCGTTTATCGTCCCCCAGGTCAGTTTGTAACTTCTTGGAGGAGTTGGATGCATTACTCTCACCCTTCCCTGAGGATGGTACTCATCTGGTAGTACTTGGACTTCAGCATCCACCTAGATAAAAACCTCAGGCTTCTGACTTCCACACTATGCTTGCCTTGTTTGACCTAAAGTGAGTGTCTACTGTGGCTACACACAAATCAGGTAATCAATTGGACCTAATTTACATGCAATAATGCTTCACTGAACATGCAATGGTTACTCCACTGCACACCTTAGATCACTTCCTCCTCAGTTTTAACCTCAACCTGGCTCATGACACAATATGCACTCCTTCACAGGTTACCTTTTGGCGTAACCTATGCTCACTCTCACCCTCCCACCTATCCTCTTTGGTCTTATCCACACTTGCTTCCCCTAATCAGCTCTCATCACTAGATACTAACAATGGTACTGATGCTTTCATCCAGGCCAGCCCGCGCCACCCCATCTGATGTTCTCTGCGAGCATCGTTCTGACCTCAGGGCTGTACTCTCACATGCTTTTCAAAACCTTCTCTCTTCTCTCTTCAGCCAATTTTCCACACCACAAATGGACACACACATCTTAACAGCAAACCAACACATTCTCCCCTCCTTCTCTCCACTCTCGAAGGCAGAAGTCTCCAAACTCAGCCTTCCCAATAACCCTACTACCTGTCTGCTTGATCCTATCCCCACTCATATCCTTCAAGCATTTCTTCTTCAGTTATACCTGCACTCACCCACAAACAGCTCTCTTCACACAGGTACCTTTCCCACAGCATTTAAGCAGGCTTGGATAACCCCACTACTTAAGAAACCCACTCTAATTCCATCACTTTTTGAAAATTACAGTATCCCATCTTCCATTTATTGCAAGTCTCTACCTTTCTTACACAAAACAACCTCCTGGACAACAACCAGTCTGGTTTCAAAAGCGGTCACTCAACTGAGACTGCCCTGCTCTCTGTAACTGAAGCTCTGAGACTGGTAAGAGCATCTTCCAAATCCTCAGTACTCATTTTGCTGGATCTGTCTGCTTTTTATGACACTGTTAACCACCAGATCCTCCTGTCATCCGTCATGACGAAGGGCATCTTAGGAACAGCATTCCAATTGTTCAAGTCTTACCTCTCAGGTGGGTCCTTTAGGGTGCCGTGGAGGGGTGAGGTGTCTAAGTCGCAAAATCTAGCTACTGGGGTGCCTCAGGGCTCCGTTCTTGCACCACTTCTCTTCTCCATCTCATGTCATCACTAGGATCTGTCATTCAGAAACATGGATTTTCCATGCCTATTTTCATTCCACTGCTATGCGGATGACACATAGCTTCGCTACTTTGCCTGCGTTACAGACTTCACAGACTTCCAGACCTTCAGCTGTGCTTCGTCCCTCCACCTCTTTCGCATGCTCCTCCTTCCCTCCAGTATCTCATTCTGGATTGTCCCTGCCTTCTCCACCCTGGCCCTGCCTGTTCTGGTTGCCTTCCTGTGCCCCTACCTAAGCCCCTTCCCACCCTCCTCTGTCAGACTGTTTATGTTTTAAGACGTGTAGATGCACTTTTTTGAGGAGGGAGTGATTGCAGTTGGTTTTGCTATATTCTTTTTCCTTTGTTCCTTGTTCCCTCTTATGTTAGTGTGAAGTTTCTTTTGTTCAGTATTCGTTGTATTTTATATCTACATATTTGGTGTTGAGTCCTCTGAGAGAGAGGATGATGTAATGAGAAAGGGAAGTGCGGGAGGAGAGACGGAGTAGAGAGTGTGCGAGCGAGGATTGTGGTGTTGCTCTGCTCAATAAAAGTTATTAGCTGTCAATATTTCATTCAAGTCCATCGTTTTTATTGAAATCCATCCACATGAGCTAAACCCCATGCCTTACATATTTATTGGTGGCAGTGGTGATTTTCTCTTTGGAAAAGTTGCTGTGGACGGGTATGGTGACGAAAACTAAAATATATGATATTTGCTGCCCTTGCATCATATATGCTGGATCAGTTGTACTAGTGGGTTAACCTAGACTGAAACACGTTTTGCAAGTGTAATATTTTCATTTACATGGACTGTATTCAGACGGACTATATTTATATCTTTAGAGCAGCTTTATTGTTTTCTTTTCAAGTTCAGTTATTTGTTTATCTCATTTTATTTTGGTAAAAAAAAAAAAAAAAAAAAAAAAAAAAGAGTAAAAGAAGACTGCATCTCGACAGTTCGAAGTTGGCTCATTGCCAGTATTTGTAGCAACACTGCATTAGCATCACTCTTTTCAAACATGGCAGAAGACAATGTAACAACCCCTCAAATGCACTTCAGAGCTGTTTTACCTCCAGACTTCACTGGGGATGGCAACGAAAGCTTTTCTCAATGGGCTCGTCGTTTTCAAGTATGCTGTGAGACCTCAGGTATGGACAAACCTCAGCTTGCCAAAGTACTTCCTTCAAGATTGGCAGGTGCTGCATTCAGTTACTGGGATAGTTTGTCGGATGACATAAAAGCTGATTATGACAGTACATCTAACAAAATGGCTGCAGTTTTTGACCAAAAACTTTTCAAACATACTTAAATGCCAGACAGCGTCTGAGTAAAGAACCATTGCAAGTGTATGCTGCTGAATTGACCCGCCTTGTTCACCAGGCTTTTCCGGATTATGGAGAATCTGCCATCAAAGGTGAAATTTTGCAATGTTTTATAGCTGGACTTGAACTTTCATTGCAAACTAAGCTGTACGAGTTTGGTGTCACTACACTTGAGGATGCAATTAAAGTAGCTGGTCGGTGTGAGAGGGCATGCTCCACAGTCACTGAGCCTTTTCCACTGCCAACATCTTCTGCACCTCAATCTGCCATGGTACACAGCCTCACAACTGAGTCCTCTAATATGCTCGCAGCTCAGTGACCTCCATCTGAAAATAGACAAACTTGCTGTTACTATGCTGATGGAGCCTAAGTCTCATCACACCAGTGCTGACTCAACTCCTGAACATCACTTCACCTATCATCAGAGATCACCTTCACTTGAGAGAGTTAAAGACTATATGCCATCTTCTCGCTATCAACATTTCACCACATCTGATGAGCCCTACTTCAGAGGAAGATCTCCTGTATGTTCTAGTAACAGCCATCACAGACTACATGGGAACCCCAGGCCAAGTTATCATTAGCAGCAAGGTTATGACAGACCATTACGATATGACAGTAGAGATATCCGCTTTAGCCCTCAGCGGAGATATGCTGCATACGATGACCCAGCTTCTTCTCACCCCAGCTACAGGCATCAACAGAAGGATGGCAACAGCACAAGAGAAAACCGAGATCGACGGAGGGATGAGAAGTATTACAGACATCGCTCTCCAAGTCTACAACGGCCCCATTCACACCATGTACATGAACATCAACGTTCGGGAAACAAGTGGTAGCTGGAGATGAGGGCCAATCTTCAGTTCAGCTGTCAGCGGCCCATAGCGGCAATGCAGTCACATCTGTGGACACCACAGTCTGGACACCATATATAAAAGGCCTCATCGAGGACCAAGAAGTCAGTGTTTTCCTTGACACTGGCGCTGGGTTGTCACTCATCAGTGAGGCCTTACGTCAACGCATCCCTGCACTGAAACATCGCCCATTACTGAAAAGTTTTCAGGTGGCACACACACACTAACAGGAAAACAGTTAGACATTTTAGGCTCATTAACTATCACATTATGTCTTGGATCACACATATTCAGTATGAACATGTATGTCGTAAGAGACTCTAGACAGGATGCTCAAGGATGACAGACTTTCACTTCTCAGTTCCTCCCAAGCATTGCCTTTTTGCTGTAATGTGTTCTTGCTCTCACAGGTCTCAGTGCCCCCTTTGACCGAGATTGTTGTTCCTGCCTCTATAGCATGTACCACAGAAACAAGAAGTCAGCTCCATGGTTTTCAAGGTATTCTTGAACCAAATGTGACATTTGACAAAGATTTAGCTGTTGCTCGTAGTTTCTCTATTGTTGAAAATGGGCTCACAGTAGTTAATCTGCTTAATCCTACACAGCAAGACATTGAGCTGCCCAAACAGACCCATTTGGGTCAGTTCTACACGTAACATGCCTTCTGATTTCTATAAGCCTGCGGATGGTCTTGTACACATGTCCCCTGTGTGTCAGAGAGCATACCGTACATCTCCTGTCCTACGAGAAGAAATCCACAAACAAATACAGAAACTTCTTGATGCCGACTTAATTGAGCCTAGCCATAGCCCATGAGCCTCTCCAGTGATACTTGTTCATAAGAAGGATGATTCTTACAGATTTTCTATTGCCTACAGATGATGCTAGTAAAGAAAAAACTGCCTTTACTACGGGTGATTCCTTCTATCATTTTAAGGTCATGGCAATGGGCCTCACTAATGATGATCCATACAGAAGCATCTCATCATGCAATTGGCTCTGTTCTTGCTCAACAGCAACAGGGTGTTGAAAAGGTAGTAGCCTATGCCAGTCATGTGCTAAGTACAACAGAGCGTAACTGGTCCACCTTTAACAGGGAATGGTGGGCTATTGTTTGGTCCGTTAGACATTTCTTTTGTGACCCTTTGTGATTGTGACAGATCATCGCCCCTTGTTAGGGTTAAGGAAAATGCCTATTGATCGAGATCCGACAGGATGTAGGGCACATTGGGCATTTGAGCTTGACGTGTACAAATTGGGTCATAAAACACAGGAATGGCACAAAGCACACAAATGCAGACTCACTATCTAGATGCCCGAGTCAAAGTGATACCATTCCTCAGCCTACTTCTGTTCCCTCAATGTCAGACAAACCAGAACCTTCTGTAGTCATAGCCCCTCTTACCGCTCATGCTGCCATAGACCTTTCTCAGACTTTGTCAGTCGATATTGCACAGTGTCAAAAAGATGATGTCACACCGAGGACAGTGAGAGAGTGGTTGAAGGAAGGAAGACCCCCAGCTTTGGTTCTAAAGAAAGGTTTGACAGAGCTCAAAGTATGTTGGCAACAGTTTGATAGACTACAGTTGCAAGATGGAAAAATCTACCATTTTGCATGTAACAAACCAAAAGAGCATGTAACAAACCAAAAGAGCATGTAACAAACCAAACTTCATGTAGTTATTCTCAGTCAAGCTGTCCCCCAGTTGTTACAATTTTTACATGGCCATTCTACTGTAGGTCACCTTGGTCATAAGAAGACACTTACAAGGGCCAGGGGGCATTTCTATTGGCCATACATGGCTAGAGACATAGAAAACTACTGCCAACAGTGTGTTTCATGCCAGTCTAGATCTATGCCAGTCCCACATCAAGTAGCTCCCCTACAGACTATCCATGCTAATCATCCATGACATCACTGAGCTTCCTGTGACACCATCAGGCCATAAATATGTCCTTGTTCTTCAAGATTATTTCAACAAGTATGTGAATTTGTACCCTATGAAGGACCAAAGAACTGTAACGGTTGCACACTGTACACTCACCTAAAGGATTATTAGGAACACCATACTAATACTGTGTTTGACCCCCTTTCGCCTTCAGAACTGCCTTAATTTTATGTGGCATTGATTCAACAAGGTGCTGAAAGCATTCTTTAGAAATGTTGGCCCATATTGATAGGATAGCATCTTGCAGTTGATGGAGATTTGTGAGATGCACATCCAGGGCACGAAGCTCCCGTTCCACCACATCCCAAAGATGCTCTATTGGGTTGAGATCTGGTGACTGTGGGGGTCATTTTAGTACAGTGAACTCATTGTCATGTTCAAGAAACCAATTTGAAATGATTCGAGCTTTGTGACATGGTGCATTATCCTGCTGGAAGTAGCCATCAGAGAATGGGTGTACATGGTGGTCATAAAGGGATGGTCAGAAACAATGCTCAGGTAGGCCGTGGCATTTAAACGTACCTACGGGCCTAAAGTGTGCCAAGAAAACATCCCCCACACCATTACACCACCACCACCACCAGCCTGCACAGTGGTAACAAAGCATGATGGATCCATGTTCCCATTCTGTTTACGCCAAATTCTGACTCTACCATCTGAATGTCTCAACAGAAATTGAGACTCATCAGACCAGGCAACATTTTTCCAGTCTGCAACTGTCCAATTTTGGTGAGCTCGTGAAAATTGTAGCCTCTTTTTCTTATTTGTAGTGGAGATGAGTGGTACCCGGTGGGGTCTTCTGCTGTTGTAGCCCATCCACCTCAAGGTTGTACGTGTTGTGGCTTCACAAATGCTTTGCTGCATACTTCGAGTGGTTATTTCAGTCAAAGTTGCTCTTCCATCAGCTTGAATCAGTCGGCCCATTCTCCTCTGACCTCTAGCATCAACAAGTCATTTTCGCCCACAGGACTGCTGCATACTGGATGTTTTTCCCTTTTCACACCATTCTTTGTAAACCCTAGAAATGGTTGTGCGTGAAAATCCCAGTAACTGAGCAGATTGTGAAATACTCAGACCGGCCCTTCTGGCACCAACAACCATGCCACGCTCAAAATTGCTTAAATCGAATTAATTAATTGCATTAATGAGAAATTGAACAGGTATTCCTAATAATCCTGTGTATTTTTGAACAGTATGTCACAGAGCATGGTGTTCCTGAATGCCTCCATTTATATCAAGGCCGTCAGTTTGAGGCAGATTTAAGAGTTGTGTTCCAAGTTGGGTGTCACCAAAACTAGGACTTCTCCTTATCATTCTGAGGGAGATGGTTTAATCAAAAGATTCAACCGCACCCTGAAAGACCAGTTGAGTAAATGTCTGTATCACCAAACAGAGCCATGGAATACCATGTTGAGGTCAATCCAGTTCTCTTATAATACCAGTGTACACAGCAGTATTGGATACACCCCTTTCTTCCGTGTTCATGGACGTGAAGCCAGACTGCCTGTTCATTTACTCTTTCCTTGCCCTACTGAAGCTTCCAGTGTCTCTGCTGGCACTCCAGCAGAGTATGCTATGTCTGTCTACAGGAAACTGCAGTTTGCATTCAAGTTCCGTCAGGAGAATCAGGAACATGCTTATGTATAGCAAAAATCTCAATATGACAAAAAGGCCAAATTGACCACGTACAGTGTGGGAGATTTGGTTTGGCTGAATGATCCTGCTCATTCCCGAGGTAAACTAGCCCCACACTGGAAAGGACCCTACATTGTAACACAAACAGTTCAGTCAGTCGATGGTTATTCTGTACTGTATGCTATTCAGTCAAAAGGTTTTCCTGAAAAGACACCGCAAGTGGTACATCATAACCGTCTTAAACCCTACCTGTCTTCCACATATCAGCTGGGGCGAACAGTATCAGATGCATCATCTCCCATTACACAGCCTGTTGAAAATGAAGTACTTCCTAGTACTTCTAATTCCACTACACTTGCTGTCTGAGGGAACTTGCCTTCTGTTGTCTTTCCTGTCAGAGTCCAACTAGGTCATTGCTTTTGGGACAGTCCCCGCTGAACTTAACTTAAAACGCTGGACAGTTTGATGTCCCTCAGTCTGATAATATAGACACTGTAACCTCAAAAGTGGACTGTCCTACTGCTATGGCTCCACATGCTGTTCTAGACTCTAGACCGTTAGGTCGCAGGCCTGTCAAATTGCCTGCAAGGTTCAAAGACTATGTTGTGAAGTAAAAAAATAAAAAAAATAAATAAATCTTAAAAAAATTATCAATCTGTTGCTTTATAACTTTTTCAGAAATCCTGTAGTGCACCAATAATCTGCACATATTTTGTCTGGGTTATTAATGGCCTTGTTACTTTCTGTATGTTGAAAACGTGGACGTTTCTTTTCCCAAAGGGTAGTTTCTTTTGTTCAATATTCATAGTATTTTATTTCTACATATTTTTGTTAAGGACTTTTATTTTGGTGTTCAATATTTCGTCAATATTTCATTCAAGTCCATCGTTTTTATTGAAATCCATCCACGGCAGCTAAACCTCACGCCTTACATTAGACTCCTTGGTTACTCATTGTTTGATTAGTGTTTACACTTGGTATTCATTGCATTGATTGGTTTGGTCTCTGTATTTAAGTTCATTCATTATAGTCTGTCTATGTTAAATATCGTTGGGTTGTTCTGTTCAAGTGTTTGCCAGTTCTAGTATCTTGAGTGACTTGTTATTTTGAGTGTCTGTTTTATTAAAGAATTGCTGTGCCTTAGATCCAGCCTTTTCTCTTCATTGCCTGCAACCAGCACTGCTGGAGGAATTCTCTTTTTGAAATTCCTTTTTTTCCCCTAGCTAAAATTGTCAATGTAGAAGTAGCACAAATGTTTAGTGAATTTGCTCCAGACTATCGACTAAACACAACACAGAAATAGCCTTAGGAAATGTGATGACTTGTCATTAGTTAGCCCACAAGTGTAAAGCTTTAAATTAAACACATTACTTAAATGAAAACAGATGCATTTATATCAAAGCTAAATTATGGTTTATAATAACGTATTTGCTCAGCTAGGTGGCAGATGCATCCTAGGGCTAGCTAGCATGTTACCTTAGCACACCATCAATACACGAAAATTTATGAGATTAAAGCCATGTTTTTGCTGTAAACTTACTTTATATCACAAGTCGAGTGTTTTAAATAACCTTCTTAAATCAGACAGAAAATACATTATTTTACAGTATTCTGCACAATGATAAGAGCTATGTTGAATAGCACTGCATCACAAATATATACAAACCGATTCCAAAAAAGTTGGGACACTGTACACATTGTGAATAAAAAATAAATGCAATAATTTACAAATCTCATAAACGTATATTTTATTCACAATAGAATATAGATAACATATCAAATGTTGAAAGTGAGACATTTTGAAATGTCATGCCAAATATTGGCTCATTTTGGATTTCATGAGAGCTACACATTCCAAAAAAGTTGGGACAGGTAGCAATAAGAGGCCGGAAAAATTAAATGTACATATAAGAAACAGATGGAGGACCAATTTGCAACATATTAGGTCAATTGGCAACATGATTGGATATAAAAAGAGCCTCTCAGAGTGGCAGTGTCTCTCAGAAGTCAAGATGGGCAGAGGATCACCAATTCCCCCAATGCTGCGGTAAAAAATTGTGGCACATTATCAGAAAGGAGTTTCTCAGAGAAAAATTGCAAAGAGTTTGAAGTTATCATCATCTACAGTGCATAATATCATCCAAAGATTCAGAGCTTAATCTCTGTGCGTAAGGGTCAAGGCCGGAAAACCATACTGGACGCTTGTGATCTTCGGGTCCTTAACAGCACTGCATCACATACAGGAATGCTACTGTAATGGCAATCACAACATGGGTTCAGGAATACTTCCAGAAAACATTGTCGGTGAACCCAATCCACCGTGCCATTCGCCGTTGCCGGCTAAAACTCTATAGCAGTGTTTCCCAACCCTCTTCCTAGAGGCACACCAACACTACACATTTTGAGCTCTTTCTAATCAAACACACCTGATTCAACTCATCAGCTTGTTAGTAGAGACTCCAAGACCAGAAATATATGGGTCAAATAAGGGAGACATCCAAAATGTGCACTGCTAGTGTGCCTCCAGGAACAGGGTTGGGAAACACTGCTCAAAAGGTCAAAAAAGAAGCCATATCTAAACATGATCCAGAAGCGCAGGCATTTTCTCTGGGCCAAGGCTCATTTAAAATGGACTGTGGCAAAGTGGAAAACTGTTCTTTGATCAGACTTATCAAAATTTGAAGTTCTTTTTGGGAAACTGGGATGCCATGTCATCCAGACTAAAGAGGACAAGGACAACCCAAGTTGTTATCAGCGCTCAGTTCAGAAGCCTGCATCTCTGATGGTATGGGGTTGCATGAGTGCGTGTGGCATGGGCAGCTTACACATCTGCAAAGGCACCATCAATGCTGAAAGATATATCCAAGTTCTAGAACAACATATGCTCCCATCCAGACGTTGTCTCTTTCAGGGAAAACCTTGCATTTTTCAACATGACAATGCCAGACCACATATCACATCAATTACAACATCATGGCTGCGTAGAAGAAGGATCTGAAATACTGAGAAGGTACTGAAATGGCCAGCCTGCAGTCCAGATCTTTCACCCATAGAAAACATTTGGCGCATCATAAAGAGGAAGATGCGATAAAGAAGACCTAAGACAGTTGAGCAACTAGAAGCCTGTATTAGACCAGAATGGGACAACATTCCTATTCCTAAACTTGAGCAACTTGTCTCCTCAGTACCCAGACGTTTGCAGACTGTTATAAAAAGAAGAGGGGATGCCACACAGTGGTAAACATGGCCTTGTCCCAACTTTTTTGAGATGTGTTGATGCCATGAAATTTAAAATCAACTTATTTTTCCCTTTAAATCATACATTTTCTCAGTTTAAACATTTGATATGTCATCTATGTTGTTTTCTGAATAAAATATTGAAATTTGAAACTTTCACATCATTGCATTCTGTTTTTATTCACCATTTGTACAGTGTCCCAACTTGAATCGGGTTTGTATATTATAAAAATACCCAACATGGCATGAAGAACACAGATAAACCATATATTGTTGCAATCGTGTTTATTTTCTTCAAAAGTCTCTATCTGTATGTTATAGCGATTTCTGGAAGCTTTATTTATGTCAGAAAGTTCCTGGAATGTCACACGATATGCCTCTTCATCATGAGTAGCATTTGTAGACTAAATGTGCACAGAGTGCCATCGGGCTGACAGTATGAATTGAAAACACAGTACATCAGAGTATCTGGCACTCATAATGATTACATTGACGCATTTTGGGTAAAAATTTTATAAATATTACTCCTTTATATAGAAATTTGACATAAACATCCATAAATATTTATCCAAATGTGCATGCATGCTTTTAAACTAAAAGCCCTGAGGGATGTTGTTTTGTCACGCGTATTCATGATGATCATACAGGATTTATTTATTTATTTATTTATTTTTCTCAATGAATATGGCTAACGTTCATATTTTAATCAAAAGGTATCGACTCCATTTTTATATTCATAACTCCTGACACTATTAACAAATTACAGTCACTATAAGATTTTGAGAGTAAAACAAAGGTAAAATGATCTTTATAATAATGTATAGTTTGTCAATTACATTACATCTAACAGTAATTTTGAGCTAATTTAAACAAGGAAAGCTTCAGTGCGTCTGTGTCCTCGTGAAGGCTAACAGGTTAATGGAATGTCCACATAAACTAGTATACAGCCCCACTGAAAGTTACTTTTTGATATTGAGATCAGCAGTAGCCTTATCTGACCCACATCTCCCGACAAAGCCCACTCTGTCCTGGCAGGAAACAAGCCCTTCCCTCGAGCATCTCCTGCATGTATATGCATGAGTATTCTGCTGGCCCCGTTCAGAAAGCTTTTTGTATTTATATACCATTTTCTGTCAGGTTGATCTGGATTATGCCTCTCACAGCCTAT
Organism: Paracanthobrama guichenoti; assembly: GCA_018749465.1. Taxonomy (NCBI): domain Eukaryota; kingdom Metazoa; phylum Chordata; class Actinopteri; order Cypriniformes; family Gobionidae; genus Paracanthobrama; species Paracanthobrama guichenoti. The sequence goes on along the minus strand of CM031960.1, from coordinate 18,714,935 downwards.
CATAGTAAGCCAAGTCTGCTAGAAACATGTAAAAAGAATGCAACTTACACGGACCTGAACCCTGTCGTAAGATGATTTCTGCGCTCAGATCTGTGCTCGTTTCTACATTAGATTGATAAATGAGGCCCGATGAGTGTAAACTCTATAGAGGAAGTGAAAGCAAATCAAATAGCCATGTTGCTGTCTGTCATAGGTTGTGAGGTAATAACAAACGCACAGCAAAGATGAAGAACAACAACAGAGTTTTGGTAACTCTGATGACTTTCCATTCACAATTACACAGAGATCAAACAAAGACACTCAAACTGAAATTAACTTAAATAGGGGAGATAACGAGACACACACACCTGAACACAATGGCGGAAACAAGTGAATCACTATGACAACAAACAAGGCAGGGAGAAACAGTGCAAACAAAAACAAACAGATTCTGGTGGTGTGACAGATGCTGCGTCCCAATTCGCCTACTTATATTACAACCTAAAAGTATGTACTGTTTTTCTGAAGAAGAAGTACATACTTTTGAGTATGTAGCAGAAGAGGATGCAAGCTTTGGGACATACTACTTCATCATCTTTAACGGACTCTGTCGCTTAGTTACGTGCATGTCAATCATCGTCACAGTTAAAATCCTCCACATTCAGTTTAATTTCCTACCGTATCGGAGAGAAATGTAGTAGCATGTTGATCTGCCATTTGTGGGTCTTTAATGCAGAGACTCTCCTCATATGTTTGCAGTTTAAATATAATTATGCATTTCAAAGTTAATGGCCAAACGTATCATTACAAAAGGTAACAATGCTGCTGCAGGTGAAATATAATGTGGATAACACTGAATAATTATCTTTTCGTCAGGTTAAATACTGATGATTGATCACACAAACCCTTTTATGTAAACCATCATGTTTGTAGTTTTTTAACACTTTTTATCTGCATTTGTAATTCTAATCGAATCCTCGTCCAACTCGCAATGGGTTGTGGGCAATATCAGCCATTAGAGTGTGCATCAATCTGCACTTCAAATTATGACTGGAAATTCCATTTGGGTATCTTTGGAATACTCTTTTCAACAACTATGATTTGGGACATACTAATTATATTTTCGAATACTATTTAGTATAGATAGTATGCGAATTGGGACGCAGCAAGAGTCTCTGTGCATCTGTCTGAAATTGCTTGCCATGAGTAATATTGTCACACACACACCAGGTGCTTCTAAATTCTTATTTATGCATCCTCGTTTCCTTTCCTCGCCTCCTTTCTTCGCATCTCAGCTCCACCTCTTCAGGATACGAAGGAAGGACACAAGGAAAAGACATGAGGACGGAGGAATTGAATCAAGTGAAATTATATATCCTCACTCCCTTTAGCTTTAGCGTCACTTCAAAGCATTGTCAATTAATGATTAGCCTACTCTACACCGCTGGATTTAGCTTGCACGCCAGGATTCTTGAACATCAGAGATAACTATTTATATTGTAATAGTTTCAACCTCCACAAAATACCATATTTGTCCATATTTGATTTAATATTACCAGTTATTATTAACAATGAATTATTCCCAGTTAACTGCTTTTTATTTGTTGTATATTATTAGTTTGTTTAATTTTCTTATGCTTTGATATAATTCTGCAACTGTCCTACATTTGTTGATATTTGACATACATTTGTGTCTTGTACATGTAAACATAATAATATAATAAATAAACTGTGGCAAGATGACGTGAATCACGTGCATCACGTTTAGTCAATAAAACACTTCTGCAAAGGATACACCTGTGTATGCTCGCTCATGACTCATGACACTCCTCGATCCTTGCCTCCTCGCAGTGCAATTAGAGAGATGAGATGTCCTACAAGATGGCTGAGCTCGATTTCCGGGTCATAGGATGGAAGACGGAGGCGCGAGGAAATGAGGAGGAATATTGAGAAGCACCCACCGTTTGGACTCAGTTTGCACCATTTCCCTTAGTTTGTTGTCATGGTTATTATTTGATTAGTCATTTAGTTCGGCTGTGCTCACCCATAATCACTAGTATTTAAGTTCTCCATTCAGTTTGTCTTGCCTCATTTACGTTTTGTAGAAGATATTCTGTGTTCCTGAGATTTATATTAAAATACTTCAGATTCTTCTCTATCATCTTCATTTTTGTTCCTACTACAAACCGAGACAAATATCAACCAAGATACTAGTGATTTAATTAATTTAAACCAATTAATTTCTGTGAACCGGTTCCTTTCGGGCAGTTCGGCTCAATGAACCGGTTCAAAAAGCCGATTCATAGGTTCCTGATGTCATCATGCAACGATGTCACTATGCATTTCTTTTCAAACAACTCTGTTATTGATTGCTCCTGTCTTCGATTGCTCCTGTCTACCCTGTTTGCTGTTGCTGCTGTGCTCGCATGTGCTCTGCTCTGCTCTTTTGGAATTTGTATTTGATATAATTCTCTGTTGTTTAAACTGCTAATTATAACTTACTCATCTTCATATATTGTCTAACATTGCCTACTGTGGTGTGATCTATAATAATGTTACATGCCTGGGCGCTAGGGGGCGTTAGAGAGCCTTCCTAACAAGATAGCGGGGTGGTTCGTCAGTGAATAAATAAGTGTTATGCCATGTAAACATGCGCTGCGCCTTTATTCCTTATATTGCGAACCAAACACGACATAGTGTCAGAAGTGGTGCTACACAGAGCAAAAGGATAGCGGACATTATATGAGAAGAGGGTGAAAGTAAAAACATGAATCTCAAGCAAGCATGTCGCATGCACAACGAGGACAGCAAGCTGAACAGAACAACCCTCCGCAGCTTCCTGCTAAAGCATCTGCTACGTTCTCAATAAACCCGCCAGAATCCTTCGACTTTTCGAAGCCACAAGACTGGGAAAAGTGTATAAGACAGTTTGAGCGCTTCAGAGCGGCTAGCGATCTGGATAAGTTATCAGACGCTAATCAGGTGAACACGCTAATTTATTGCATGGGGGACGAGGCAGATGATGTGCTAAAAGGCCTAACATTAACCATGGAACAGAAACTGATATACAGCTACGTCAGAGAAAACTTGAAAAATGTGATCTACCAAAGAGCTAAATTTAACCAGCAAGCTCAGGTCCGTCTGAATCGGCAGACTCGTTTATGACTGTGTTATATGCACTGGCGTAAGATTGCGAATATGGGGCACTGCGCAATGAACTTTTGAGAGACAGGATCGTAGCTGGCATAAGAGACACTGTGCTTTCACAGAAAATGCAGATGGAGAGCAGGCTGGATCTGGCAAAAGCCATTAATATGGTCAGACAAGCTGAGGACATTAAACGGCAACAAACGGATCAGAAAGGAGATGTTGCAAATGCTACTAAAATGACAGTGGATGCAGCACACACTAAGAAAGCAAAACAGTTAGCATGGTAAAATAAAACACAGTCAGTGAAAAAGCACAAAGACAAGCATGAAGCACAATCAGGAGCAGAGCATAAGTCATGTCCTAAATGTGGTAAGTCACATGCTAAATTCCAGTGCCCAGCAAAGAATGCTGACTGCCACAATTGTGGTAAGAGAGGACATTATGGTAAAGTGTGCAAGTCTACCAAAAGAGTGAGTGCTGTCACAGAAGACGATGACATATTTCTGGGAACTGTTGATGCTGGAGATCATGCATGGACTGTAGACTTACAAGTGAGGCGTGTTAATGTGAGATTCAAAATTGATACAGGGGCGGACGTTTCTGTCATACCAGAGCAGGTGTATAGACAGATATGCAATGGCACCGCATACAGTCTCACTCCAAGCAACAAAGCACTGGTTGGGCCAGGCCGTGTACCTCTCTCTGTAGTGGGTGTAGCCAGAGAAATGTTGAAATGTGGCGACAAACGCACCACAGAGGACATTTATGTTGTAAAACACCTGAACACAGCTCTGCTGAGTAGACCAGCTTCAGTTAGCCTCAGACTGGTAGCCAGAGTAGATGGCATCGACCTGGACTCTGTAAAACAGCAATATCCAAAGCTGTGCGGCGGGTTAGGGTTAGTACAGCATCAGTACACAGTCAAGCTCAGACTAGATGCCAAGCCCGTGTCCTTGAAAGTACCTTGCCGTGTCCCACTGCCCTTGATGGGTAAAGTAAAGCAGGAACTCCAGTGCATGGAGCAGCTAGGAGTCATCAGCCGGATCGAGCAGCCGACAGAGTGGTGCTCTGGCATGGTGGTAGCACCAAAGAAATCTAAGGATGAGATCCGGATCTGTGTAGACCTCTCTCCCCTCAACGAAGCGTGTGCAGGGAAAAGTTTATCCTCCCGTCTGTGGGCCAGACGCTAGGCATGCTGTCTGGTGCAAAGTTATTCACAAAGCTGGACGCCAATATGGGGTTTTGGCAAATCCCATTATCAAAAGACTGTGCCCATTACACCACTTTTATCACCCCGTTCAGGCGCTACTTCTTCAACTGCCTACCATTTGGTATTGCCTCAGCTCCAGAACATTTTCAGAACTGGATGGTGACGGAGGTGACCGAAGGCTTAGAAGGAGTCATCTGCCACATGGACGACGTCCTTATATGGGGTTCCACACAGGCAGAGCATGACACACGGGTGCATGCAGTTCTGCAGAGGGCACAGGCGGCTGGCATCACACTGAACACAGCTAAGTGTGAGTTCAACAAAACAAAGGTGAAATTTCTCGGATACATCATTTCAGCAGATGGGATAAGCCCAGATCCAGAGAAGACACGAGCCTTATGTGAGATGGATCAGCCACACAACATCAGTGAGCTCAGAAGCTTTCTAGGCATGGTAAATCAACTTGGCAAGTTTGTGCCCAACCTAGCCGAAAAAGATAAAGCTCTCAGAGACCTGCTTTCAAAGAAGAACCTGTGGTATTGGGGGCCTGAGCACCAGAGGGCATTCACCAGCCTCAAACAAGAGTTAGTGTCCACTCCGGTCCTGCAGTTGTATGACCCAAACAAAGAACTGAAAATCTCCGCAGATGCCTCGTCGTATGGGCTAGGCAGCGTACTTTTGCAGAAATGCCAGGAAACCTGGGCACCCGTAGCATATGCGTCCAGGGCACTCACAAGCACAGAGCAGCGCTATGCTCAAGTGGAGAAAGAAGCACTGGCCCTGACCTGGGCATGTGAACGATTCAGTGACTTCATCACCGGTCTCCATTTTGAGCTGGAGACAGACCACAAACCCCTCGTGAGCCTGCTGGGCGGACAAGCGCTGGATTCCCTCCCACCTAGAATACAAAGATGGTGAAGAGGGAAGAGTGGTGAGACTGGTGAGGATGGTTTGATGGAGGAAATGAACATTTATGTGGACTCTATAATTGCAAACTTACCAGCAAGTGAGACCTACCTGTCCGAACTGCGGAAGGAGCTAAGTGCAGACAGCGTGTGTGCCGAAGTGATGAAATACTGCATCGAAGGCTGGCCAGACCACAGTAGACTGGATACGCTGGTAAGACCTTACTGGACTGAAAGGGCTGTTCTCAGCACTCACAATGGGCTATTATTGCGGGAGAAAATTCATGAAGGACATCAGGGAATAGTTAAATGTCGTGAACGAGCCAAACAATCTGTGTGGTGGCCTGGGCTAAGTAGCCAGATAGGTGAGCTGGTGTGGAACGTGCCAATGTGACTGAGCCTCTTATGCCTTCCAAGCTACCCGATAGGCCATGGCAGAAGCTTGGGGCTGATTTGTTTACATTGAAAAACAGGGACTACTTGCTTGTTGTGAGCTTTTTTTCCAGGTATGTGGAGGTGGCCCACTGAGCCTGACAAGAAGTGTGGATGTGATAAAGCACCTCAAGTCAATTTTCGCCAGGCACGGCATACCGGAGATCCTAGTCACAGACAACGGGCCTCAGTTTGCGGGGGCTCACATGACAGCTTTCGCCACTGAATATGAGTTTGAGCATGTAACGAGCAGCCCAAGATACCCTCAAAGCAACGGAGAGGCCAAGCATGCTGTACAAACCATCAAAAGCTTGCTGAAGAAAGCAACTGACCCCTACCGTGCGCTGCTGGCTTACAGGAACACTCCTTTGAGCAATGGCTTCAGTCCGGCCCAGCTGCTCATGGCACAACAGTGCCAGTTCTCCCGGCGGTGTTGGAGCCAGCCATCTCAGACCTTCGGTCATTGCAGCGTAAGGAAAGAGAGAAGAGATCGATGGCAATTATGACCGCAGACACAGAGTGAGAAACCTCTCTGACCTGTCACCAGGCGATCAAGTGTGGATTACAGATACAAGATCTACAGGTACTGTGACATCTACACATGAAACACCAAGATCTTACCTGCTCAGCGGACCACAGGGTCCACAGATAACAGCAGTGAATCACTTGAACATGCTGCAGGGGTTGACCTGCAGGATACTTCGACAGACACCGGTTAGGTGTCTCCAGAGGGGCCTCCGGGCTCTCCTCAAACTGTGAGAACCAGGTCTGGCAGAATTATCAAAAAGCCAGATAGACTGGACCTGTGAGAACTGAAAAAAAAACCAAAAAAGTGAAATGTGAAATGTTTGGCGTATGGTGTATACTATATGTTCAATGCAGGGTGGTTTGTTTAAATGGTCTTATAAGGGGTTTAATGGGAAGGTTAATCCTGTTGAGTGTTAAATGTTTATGGAGGCTCTGTGTGTTCATTTCTAGCCTAAAGAGACCTAAAAGAGTTAATAGTTGTGAGTGTAATCTGGTCTCTATGTGAGTTATTGGGAAAGGAAAGAGTTAAATAGGCTCTGTAAATACATATGTTTATAGTAGCCCAGATATTTTGCAGTGTTATAATATATGTGAGATTAAGAGTTTGATGTAACAGTGGTAAAAGATGTAGGTCACAGTTTATTGCTTTTCAGAAAGGGAGATGTGCTGTGATCTATAATAATTTTACATGCCTGGGTGCTAGGGGGCAGTAGAGAGCCTTCCTAACAAGATAGCGGGGTGGTTCGTCAGTGAATAAACAAGTGTTATGCCATGTAAACATGCGCTGCTGCATCTTTATTCCTTATATTGAGAACCAAACATGACACCTACCACATTAAATCTGACATCACTAGCTTTTAATCTAAATCACTATCACACGTTAGCTTTTCACTAGCTTGTTAGCTTGCCATCGCTGCACCCGGGTCTCCTGTTTTCTGAGTTCATTAAACAACTGTGGTGAGTTGGATTAGTAAATAGACTCCATCAAACAACTTTGGTAAATTGGATTAATCAACAAATACGGTAAGCCATGTCTTCTTCTCCAGTCATTGTCACATGCACCGCATGTTTCATGTTTAGTGTATCTGTCTCTGTTGGTGAGCAGGGCTTCACATGTGATACATTTAAGGAGATAGTCAGGCTGACGGAGAAGATTTCAGAATTAGAGACACGCATCCAGACTTTATTTGAGAGTAGTGAGAATGTAACAGCTTTAGACACTGCTTTGGATGCGACTAGCTTAGTGAACGTTGTACATTGTTTGGTTCCAGCTGTAGAGCCCATGCAGCAGGGCAATTGGGTAACGATGAGGCGGCATAGTTGCCAAAAAAAACACTCTTCCGTTCCGATTATAACATTAAACAGGTTCTCCCCACTCAGTGACGCACCCACTGAAAATCCTGTTGAAAGTGCCCTAGTTATTGGTGTTTCTATTGCACAGAACGTGAAAATAGAGACCCCAGCCACCATAGTCACATGTTTACCAGGAGCCAGAGCACCTGACACCAAAGCAAATTTAAAAGTTCTGGCTAAAGCTAATCATAAATTCTCTAAGATTATTATTCATGTCAGCACTAACGATGTTCGACTTCGCCAGTCGTAGATCACCAAAATTAACATTAAAGAGGTGTGTGAACCCGCAAGTACGATGGCAGATGCAGTTTTTTGTTCTGGTCCGCTCCCTGTTAAAAGGAGTGATGAGATACTTAGCTGACTATCATCACTCAATGGCTGGTTGTCTAAGTGGTGTCCGCAAAATAACATAGGGTTCATAGACAATTGGAAAAGCTTATGGGGCAGACCTGACCTGTTAAAGAGGGATGGCATCCATCCTTCTTGGAGTAGTGCCGCTCTTCTCTCTAGTTATTTGGCACATAGTCTTAGAGCTAAACCTTGACTAACTGGGGCCCAGGTCAGGAAGCAGACAGACTGGCTTACCGACCGCCTGCTAGCTGTCTCCTGTTACAGAAGTCAGATAAATCCCAACACATTGAGACTCTTTCACCTAGATATTATCACATAGAGACTGTGTCTGTTCCCCGAATTAGTAAATACAAAAAACCAACAAGACCATTCAACAGTAAAAACTTAATTGATGTCCAACAGATAAACAACAGATATAATACAGATGATCAAATGATAAAGCTTGGGTTGTTTAATATTCAATCCCTTTCCCCAAAAGTGCTTATTGTTAATGATATGATTACAGATAATAATCTAGATGTGCTGTGTTTGACAGAAACCTGGCTAAAACCTGATGACTGCATTACTTTAAATGAGTCCGCCCCACAAGATTATTGTTATAAACACGAGCCATGTCTGAAAGGTAAAAGGGGAGGGGTTGCTGTAATTTATAATAATATATTCAGTATTACTCAGAAGTCTAGTTTCAAATATAATTCTTTTGAAGTTTTGGTGCTTTATGTATTGTTATGTAGTGTAATTGATAAATCCCATTTGACATTTGTGCTGGCTACTGTATACAGGCCACCAGGGCACAATACAGACTTTATCAAAGAATTTGCCAATTTTCTATCAGAGTTAGTACTGGCTGCAGATAAAGTACTAATTGTTGGTGATTTAAATATCCATGTAGATAATGAAAAAGACACATTGGGATTAGCATTTAGAGACATTCTAAACTCTATTGGAGTAAGGCAACATGTGTCAGGACCTACTCATCGCCTTAATCATACTCTAGACCTAATATTGTCACATGGAATTAAATGTTGATATCGTTGAAATTCTGCAGCAGAGCGATGACATCTCAGATCATTACCTAGTATTATGTATACTTAATTTAGCTAAAGCTGCAAAGCCATCCCCTCGTTTCAAATATAGCAGGACTATCACTGCCACCACTAAAGATTGCTTTGTAAATAATCTTCCTCGTCAGTTTCATCTCCTCAGCATCCCAGATAGCCTAGAGGAACTCGATTTTGCAACAGAAACTATTGACTCTCTTTTTTCCAGCACTTTAGACACAGTTGCTCCCCGGCGCTTAAAGAAGATTAAAGAAAATAGTCCAACACCGTGGTACAATGAGCAAACCCGGGCCCTCAAAACAGCAGCCAGAAAAAAAGCAGCTGGAAGAAAACAAAACTAGAGGTTTTTCGTAATTCGTGGAAAGACAGCATGATCGCATACAGAAAGGCCGTAAAAACTGCTAGATCTGCAGAGCATTGTAGTGACACTGAGAAAAAATTACATTCATTCACTGCTATAGGAGAGGAAGAATTGGCTAAACTCGTTAAATCATCAAAATCAACAACATGTATGCTCAACCCTATATGTACTGAAAACTTTTAAGTTGGCAATTATCAAACCTCAACTTGATCCTACAGAATTAGTCAATTACAGGCCGATCTCAAATCTACCCTTTCTGTCAAAAATACTGGAAAAGGCAGTGTCTTCACAATTGTGCTCCTTTTTAGAAAGAAATGGTATCTGTGAGGATTTACAGTCAGGATCTTACGAATATCAATTTACCTAATATGACTTAAGACCTGCAATGTTGCCAGAATTATAATCATACACTGTTTGTTCGCCGACTGAGACTGGTTTCTCCCAGGGTTTTTTCTCCCATTCTGGCCCTGAAGGAGTTTTGGTTCCTTGCCACCGTTTGCCTGTGGCTTTTGGCTTGCTCAGTTGGGGACACCTAAATTTCATCTATATTACTGACACTATATGATACTTGAAATTAGCTGGATAACATTACCGTTTCACCAGAGCGGCTGTACAAATTCTGTTGCATTATTTTCCTGTTAACAATGTGAAGCTGCTTTGAAACAATTGGACTTGTTAAAAGCGCTATATAAATAAAGGTGACTTGACTTGACTTGACTTATGTTATATCGGGGTGGCGAACACTGGTCCTGGGGAGCCTCAGTCCTGCAGAGTTCAGTTTCTACCCTGATAAAACTCAACTGTCTGTAGCTTCCTAGTAACCCTTCAGACCTTGATTATCTTGTTCAGGTGTGTTTGATTAGGGTTGAAGCAAAACTCTGCAGGTCTGTGCCTCTCCAGGACCGGAGTTTGCTACCCCTGTGTTAAATCAAGGAAATATTAAAATAAAGTAATCTGTGTCAGTGCATATTGAAACAATCGAATAAAGTTATTTGCATTAGTGCATTTTGCTGATTATTGCCTTTAATTCACTTATAGTTTATGGTGTTTGTGTTGTCACAGTTTCATTCATCCTTTATGTCGGATATGAGTGACCAATATTGAGTAGCCTACATCTTGGATAAGATTCCTAAAAGTTTTGCACAAACAGCATACATTGCAGACTAGGATATGTTTCTAAAGTAGCCTACATAGAAAGAATAAACCAGTCTTATAAACTTATAGAATTCACTTAACTTAAAATATAATCTGCATGCACAATACTAGCCTACAGTAAAATGTATACATCTCTCGACAGAAAGGTTTTTTGCAGGTTTTAATAAAATGTTATTTAATAACAGTAGTCATAATAAGCATATTTCCAGTACGTACCCCAGGCTTGCATCGCCAACTCACCATAATCTCCTCGGTAATCCTCGGGCAAACTTCGTCAGCTGGTGAACCGGCTCATTCGGTTCTTGTTTTGAGTTGGACGTGCTACTACGGCTTTTGCGTCTTGCATCATCAACCCAGAACTAACGTTCAATTCAGTTCGATTAATGAACCAGCTCGACCGGTTACTTGCTGAGAACCGGCTCAAAAGAACAATTCATTCAAGAACCGAACATCACTACAAGGCCTATTTGGTAAATGAGAATTACATAATTTTCATAAGTATTTACTCTACATCTCTCAAAGTCCCAACAGTTAAAATACTATAATGAGGTTGAGAAAACGAAGCATAGGCCCTGAACACTAATTTCATCAACATTACATTTGCATAAAAATCTAATCAAACCACTAAATAGATACTTATTTTCCAATCAGAATTCCCTTTCATCCCTCAAATGCTCAGAACAGTGGAAATGCTAATAAGGGGATTGAGAGATTTCTCTGGGGAAGTCACAATCCTCACTACTCCTTGATGATCCTTTTTTCTTTTTTTTTTTACTCTCAGTGTTTGTTCATTGATTAGCAATGATTTTCAATTAATTAAACATTAAATAAGGTGAAAGAAGTCATGGAAATTCTCATCATAATAATTGGCAACTAAAGCATTTCAATGTTGATTTTTGCCTCAGAGAGAGAGAGAGAGAGAGAGAGAGAGAGAGAGAGAGAGAGAGAGAGAGAGAGAGAGAGAGAGAGAGAGAGAGAGAGAGAGAGAGAGAGAGACAGTTGAAAAGGGGATGAGCGAGATGTTTTGACAAGCGCTACTGTCAAGGTTAAGTAATAGCTCTGGTGTTTGACCCTTGAATCTTGAGCTCCCCACAGATTCAATAACATTTAACTCCACAATACATCCAGGAGCCTCTCTCTGTGCCCAGCCCCCCACATGTCCTAACCTCTCCAGCTAAACCTCCTGCACTTATCAGGTCAAGCCTCCCTCCCTCCACCACCTGGAACATGATCATTAACACACATGCTTCCTCATCCACACCCCTCTCTAAAACAACTCTTGACCTCAAGGGGCTACTCTGGAATTGACCCTGTAAAACAATGTCCATGCTGGGGCTAATAAGCTCCTCATTCCTGGTCAGCCAGAAGAGCTATTATGGATCCAGGAGTTGAGGATATTCAGATTGAGGCCTCCTATCACCCCAGAGCCATCCCCACATTGTCAGTCCTGTACAACCCTGCAACATAACATTAATGCTCGCTCCATTCCTCAAGACACACTACAGTGCTGTCAGCATTTCCAGATGAAATTGTATTTGTCTGACAGGTCTCACTACTGTGTTAAGAGGAACAAGAGGTACAGCTTTAAATTTCACCGTTAGAGCCTCAGGCACTGAGTCCCACTGAGCTTTAAATAGCTCATATCAGTCAAAACTAAACTGTAACTTGAATGAATTCTACCTGCTCTTAGGTGCTGCTTTAGTGGCCAAGAGGCTCAAACTAAACTCATATATGAAATTATATTTATAGAACTCATTTCTGGATGGTTTTCACAAAAATGTTTGGATGTGTAAAATTGGATGTGTATCATTGAATCCGTGCATTAGTTCTTAAAGTGAAAAGTGAGTGTTAATTCAAACAACAAAAGATAGCGAGAAAATCGCTCACTGATCTTGACTTTAGTAGCTTTAATAAAGGGTTTATACAAGGAAGACTATCCACTGTTATTTTACATTTAATTACTTTATTCAATTTCTGTAGATGGTATTTCTTACCTGTTGTTAGACCTACCTGACAAACTGTCTATTTAATTTGTATCTTTGTTCTTGTTGTGAATCTCCTGTCTCTTAGTTCTAGGACCTTCATTTTGAAAATCTTTTAGGTGAGTCCCAATTAGCATATTTATGTACAATTCAATGACGTTTTGTAGTATATATAGTGCAAGTAGTGTGTTCACACTGAAAATTCCAAAAAGAAAAAGTGTACTTTAAATACCATGATGCACTTAATTAACAGAAAAAAATTAAGTATGGAATGTTGGACAGTCCTCAACTGTTGCAGATTTAATTGTGTAGCGGAGGGGGAGGGGCTATCAGACTCTAATGTTGAATGACAAAATAACCACATAAAATTCATACACTACACAATTGAGTAGATGAGGGGCTTACCTTTTCATGGTTCCTTGAACTAATGGCGAAGGTAATGGTGCTTTTTGCCATGTTAGCACCGCAGGAACTGGAAATGATTTTATTAGTGCTGGGCAATCAATTAATCGCGGTTAATCACATCCAAAACAAAAGTTTGTGTTTATATAATATATGTGTGTGTACACATACATGTATATATTTAAGAAATATTTGCATGTATATTCTGTATAATTGAATATATATATACATGCATGTGTGTTGTGTATTTATATATACATAATAAATATACACAGTACACACATATATTATGTAAACACAATCTTTTGTTTTGGATGCGATTCATCGTGATTAATCAATTGCCCAGCACTAGATTTTATTTCTAGGAACTCCTTTTGTGGGAACTAACCCCAAGAACAATAGGAAATACCAGTGACGTAAGTAAATGTTGATTGGCCGAAAGCAGGCGAAACACCAGCACCCGCCATTTTTTAAAAAGCTGTGTACACACAGTTTTTAGTCTATATATTTACTCCATGAAGAAACTCTGCTAACATGGAAAACGGTGATAGATGAACGTTTCAACCTTAATGCTAAGGAGAAACGCGACCAAACTTCTTAGCTAGCCAGAGTTGGCATCAACCACACGGCAAACACTAATACTTTTTCATAAACTGTTTTCTTTCTTTGTATAACAGTTATATCTAATAGGGGTGTTAAACAGATCATAAACTAATGAAGATGGAGAATGTGAGTGTTGTGTGTTCAGACTCTGGCATTCTTAGCGCCATTAAAATAAACATACAAATGCACCCAGGAAAATGGTCCTAGGAGAACATTTAGTTCTCAGGGAACCGTCCCGTGGCTAGTTCCTATAACTAAGCCCCTTAATCTAGTACATAGTGTATAGTGTATAAGTGCATAGTGTATAGTGAGTCATTTGGGACAAAGCTAGAAGCTGTCCACACTGAACGTAGCAACTTATCAGGAGTAGTGTGAGCGCTTGAAGTACATCAAAAATAGAACAGGGTATCAGTTTACCATCGGGAATTTGTCTGTATTTGTAAATACACTGCAATATATATATATATATATATATATATATATATATATATATATATATATATATATATATATATATATATATATATATATATATATATATATATATATATATATATATAATGCTGTTTTATTTTTTTGTACATGGCGTGGGAAAAAACAAGATATTGTGGTCATGAACTTGTTCCCCCTTTTAGTTAAATTATGGCCATAATTTAACTAAATGAAAAGAGTGAAGAGCACTAATTGTATGATGTGAATTGATTTAAAATTTCTGCATATGCACAGTGTTCTAAATTGCTTACTAAACTGGTATGATGTTGCATTTCAGCTACCTTAGTAGACAACTGCTTATTGTAGGTAGAAGACCGCAAGAAGCTCACTAGGAACAGAACCACATTAAATATTGTGTCATAAACATGATTTTAGTGGGAGACATGGCTTGGCGGGTGGTGCACATATTCTGATAAGTTGTACACTTGTTTGCAGATGACCCACATTCAATTTTGGCTTAGTTCATTTGCCGAACCCACCCCCTTCTCCCTATGATTTCCAGTCATTTCTCCACTTTTTAATATTACAAGCAAAAAATATTCCTGTTTTTTTTTTCTTTTAAGCAGCCGTATAGGCTTATATTGAATGCATAATTCTTTTCAGTGGCAGATAACTAAACCTACAGCCAATAAGGTGTTGTTCTACCTTTGAGTACCACCTCCAGTTCATCTCTGAGGATGTCAAAGGTGCTGTAGCGTGAACTGGTCTCAGGTATGATGTTCTTCTTTAGCCAGCCACCACAGGCGTACTGATAGAAGTTGTCACAGGGTTTCACCGTAGGGTCCATGTTTTCAATAAGACGGGATGCTACAATACCAGAGAACATTATGTATGAACATTATGATGACAAAATTTTATGACAAATGTCTTTAAAGGGTAATGAAACCCTATTTCGTTCCTCCGATTTAAAAATCAAAGTTTGAACCAACATCATGAATAGTGAGGTGTGTATATATATATATATATATATATATATATATATATATATATATATATATATATATATATATATATATATATATATATATATATATATATATAAAACTCTTTTAATCCAATCACTGTGCTGTATTACGCATAAGATTGCATTACAGCGGATAATTTAAATGTCACACAAAACCGGTTCGGCGCTGTTCAAATGTGCACCTCTGCCTGTTCAGCTTTGTGTTCGGACACACATGTCGTAAGTGTATCAGTAGCAAAAATGTGTTGTTTGCATTTCCCCCGCAATGCGGTTAGAGCTGGAGTTTGACTCCCAACGCATGGAAAATATGACTGTAACAATATTTAATACATATATCAACAACACATGGAGCACATGTGAGAGCGTTTTCTTTGCGGAGCGCTGCGATGAGTTTAACAACACTCGCAACACGGATCACAGTTCATATCTGGACCAGAGCAGGCGTGTTTCAAGTTTTTATAAACATATTTCACGGTAACAATTTAGAATACTGTTCCATCATTAATTAATAACTAAACAGGAACAAATAAGTAATGCACTATTAACAGTTTAGTAACTATTATTAACTAACAAGAAATTCTGATTAACAAATTAGTAAGTAGTAGTGTTCAGTTGAATGTGTAGTTCACTATTAGCTAATCAGTAACTACTATTTTTTCATACCTCCCAGAGGACTACTAAGAACTACTATATAGAAGTTCATAATTAAGGTAATGCATAATGCATAATGTATAATTATAAAGTGAAGATTATAGTAGCTTACTAGTAATTTACTAGACTTGAGTATTACCAAATTGAGTATTTCCTTCAAAAGAAATTACTAATTATTTGAATCAGTATTCTAAAGTGAAGATCATGGTAACCCACTAGTAATGACTCAAGTGTTACCAAATCCATTGGAAGGAATTATTATCAAAAACCTTGAAAAAAACCTTAAAAGCTTACAATGACTTCAGTCATTACTGGGGAGATATCATGCCTTTCACTTTAGAATACTTATCCAAATAATTAGTAATTCCTTCTGAAGGATTTGTATTTCAAGTATAATTTAACTAAATGTATTTGATTTGTTTTGATATCTTTACCTGACTGTGTGCAGTCAGCTGTTATACAGACTCCATCTACAAAGAAAGAAAGAAGCACAACGGGCACAAAGGTCATGAGCAAGTTAACACCATTAATCATTTATTTAACAATAAATCAAACATCTATTAAAAATATTTCTCAGTGGTATGATCAGGTATATCTTCACAGAAAATTATCTCTGTACATTTTATATCTGTCCATAGACATACAGTATTATTTATAAGAATCTCTCACTGAACCAAGATTTATCAACAGGTTTCCACCTTCTGACCATAGTCCCTACAGCCCTGCCCTCCCATCCAGACACCCCGTGGCAGAGAGGAAGGGCATGTGGAGATCATCTCTGTATTCAGCATTCTGCTTTTGCTGTTTAAACATTTATCCAGCACATTAAAGGCAGATGATCAGGGTATGAGAGGCAGGCTGCAGTGAGTCTCTATAAACTCCATCTGCTGCTCAGAGGGCTAATGAGGTGGGGAGAGGGGATTACATGGATAGCCAGTCATATTATGCAGTAGATATTATTTTGGGAACCACAAAATATACATTTTGTGCTTAAATAATACACTGATAATGTATAACTCATGAAGAACTAAACCATTCATTAATCATTACCACATTAGCAACTAATGAAGAGTTTTTCTGATTAGATTGTCATATATTAGATACTATTAATTAAATGTGTCATCATTCCTTATCAACATATAGTATTAAATAAGTGTAAATAAATTACAACAATGGGTCAAGCCATGTATTTCAACTTCAAGTGGTTTACTTTAATCATTAGCTAATTATTTGCAAAAGTATCATTTTGGTTTTGACATCCAAACTAAGTCATGGATTTTAATTTCCAGCTGTCTACAACCAGAATTCCACTGTATCAGATGAACCATTGCATCCTGTGCCATATGTCTGGTTGAAGTTTGAGGTCTAGGATTCAAAGGTGGGATACTGAGCATGCAACCGGGCACTGCTATTTCATAACTCTGTGTCTACACCGAACGCAAGCATAATCAGTGATACTGTCTACACTGGATGTGGCTTGATACTACACGACACAACAAATCCCCAACAGTAAATTGATGCCTTGTTCTGTTTATGACATACTTCAAGTGCTTGTGCTACTTCTGATACAAAAAGCAAATGGATTTGCAATTTTGTCACATCCAGTGTAGAAAGCTGTGTCGTTTTTAGACACTGTATAACAGCTGTCAGCAGTTCTAATGCACTATTATTAGAAAAATTGAGGTTTTTCGCAATTTGTGGAAAGAGAGCATGATCGCATACAGAAAGGCTGTAAAAACTTATTTCTCAACTCTTTTAGAAAAAACAAAGACAACCCTAGGTATTTATTCAGAAAAAAACTGAATTTTTAATTATTGGACAAAAAACTCTGCAAGTAGTAACCTAGAATACTGTCTAACACTCGATGGCTGCTCTTCGTCAGTTAGGAACCTGGGTGTGCTCTTTGATACCAATCTTTCATTTGAAAGCCACGTTTCTAACATCTGTAAAACTGTATTCTACCATCTTAAAAATATATCTAAATTACGGCACATCCTTTCGATGCAAAATGCTGAACAGTTAATTCATGTGTTCATGACCTCAAGGCTAGATTACTGTAATGCTTTACTGGGTGGTTGCCCTGCTCGCTTAATAAACAAACTCCAGCTGGTCCAAAATGCAGCAGCTCGAGCTCTTACTAGAATAAGGAAGTATGACCATATTAGCCCGGTTCTGTCAACACTGCACTGGCTCCCTATTAAACATTGTATACATTTTAAAATCTTGCTTATTACTTACAAAGCACTAAATGGTTTAGCTCCCCAGTACTTGAGCAAACTCTTAACGCATTATACTCCATCACGTCTATTGCGGTCTCAAAACTCTGGCCAGTTGATAATCCCTAGAATATTAAAATCAACTGCAGGCAGTCGATCCTTTTCCTATTTAGCGCCTAAACTCTGGAACAGTCTTCCTAGCATTGTTTGGGAAGCAGACAAACTCTGTCAGTTTAAATCTAGACTAAAAACGCATCTCTTTACTATGGCTTACACATAAAACATTATCAATTTCTATTATTCAAATCAGTAAATGATTGTTAGGCTGCATTAACTAGGTCAGCCGGAACCGGGAACACTTCCCATAACACCTGATGTACTCGTTACATCATAAAAAGAATGGCATCTACGCTAATGTTAGTCTCTCTGTTTATCCCGAGGTTTACTGCAGTCAGCCGGATCCGGGCCGTATCCAGATCAGATGGTGGACCAGCGCCTGGACATAACCAACGCATCCCTGAAATGTCTGCAGAGAGCATGTCAAATAAACTCCCCCCCATAAATGCTGCATCGACACAACATCCTCATTAAACCCGTCTTCGGCGTGACGACTCCAATCTTTCGAATAATCTTACGAATATCTATTTACCTAATATGAATTAAGACCTGCTATGTTGCCAGAATTATAATCATACACTGTTTGTTCGTCGGCCAGAGGAGAACTGGCACCCCGACTGAGCCTGGTTTCTCCCAAGGATTTTTTCTCCATTCTGACCCTGAAGGAGTTTTGGTTCCTTGCCACCGTTGCCTCTGGCTTTTGGCTTGCTCAGTTGGGGACACCTAAATTTCATCTATATTACCGATCTGCCCGCATTGATGCTATATGATACTTGAAATTAGCTGGATAACATCACCATTTCACCAGAACGGCTGTACAAATTCTGTTGCATTATTTTCCTGTTAACAATGTGAAGCTGCTTTGAAACAATTGGACTTGTTAAAAGCGCTATATAAATAAAGGTGATTTGATTTGAATTTGATCATTCGATACAGTGGCTAAATTAACCAAAAATAAAGCTTTTGATGTTTGTAAACAGCACAGCAGTAATGACTTTATGAACTTCTTTACGTATAAGATTGATAATATTAGGAAGAAAATTATAACCATGGAACAGTTTACTACAGTATCACATCAGACAGAGTATTGTTGTGTCACTGAGGAAAAAGTACACTCATTCACCGCTATAAGAGAGGAAGAATTGGCTAAATTCATTAAATCATCAAAATCAACAACATGTATGCTCGACCCTATACCGACTAGGCTATTAAAAGAGATGCTTCCAGAGATCATAGATCCTCTTCTTAATATCATTAATTCATCTTTGTCATTAGGATATGTACCGAAAACTTTTAAGTTGGCTATTATCAAACCACTTATTAAAAAAACGCAACTTGATCCTACAGAATTAGTCAATTACAGGCCAATCTCAAATCTACCCTATCTGTCAAAAATACTAGAAAAGGTAGTGTCTTCACAATTATGCTCCTTTTTAGAAAGAAATGGTATCTGTGAGGATGTCCAGTCAGGATTTAGACTGTATCATAGTACTGAGACTGCTCTCATCAGAGTTACAAATGATTTACTCTTATCATCCGATCGTGGTCGTATCTCTCTATTAGTGTTACTCAATCTTAGCGCTGCATTCGATACTATCGACCACAACATTCTTTTGAATAGACTCAAAAATTACATTGGCATTAGTGGAACTGCATTAGCATGGTTTAAATCATACTTGATTCTGACCGTTATCAGTTTGTAGCAGTAAATGAAGAGATGTCACACCGATCACAAGTTCAGTATGGAGTACCACAAGGCTCAGTGCTAAGACCGTTGCTTTTCACCCTGTGCATGCTACCACTGGAAGATATCATTAGGAAGCATGGCATTAGTTTTCATTGTTATGCTGACGATACTCAGCTCTATATTTCTTCACGCCCTGACGAAATTTACCAATTCACAAGATTAACGGAATGCATAGCTGATATAAAACATTGGATGTCTAGTAATTTCCTGCAACTTAATTCAGAAAAAAACAGAATTTTTAATTATTGGACAAAAAAGCTCCACAAGTAGTAACCTAGAATACTGTCTAACACTTGATGGCTGCTCTGTCAAGTTCTCGTCGTCAGTGAGGAACCTGGGTGTGCGCTTTGATACCAATCTTTTATTTGAAAGCCACATTTCTAGCATCTGTAAAACTGCATTCTACCATCTTAAAAATATATCTAAA
Organism: Paracanthobrama guichenoti; assembly: GCA_018749465.1. Lineage (NCBI taxonomy): Eukaryota > Metazoa > Chordata > Actinopteri > Cypriniformes > Gobionidae > Paracanthobrama > Paracanthobrama guichenoti. The sequence continues at coordinate 18,694,849 of CM031960.1, read as the reverse complement.
TTATGGCGCATGCTTTCAATGCAAAATGCTCAAGGCTAGATTACTGTAATGCTCTACTGGGTGGTTGCCCTGCTCGCTTAATAAACAAACTTCAGCTGGTCCAAAACGCAGCAGCTCGAGTTCTTACTAGAACCAGGAAGTATGACCATATTAGCCCGGTTCTGTCAACACTGCACTGGCTAGGGAGCTCGCTCAAGTACTGGGGAGCTAAACATTTAGTGCTTTGTAAGTAAGAAGCAAGATTTTAAAATGTATACAATGTTTAATAGGGATTAACGCATTCACGCATTATACTCCATCACGTCTATTGCGGTCTCAAAACTCTGGCCAGTTGATAATCCCTAGAATATTAAAATCAACTGCAGGCAGTCGATCCTTTTCCTATTTAGCGCCTAAACTCTGGAACAGTCTTCCTAGCATTGTTTGGGAAGCAGACACACAGTCAGCCAGATCCGGGCCGTATCCAGATCAGATGGTGGACCTGCGCCTGGACATGACCAACACATCCCTGAAGTGTCTGCAGGGAGCATGTCAATTAAACTCCCCCCTGTAAATGCCGCATCGACACGACATCCTCATTAAACCCGTTTTACAATCTTACGAATATTTATTTACCTAATATGGCTTAAGACCTGAAATGTTGCCAGAATTATAATCATACACTGTTTGTTCATCAGCCAGAGGAGAACTTGCACCCCAACTGAGCCTGGTTTCTCCCAAGGTTTTTTTTCTCCATTCTGACCCTGAAGGAGCTTTGGTTCCTTGCCACCGTTGCCTTTGGCTTTTGGCTTGCTCAGTTGGGGACACCTAAATTTCAACTAGATTACCAATCTGCCCGCATTGACACTATATGATAATTGAAATTAGCTGGATAACATTACCGTTTTCACCAGAGTGGCTGTACAGCCGAATCAAATTCTGTTGCATTATTTTCATTGTTAACACTGTGAAGCTGCTTTGAAACAACTGGACTTGTAAAAAGCGCTATATAAATAAAAGTAATAAAAATAAAATAATATTATTTGTGTGCAGCCCAACTTACTCACCATTCACTCACATTCTCTAACATTACATTCACTGTGCACATCCCACAGACCTCTAACTTTAGTGGCGATGTCAAAACCCATAACCATGACATATTACTTAACAATGAGTTAATAGTCATGTGCCTCAAAAAGTAAAGTCATAACATAATGATATCTTTACAAATCATTAGCTAATGATTAATTAAAGCAGACAACTGGAACTACATAGCTTTGAATGAACTCTTTCCCTGCCATTGATGGCAAATTTCCACTGTTATACACTGTTTTTCACTGTTATACGGTAGGAAGCTCTATTCTACGCATCTGCTGAAAGAGTACTGAAACACGGGCGAAGAAGGAGCAAATATACATATAGCATATGTATATGTAATATAATGTGATCATCAACATTAAACAGCATATAAATCAAAACTGCCTATAATGTTACTGAATGAAATGTTGACCCAGGACGAGCTATAGGACTGTGAAGCTTTGGGGGTGTTGATGGACTCAATCTACTCCATCTTCTCCATCCAGACAGTCTTTGACAAAAAAATAGCATTAAGTTAAATAAAAGTTTTTATGAAATATTGCATTTTCAGATATTCATACAATAAAATAATCTGGGAGACATGAAAATTTTGTGAAAATTATCAAAAATGCTGGAAGTGGCAGACAACTTAAAAAATTAGTTAACACATTAATATAAACTATCAGTTAATAGTATATGTTGATACAAAATTAATACATGATGACACATTTAATTAATAGCAATTAATATATTACCTAATATATTAATCAGACAGACACTTTATTAGATGTTGATGCAGTAATCATTAATAAATGGTTTAGTTATCCATCAGTCATACATTAACTCATAAATATGTGTATTAGTTAAGCATGAAGTAATGCATATTAGTACACCAAGTTTTCAATTAAACAGTTGCCTGGTTAAAATAAAACTTTATTAGTGAAGCAGTCCATGGCAACGAATACAATATTTACAATACAGAGCTATTTGCTGTGATTTTGTTAGCAAACTAAACCAAATTTGTGACAGTTCCAATTATTTTAATGCACTTTTTATTTGGTGAATACATTTTTTTTATTAAAAATAAACTTTCTAGGTATCTATCTAAGACACCTCCTTGTGTTACAATGTGTATGAGAGGTATAATAGTAGCAAAATAGAGTAGCCTGATTCATTTCTGTGAATCGTTTCTTATAACCTGCTGTTTCAGTGAATCGTTTCAAAACAAATTAGTTGATTCCTTTGCACTTTAAGTCAGCATGATATGTTTTATGGTTAATTATAACTCTGTATTGTTATACAGGTACATATAAATATAATGTTTTATTGGGGAAAGAAGTGGTGGAATTTCTTTGGCTGGCTGGAAAAAGAAGTACACATTGGAAATACTTAGTTTGAGTAAAATATATCAATGTTCTAACTCATTTTAGAGCAAACATACATATATTTATGATATTTCTGCTGTATTGTCAAGCTTTTCAAACAAGAATAGGCTCTCTTGTATGAGTTAGACTTGTTAAGACTCATATGATGGTAACTTGACATTTGTTTCATTTGTGGTAACTTGACATTATTTACTTCTGTAAAACAACTCCAGCATATATGTCTCATAAACTATTCTTTCCCTGAGCATTTTAATGGAGAATAAAATCAGTTTAGGAATTTTTACTTTTTCAGTACTTGCTAGATTGACAGAAATGGAAAAATCTGCTCAAAAGCAGCTAATGCACTCACCTTTGCCACTCTGTGTGATGAAGAGGAGAATTAGGGCCACAATAATGACAAACAGTAAAGACACAATTGTCAGGAGACCGATCTCCAGTGACGTCCAGTGGGGCTTTTTTTTCTGAGTGTTGTTGTCAGCCATGGTCTGCTGTCCCTCTGGGGCAGTCTGTAGAAACTCACCTGAAAAGAGTTAGAGAGAGTTTCAGTTCAGATTCAGTGTAAACCATGCACCGATAACTTCACAGTGAGTTTCTTTGCCGTGTTTGGTCTCTCTAAACACATACCTTCTGTCATTCATCACAGAACTTACCGTTTTTTATAAATGCATTTAAAAAGTGCACAGTCTGCACTTTGAGCTGTTATTTATTGCAGCAAAGAATTAATCACTGATCCCGCTATGCCAAACACACACTCATGATTCGCAGATACACAGTGACTCTAATCATACAAACGTTCAGATGCACAAATACACACAGACACACACTGACAGAGTTACAAGCCCAGGCAGAGACCTGACTCTGCAGATGGGCAGCTCCTGCTGTGTTCTGGCTGAGAGGACCGCCACCTGGGGACAAAGTCTTAAAGTCTTCTTTTGAAGGAGGTTGACACTCTCTCACACAAAATAACAAACACATAACACAGGGCAAATATGCACGAACCTAAACACACGCACACACTCTTGTCTCTTTCAATTTCTGTTGTATTTACGGATAATAAAAGTAAAGTCTCTTTAGCAACAGGGGTCTGGTTTACTTTTGGGAAAAAGGAAGTAAAAACGTCAGGGCTAATTTGGCTAATGAGTCACTTTTGGCTAAATTGTACTTCCAGGGGGCAGTGGCTCTTATCTTACTCACATTGGAGCATCTGCATGGGTAGATCCAGCCGATTAATCTTGTGGGCTTTCAGAGGAAAAAGTGTGACTGGTGTAACTATTTGAGACAGGGGCTAGTTTAGTAATTGCACTGTAGTGAAAAGCATGAATCATAAACAACTTGTAAAAATGTAAGTTGGAGACACTTTCAATCACACAAATCACTCTGAAGAAACATTTGAAACCCAAGACTATCCAAAGGCTATCCCGTCTGGCCCAGGCCAACAGAAGGTGTACTGTGACACAAATCACTCAAAATTGTAATGGGAAGAATGCATCACAACACACAGTGCATTACACTCTGCTGTGTATGGGGCTGCATAGCCACAGACCAATCAGAGTGTCTATGATGCCCACTGTCGAAAGCACCTGCAATAGGCACACAAGCATTGGAACTGGACCGTGGAGCAGTGACCATACAATGGCAGGACATCTGTAAGGTCTAGCTTCATTTGTTGGCAGAGGCCACTAGGTTTAAAATTTTGTTGTAATGCAAATTCATACATTTATATAAACTGCCATTGTATGGTTACTTTTTGAAAAACATGGATTATAGGTGATAATGTATAAAACCTACTAACAATATTACAAGCATCAAATAAGTGAATTATGTATTTTATTATTTTGGTAAAAGTAGTAATTACACAGAAATTACACACGTCATCTTTATGATTACAGAACATGACCGTGGCTGAAAAAGCCAGTAACGCTTTAGATTTACTAAGTACTGTGTAGGTAAAGTGAATTTACAGCATAACTTTCGGTAATTATAGTGTAAGTATTTTTTTAATTAAGGGGTAATTATCCATGTAGTTACAGGGTAAGTAAGTACGAATCTACGGGCTGTAAATTAAAGTGGTTCTTGTTCCCGCTTGTTTCATGTAGTTACAGGGTAAGTACAATATACAACACATACAAAATCTGATATCACTCGGAAATTTATTTATTTGAAAAACAACTTAATTCAAAACAGATTTATGACACTACTTATTAATTTTTTAAAATAAACTTTTCATTTCAAATAATAGCGTCCGGACAGAAAGAGGCATGTTTTGTCCCTTTTTGTTTCTCTTGCTTGTCTTCCTCTTCTTGTGGCTGAAAAAGCCAGTAACGCTTTAGATTTACTAAGTACTGTGTAGGTAAAGTGAATTTACAGCATAACTTTCGGTAATTATAGTGTAAGTATTTTTTTAATTAAGGGGTAATTATCCATGTAGTTACAGGGTAAGTACGAATCTACGGGCTGTAAATTAAAGTGGTGTTTGTTCCCCTCTTGTTCATGTAGTTACAGGGTAAGTACAATATACAACACATACAAAATCTGATATCACTCGGAAATTTATTTATTTGAAAAACAACTTAATTCAAAACAGATTTATGACACTACTTATTAATTTTTTAAAATAAACTTTTCATTTCAAATAATAGCGTCCGGACAGAAAGAGGCATGTTTTGTCCCTTTTTGTTTCTCTTGCTTGTCTTCCTCTTCTTGTTCATCTTCTTCTTTTTCGTAATTTCCACTGATGGATCTTAAGAGGAATCCCATGTCTATTGATATTTTGTATTATTATTATTATTTTATTTTTTTAAGTACACCAAGAAATGCCCTCATTTACTAATCGACCAACTGTTACCAGCGTGTGCATGAGTAAAGAAGCTTCAAGCTTTCATGGCGTTCTCACGCAAGTTTCATTTGAAACACACGCGAGAACTGGCGTCTCTGTCTTCTAGTCTTGTTTCTCATTGCTATTATCATATATTATGTTATTGTTTGTATACTGTTCTGAGCATTAAACAAATTAAAAACCGACAGCATCCGACATCCGCATGACCAGAGTTTCTCGGGTGCACTCACGTCACACTTCAAGTTACGTCAAGCATAAAAAACCCTCTCATGCACACACAGATGACTGCTGTTCGGAAGTGATAGTCTACAGTTTATAAAATGTAAAATATTGTTATTTTTAATTTACCATTTTAGTAGAACCATTTTAATTTACAGCCCGCATATTCATACTTACCCTGTAACTACAAGAAACAAGAGAGGAACAAGAACCACTTTAATTTACAGCCCGTAGATTCACGCTTACCCTGTAACTACATGAAACAAGAGGGGACCAAGAACCATTTTAATTCACAGCCCGCAGATTCATACTTACCCTGTAAATATGAAACAAGAGGGGAACAAGAACCACTTTAATTTACAGCCTGCAGATCCATACTTACCCTGTAACTACATGAAACAAGAGGGGAACAAGAACCACTTTAATTTACAGCCCATAGATTCATACTTACCCTGTAACTACACGGATAATTACCCCTTAATTAAAAAATACTTATAGTATAAATAATTTGTTAATTTTCCTGATAGTTACCCCTTTATTCCCCCAATATTACATATTGTTCCCTTATAACTACACGTACTTACTTTATAGTTACACTATAATTACTGAAAATTATGCTGTAAATTCATTTTACTTACGCAGTACTTTCCGGACTGTAATCTAAAGCGTTACCAAAAGGCCTAGTATATATGCTGTCAGACTGCAGTTTCCTCCACATGTGCCGATAATAGGCCATTAAAGAAACAGAGAGTGATATACTCTGAGCTGGATAATTGAAAGGCTTAAATGGCCACAGAGTTGCTCCGGGACTTCCCACTAAATAGCAGTTGTTTTCATTTAGAGAGCCAGCATTTAGAGCTGATACAGAGAACATACCTTTTTTTTTAAATACTAGGTTCATAATTTTTAGTTGCTTAGAGAAGGGTTTCCCAACAGGGAGTTCTCAATATCACTGCAGGGAGTTTGTGAGATTGTTAATTAATGAAATTAAATTGTAGTAATCTTGGATCTTAAAAATATGTTAAGTGTAGCTAAATGTAACAGAATGAGTGCATTTTCTCTTATTTAATTTTGTTCTGTCTGATTTCTAAAGATTGACCAGTAAAGGACCACAGGAGGTTCAATACTCTCACAGACAAAAGCCACGTTTCCATTAACTTTCATATTGATCAAATTGAAAAAAAAAAAAAATTGTTCGCCTGAGGCAATTTGAAATGAATATTTTGCAAAAAAATGCAATGGAAATTGTTTTTTTTTTGGTTTTTTTAAAAATGCAAGGTCTTCCCTGAAAGAGACGACGTCTGGATGGGAGCATATGTTGTTCTAGAACTTGAATATACCTTTCAGCATTGATGGTGCTTTTCCAGATGCGTAAGCTGCCCATGCCACATGCACTCATGCAACCCCATACCATCAGAGATGCAGGCTTCTGAACTGAGCGCTGATAACAACTTGGGTTGTCTTTGTCCTCTTTAGTCCGGATGACATGGCGTCCCAGTTTTCCAAAAAGAACTTCAAATTTTTATTCGTCTGACCACAGAACAGTTTTCCACTTTGCCACAGTCCATTTTAAATGAGCCTTGGCCCAGAGAAAACGCCTGCGCTTCTGGATCATGTTTAGGTATGGCTTCTTTTTTGACCTATAGCGTTTTAGCTGGCAATGGCGAATGGCACGGTGGATTGTGTTCACCGACAATGTTTTCTGGAAGTATTCTTGAGCCCAAGTTGTGATTTCCATTACAGTAGCATTCTTGTATTTGATGCAGTGCCGTCTAAGGGCCCGAAGATCACGGGCATCCAGCATCGTTTTCCGGCCTTGACCCTTACGCACAGAGATTGTTCCAGATTCTCTGAATCTTTGGATGATATTATGCATTGTAGATGATGATAACAATTTTTCTCGGAGAAACACTATTTTTCGCCGCAGCATTGGGGGAATTGGTGATCCTCTGCCCATCTTGACTTCTTAGAGACACTGCCACTCTGAGAGGTTCTTTTTATACCCAATCATGTTGCCAATTGACCTAATAAGTTGCAAATTGGTCCTCCAGCTGTTCCTTATATGTACATTTAACTTTTCCGGCCTCTTATTGCTACCTGTCCCAACTTTTTTGGAATGTGTAGCTCTCATGAAATCCAAAATGAGCCAATATTTGACATGACATTTCAAAATGTCTCCCTTTCAACATTTGATATGTTATCTATATTCTATTGTGAATAAAATAGAAGTTTATGAGATTTGTAAATTATTGCATTCCTTTTTATTCACAATTTGTACAGTGTCCCAACTTTTTTGGAATTGGGTTTGTACGTAAACCTACCAATATGATTATTTTAATTTATTTTAATTCATTTTAATAATGATTTTTGGAATGACTTATTGTGAGAGGGAAAAATTACATTTTAGACGCATACCATCAGTTAATGGAAACACCGTCATTTCGCAATAGTTTTTTATCGACATTTAGAAAATATTGCTTTACCTGAATAGTTATGAAGTAATACATTTAAACGATTTGAAAAAAATACCGCAAATGGGGTTGGCGGGCTAGTTACCCTTCCCACAGGCCTGACTTTAGGCCAATCCAATCCAACTACGAGTACAGTTAAGAATCAACAACCTAGTGGCCCTCTGAGAGGTGAGTTGGAAGAAGTGCCAACCAGGACAGATTACATGGTATCGAATGGATTGTAAACGGACAAGAAGAGTTCTACGTCATGCAGTTGTGGCTGGACAAATGTTTCATCTCTTAGAGGTTTGAAGATTAACCAAGGGAAAATGAAGTGTCCCCGGGATAACCTGAGGCAACCTCACACTGCACTTGCACAAATTCTGCAGCTTGTGAAAGAGTGAAGAGCTCAGTGAAAGGCTTGGAAAAAGTGGAAGTTTCACGAGAAGGATGGTCTCAAAGCCCTATGGAATCAAATTAAGAGTCAGCTGGCATCACTCAGGAGGGCAGAGCGCATTAGAAAGCAGAGGAGGACGAAAGAGAGCCAGCGCTCAAGATTCCTAAAAGACCATTTTAAGGTTGCCAGAGACTTGCTTGAAGAGAAAAAAGTGGTTCATTGGCAATGGAAAAAGAAGACCTTGAGGAGTATATAAAAAAGCAGTTCGATGACACAGGTAGTCAGCACGGCTATGTCCCACAACCAGCTGCTCCAACTACGCCATTTAAGGGAGCACCACCCAAACTGAGCAAGGTGGTGGAGATCTTGTTTCAAGTCCTAAAACACCTATGGAAGCTTATGAGGGTAATCTGAAAGCAACAGTGGGTTCTGGCTGAGTGGTGTAGAGGAGTGGTCATTCTGATAAAAAAAAGAAAAAAAAAAGAAAAGGGAATCAACCACCATCAGACAGTTTCGGAGTATCTCACTTCTGAACGTGGAAGGGAGTTTTTTTTTTTTTTTTTCTCTCAATGATCAGCAAGCGTCTGACCAAGTTCCTCCTTGGAAACAATTATACATTGACACAAGTTGTCAGAAGGCAGGAGTCCCATGTTTCTCAGGGTGCTCAGAGCATGCAACATTAATCTGGGACCAGATCCAATCCGCTAAGAGGGACAAGAAGGATCTTCATGTTGTCTGGCTGGATTTGGAGAATGCCTATGGCTCTGTCCCACATCCGTGACATTGCTCTGGACTTCTTCCACATGTCTGCGTGTGTCAATAACATAATTCAAAGCTATTTTGTGGATTTGAAGATCTGCCACTCACTACGTGACTTTACAACCAGCTGGCAGAAACTTGGCAGAGGAATAGCTATGGGGTGCTCAATTTCCCCCATTCTATTCACAGCAGCCATTGGGGTCATCCTGATTGGAGTAAGGACCATGGCGAAGGCAGTAAGGAATAGTGCAGGATTCCGGTTGCCGTTTTTTTTGTCAGTTAACCCTTTCTTGAGTCCTTAACTATTATGATTTGTGAAAGGTTTCACAGTACAGTTTTAGTCGGTCACTTCCTTCAGTCCGTAACATCACTATTCTTATTTGTCAAAACTCTTTGCATGTCTATGACAGCGCACTAAGGATTTATGCCCAAATGAAATCTAAATTGTGAGATATAATCTTGCAATTGCAAGAAAAAAAAAGTCAGAATTGTGAGATAAAAAGTCACAATTATTTTTTTAATTGTTTTATTCTGTGGTGGAAACAAGCTTCCATATGAAACACATAAACAGAAGATGACAGACAGCTTGTTTTATTTCCCACCTTTTTATGTCTATTCTTCATCTGTTCTGCAACTGCTGTGAAACGAATACCTGAAATGTGACATCTCATTATGTCAACATAATTCTCTTATTTACTTCACTATACAGGGCAATATTACCTTCCATTTATTGATATTCTAAGACTAACTTATCCGCATCCAAAGTTATCTGGTAGACGATATTTTTACTAAATTTAGATAACATAAGGCACATTTGCGGCGATTAATAAAGACATGTATCTCTCCCAGCCCTGGTCTCTGATATAAGTGGGTATGTGACAGCTTATCTATGTCCTCTGACTCCCCACTGAGGACATGATCAGAGCTTAAGGCAGAACTGTTTCTCATGACTGCGACAGGTCTGGAGCAATTCAGAACCAGCTTTGACTTTCCAAAGTCATCTAGGAAACTCAGGCAGGGAGTAAAGTTAGATTATTGTAAAAGGGGAGGGAGCATGCAAGAGATAGTGACAGATGCATCACTCGGCACACAAGGCATAATCCTGACACACATGGAGAGTCCCAGGACCCCTGGATCGGATATCGTTTGACGTATGTGGATCGGCAGGGAACCAACCCGCCTTAGTGGGGGTACTGCATCTTCCTGAAGGACTTAGAAACAGGAAGACCTTTCAGCCTAATCTCTTCCAGCACAGCCATGCTGGTGTGTTCACAAGCCAAATGTATAGCCTACTAAATTTAAGAAATCATATTTTTAATACAGGAAGTTACAGCAGCTAAACAGCTTGTGTAATTAAAGGAGATATTTTGAAATTTGTATGTGCAACTGCTGTGAAACGAATGTCAACCTTCTCATATCCCAGATTAATATGCAGAGACTACTATACTAATTCAAAAGCCAATCCAAAGCCAATGGGGTGAGTTATATAAAATATATACTGTATACCCTAATATATTTAGCATAGCAACTGAATGTGAATATGCATTTTGCTAGTCATGCCAAAGTCTAAAATAATTTCTCATGTAAAACTGTAAGTAAATATATATATTTAAATATTAACTTTAACTTTATCCAGTAAATCACAAACAACGGGGGAAAGCCATGTGATCTTTAAATGTTGTAGACAATAGAGGCCTTGGAGTCAAAGGCTGAGAACCACTGCTTTAAAAGTAGAAATGCATCTCCTTTGACATGTGTATCAAAAATATATTTATCACTGTCTGCTATACAATTACAAACCAAGCTTATGTTGAATACTGACAGGAAGCATAGATGGCTTAAGGGGTTTCTTCTAATTATAAGACACTAGTAATTATCAGCCATGAGCTGTGATGAGTGCTTTTTCATGTTTTTTTTTTTCAGAAACAAAGATCACAACATCTTAGTAATTAGTAGTAAATTAGCAAATCTCATATATCTTTCACAGTGACAATCATCCTGAGGGTGGCAGAGACTTGAGAATCTAATTAGCAAGCTAATATTTAAGAAAAAGTTGCCTTGCACTAGCTTCAAAGATTCTAGGTCGGAGTGCCACTGTGAGGGTCATCCATAAAGCAAATTTAGTGCTTCAGTACTGCTTTTACTGTAAGAGCACAGAGCTGGCTATAAAATCTGCCGTCTGCTTCACTCCTGGCACAGCAATGGTGAATCCTCTAAGCATGTCTGTTAAGACGAAACACGTCCTCATACTCCACATGACTTGTGTAATCCGTATAACAGCCCTCAGATACTGTTATGTTTGTACAGCTCATAGAGAATACATCTGTAGCTAAACCACACCGTTTACACTCCCATCTGAAATGTCTTTGATCAGACTTTTGATGAACTTTCAATGCTGATAAACTCACAAAAGTATCCTCAGTACTTATGCTAGGCCTTTAATACTTTACAGAAATAATAATTGTATCCACAGACTCTGTGAAAAAAAAAAAAAAAAACACCTCTTCAGAAGCTCCTTTTCTGTGGTTTTGCACTCTGATGGAAGTTTGACAGGAATATATGACAAGACGTCCGATTACATTCTGTTTACAAGTACACTTCAAACTCTGCCAGCTGGGACATCATATTTCTGCATCATTCTCCACTGCCATAGTTTCAATTTGTTTCCATGCTTGCTTGTGCTGCATTTTCAAACCTTTCATACACACTATTATATAAGGGAAATTGTTGCACATCTTAAGGACTGATACAAAATTGTTAGTTCATGGAGTGAGGTGTGCATGGCTGCATGCTATGAAATGCATTCCAGGAATGTGTCACATATTGCATTTTTATTGCAACTAACCCAAACCACCAACCGTAACCTCAGCAATAAACTCTTTAAAACAACATCAAAATGTGCTCTGTTGAAATAACTTGCTAGTTCTCTTGCTTATTCGCTAACTAACATTAAACATCAGTAAATGGAATTGGATTTTTAACAAAATTATTTTACATTGCTTCTTGCTTTGGAGCCCTTTCAAAGCAAAAAGCACATTCAGTTTGATCAGAAACAGATTAACTTCTACTTTAGTTTCCTTCTACAAGGGTTTGTGCTCTTTCGTTGTGCTTTTTCAGGATGTACAATGTCTAATTACAATGCTATATCAGGTGAGCTACCGAGCAAGTTTGCTGTGTCAGAAAAACCTTACATATGGAGCATGTAATCATAATTTGTGTAAAAGGAATAAAAGTTTGTGTTGTTTCACTTTTTACTGTACCTTTTTGGAGTTTTGCAAAAATGTAGTTCAAGGCGTGTTTTTCCAATGAGCCTACATTGATTTTATGCATTTACTAACGCTTTCAGAACTTCATGCTTGCTGTTGCATGTGGTGTGACACTATTCTTTTTTTATTTTATTTTTTAATTAAAATAATTGGTGCCATGTGACAGGGGGTATGCAAAGAAATGACTTTAATAAGGCCACAGATATGGCCATCTGGACTAAACATAATTTGGGCAGTAAATCATATAATCGTTCTATTCCACGACAAAGTTGAAAAGGTGAAGTTGTCACAGAGTTACATGGTTTACATTTTTCAGAGAAATCAACACTATTGTTGAAACCAACACTATTATTTCTATATATTTAGTTATTTTAATGTAAAAATGGCTTTAGCTATAAATATTGTGTTGTTAGATTTTGATTTAAAATGTATAAACTATCTACAATATTAATGTATTCTCAATAAAATAAAAAAGGTATATTTTTTTTTTGTATAAAGCCACTCAGAGTAAAATGTTTGTCTCAAAAAAATTATACGTTAGGTTTACTTAACTTTTTATGTCAACAGGTTCCACGTAACTGGGTTATGTTGAATTTAATTAACATTGTTTATTTCAGTAATCTTAAATTTTTTACATAAGGTTAATTAAATTCCATTTAGTTGAATCAGGTTAACATTCTTAATTTTGTCCAAAACTATTAAGTTCAATTATTCTAAAATGAATATCAAACAAAAACCAAAACAAGTAATCCAGTTTAACTGCAAATTTACAAATGTTATCTAACAAAACAAAAAAAAACTTTTACAAAATCTTATTAGCTTGCCAGAAGATGGTTTAGTTACATCCATGGAATGCCAAAAGTAATTGTTTTTATTATTATTAAAACCACTTTAATTGTTATTAGCAGGTCCTCAACCCAAGCACATGCTCTACACTTACTATACCGACATAACAAAACATTAAACATTAAAAAGTCTCTCAATTTTCTCATAAAAATGCATAAAATAGCACTTTATTTAAACATTTACTCTCCAAATTTAGCCCCTTTGCAAAGCATGATGGGAAATGAAAGTCCTGTTTGTTTGGGTTACTTGATTGAAACGTGTTATTTCAAAATAAAAACATCAAGTTATGTCAAAGATTAACGGTTTTAAGTCAATGTAACATGAAGCATTACATTTGAACCAGAAACCTGATATAATGGTGTTAAATCAAGATGAATTGCTTAAATAAAGTGAACAGCATCATAAGTTCATTTTTTGAGTGTATGTCAAAATTCTAAGAATGATGTAATTTTACTCTTATTCCTAGACTTAAGAATAAGTGTGATTAAATTTTATGTAATTAATCTGGGCCCGTATTTCTCAAGCCTCTGAGAATTACTCACAAGAACACTGCTAAGAATTGACTTAAGAGTAAAAACATTCTTGGCTCAAAGCTTCACTTAAAAGTTTGTTATCAAGCATCTCAGTCACACTTTAAGTGAAGTGTAGGACTAAATCTTAAGTGTCAGTTTTAGAGATGATTTATGACACTTTGCTGTGCCACAAAAGGGATTTTGGATGACGACATGCATGGACCAATCGCTGAATAGATTTCCTTATTTAAGAATATTCTCAGATAAATTCACACTGATTGGTGAAATTCCTAAGAGGAATTTACATTCAACACAAAATAAAGAATTTTCAAGAGAATACATTATCATATACACACTGGAAATGAAAGATAAACAAGTTTTCGACCATGTCTTACAAATTACACATTTTAAACTGGTGTGCTGTTAACTGACCTGCCTATACACTCACCTAAAGGATTATTAGGAACACCATACTAATACTGTGTTTGACCCCCTTTCGCCTTCAGAACTGCCTTAATTCTACGTGGCATTGATTCAACAAGGTGCTGAAAGCATTCTTTAGAAATGTTGGCCCATATTGATAGGATAGCATCTTGCAGTTGATGGAGATTTGTGGGATGCACATCCAGGGCACGAAACTCCCGTTCCACCACATCCCAAAGATGCTCTATTGGGTTGAGATCTGGTGACTGTGGGGGCCATTTTAGTACAGTGAACTCATTGTCATGTTCAAGAAACCAATTTGAAATGATTCGAGCTTTGTGACATGGTGCATTATCCTGCTGGAAGTAGCCATCAGAGAATGGGTACATGGTGGTCATAAAGGGATGGACATGGTCAGAAACAATGCTCAGGTAGGCCGTGGCATTTAAGCGATGCCCAATTGTGCCAATAAGGGGCCTAAACTGTGCCAAGAAAACATCCCCCACACCATTACACCACCACCACCAGCCTGCACAGTGGTAACAAGACATGAGGGATCCATGTTCTCATTCTGTTTACGCCAAATTCTGACTCTACCATCTGAATGTCTCAACAGAAATCGAGACTCATCAGACCAGGCAAAATTTTTCTAGTCTTCAACTGTCCAATTTTGGTGAGCAAATTGTAGCCTCTTTTTCCTATTTGTAGTGGAGATGAGTGGTACCCGGTGGGTTCTTCTGCTGTTGTAGCCCATCTGCCTCAAGGTTGTGCATGTTGTGGCTTCACAAATGCTTTGCTGCATACCTTGGTTGTAACGAGTGGTTATTTCAGTCAAAGTTGCTCTTCTATCAGCTTGAATCAGTCGGCCCATTCTCCTCTGACCTCTAGCATCAACAAGGCATTTTCGCCCACAGGACTGCCGCATACTGGATGTTTTTCCCTTTTCACACCATTTTTTGTAAACCCTAGAAATGGTTGTGCGTGAAAATCCCAGTAATTGAGCAGATTGTGAAATACTCAGACCGGCCCGTCTGGCACCAACAACCATGCCACGCTCAAAATTGCTTAAATCACTTTTCTTTCCCATTCTGACATTCAGTTTAGAGTTCAGGAGATTGTCTTGACCAGGACCACACCCCTAAATGCATTGAAGCAACTGCCATGTGATTGGTTGATTAGATAATTGCATTAATGAGAAATTGAACAGGTGTTCCTAATAATCCTTTAGGTGAGTGTATATAGACTAGATTTTATGATATAATCCAAAAGGAAACCGAATTGGTGGGAGGAAGAAACAATCACTACTGCTTGCTGAATTAGTCAAACAGTGAAAAAAAAAAAGTTCAGCTCAACATTAACCAGCGCTGACAAAGATGATGCCTGCTCTGTCCAAATGATACCATTTGATTAACTGCTCGTCATCAAACATTTCAAAAACATTCTTCCTCTCCTGAAAGATTTGCACGTGTCTGTCTCCTCAGTGCCATCACAAGCCCCTACTGGCAACTTCTAACCACTTGAGAGACCTCTTGAGCTGTCTTAAGTAACTGGGAGAGTAAGAGTGATTCTTAGCTTTAAGAAATTTGATAACTTGCTTTTATACTTAATTTTGAATGTAGGAGTAATGTCATGAATTCTCAGCACTTAATACTAAAATGGCACTTTGAGAAGCTTGATAAATACAGACCCTGGGCCCATTCAAACTTAAGTATAGAAGCAAGTTATCAAATTTCTTAGAACTAGGAATCACTTTTAATCTCCCAGTTACTTAAGACAGCTCGAGAGGTCTCTCAAGTGATTGAGAGTTGCCAGCAGGGGCTTGTGATGGTACTGAGGAGACAGAGATGTGCGCAAATCTTTCAGGAGAGGAATAATGTTTTTGTGTTTGATGACGAGCAGTTAATCAAATGTTATCGTTTGGACAGAGCAGGCATCATCTTTTTCAGCGCTGGTTAATGTTGGGCTGAACTTGCCTTTTATTAAAAAAGATTTGCTGTTTGACTAATTCAGCGAGCAGTAGCGTTTCTTCCTCCTGCTAATTCAGCTTTCTTTTGGAATCCATGGTTCTTGATTATATCATAAAATCTAGGCTATGGTATAGGCAGGTTAGTTAACAGCATTGGAAATGAAAGATAAACACGTTTTCCACCATGTCCTACAAATTACACAAATTAAAATGTGTAATTTGTAGGACATGGTGGAAAACGTGTTTATCTTTCATTTCGAATGTGTATATCATAATGTATTCTCTTGAAAATTCTTTATGGTGTGTTTTGAATGTAAACATTCAATGTGAATTTATCTGGGGATAGTCTTAAAGAAGTAAATCTATTCAGCGATTGGTCCATGCTTATGTCGTCATCCAAAATCCCATTTGTGGCACAGCAAAGTGTCGTAAATCATCTCTAAGACTGACACTTATGATTTAGTTCTACACTTCACTTAAAGTATGACTGAGATGCTTGATAACTAACTTTTAAGTGCAGCTTTGAGCCAAGAATGTTTTTACTCTAAGTCCATTCTTAGCAGTGTTCTTGTGAATAATTCTCAGAGGCTTGAGAAATACGGGCCCAGATCTTGTTACTAGCTAAATTCCACATTCATAAATCTAAATATCTAAATGCTAAACCTCTCTTATTTGTGAAAGAACTTGAAAATTTTGGGAAAAAAGACCTCTTTTCAATTAAATTTTCTGAGAAAAAAAAAAAGCCATAATAAAATCTGTTTGCAATTCTTTTCCTTTTTCAGTGTCATGTAATTCTCATAATTTATCAATATGTTTAATTTATATTATTTCCCCCAGTGTTTTTTTTTATTTAATTTTTATTTTTTTATTATTATTTTTATTTAAATAAAAAGAATAAGTGTGATTCATAAGTATTAAGACTAGGTCTTAGCTCCAAAATTATTTAAGAGAGCTGAAGAGTTATCCTAGTTAGGAGTAACACGTTGGCAGCAAAGAGGAGGAGACCACACACTTTCCAATGAAAATATAATGTATTGGAGTTAAAATGATGACAGGGAGTTATAAAATTATAAAAGCTTGATCGTCAAATATTCTTTTTGTAACTGACCTACTAAGAAATGTTATAAATTCTCCCATTCTACAAACAGAAGAACAAAACACTAAACTTTTCTGACAAAATTATTTGGCAAAAAAAAAAAAAAAAACTACAGACAAACTACAGCTGCAGGTTTTACAAAAACAAAAAAGCTCACAAGAAAAAAAAGGCATACATTTACTACAAAATAATCAGTTATTAATATTTCATTGGTCATCTCTTGTTTTTGCATGTGTTCACTTTCTTTAGACAGCCTGGCCAAAAATTATGTCCGCACAATTTGGCATGTTTCATTATCACAACTAAAACAATTTTTAACTGTTTAATGTGTTTAATATTTAACACATTTTTAATAATATTAGAATAAAGGGTGAATATGTCAAATTCCCTAAGCCGAAAATTACTTTTGGCCAATACTGTGTGGCAGTTCATTGACTTTCCAACTGATCTTCAAAGGAGACATAGGTCAATAGAAAAGGATTCCACAGCATAAATATGTGATAATTTTGTACAATGCAAAGCTATTTTTTTTTTATTTTCATTATTACATTAAATGATTGGTGTCATGGTGCTGTGACTTCACTCTTGCAGGCGTATTGGCTGATTCAATGGTTGAGGCTATTTTGGGTTGACATCATTGTAGTCCATAGTTTGTAACACTTAAGTGCCACCTTAGTCAGCACTTAAGAATCAGTCTTAGACTTTGATGAAAGTTGCTTTAAGCTTCTTTATAAAAGTCTCCTACTCTAAGTCTTACTTTTTACTAAGAATTTTTTGACACTTAAGTCAAAGCTTAAGTTCTTCCCTGATGAAAAAAGCAAACAAACAAAAAAACATAATATGCTGTCATCATATGCTGGGGCCGTATTCACAAAACATCTTAAGGCTAAAATTAGCTCCTAACTTGCCGATTTAGGAGAAACTCTTAAAAATAATGGGCGTCAGGCCTAATTTTAGGACTCTGAAATTGTTGCTCTAAGAGTATTTCACAAAGCATTTTAGCGCTAAAACCAGCTCCTAAATCTGTGAAACGTTAGGAGTAGTCAAGAGGACTCCTAAGTCACTAAGATCAAATCACAAACAATCCTAATGGCTGTTGCCGGCAATCCGGCCAAAGACACTGTACACCATTGAGGCGATAGAGCCTTAGGTGCTGAGCCTTTTCTTCATGCAATACATATTTTGATTTATAGATTTTAATCTACGACAAAAATAAATCTTTAATAAATTAATAAATAATGTCCGGTTACCTGTGGCAGTTGTTTTCACAAGTCCACACAAATGAAAATAATATAATATGTGTATTTAAACTAAATTTTCAACTAAATATTTGACTAAATTTTCAACTAAATTACTGATCTGCCCACACTGTCACTATATGATAATTGAAATTAGCTGGATAACATCACTGTTTTCTCCAGAGCGGCTGTACAGCCGAATCAAATTCTGTTGCATTATTTTCCTGTTTAACACTGTAAAGCTGCTTTGAAACAATTTGACTTGACTTGACTGTTTTGCGTGCTATCCAAGTGGATCGAGAGCTCCGAGCTTGGAATTTAGCCCAACAAACCCAGAGTTCTCCCTGCATCCCCAGCCGAGAGTGAGATCACGTGCTTTCCGTGTTTATTCTAAAACCTTCAGTTTCACTAATGCTCGCAAATCTGTTTTTTATAACAATCACGATGTTATATTGTGTCATGTTTAACAAAATATTATTGCTTAGTAAAACTCTTTACTAAGAACTTTTACTGCCACTTAGGAGAACTCTTAGTGGTAAGATCAAATGTTTTGTGAATACAGCCCCTGATTGATTGTATAACATTCATGAGCATTTAAAATGCTTAGGGACACACATTTTCTTTAAACATCAAACCTAATTATCAAATATATTTAGTGTGTAAAAGTATATCTATTACAACTAATTTTCATGTTGTGTTGACTACAACTTCAACAAAAAGCGATCCTCATTTAAAACCTTTTAACGTCTCTAAAATTCTCACTGAATAGCAGAACTATTATATCTTGTTTTCTGTAGTTTTATAAACTATAATGTAACAATGGGGAACTCAGGCTTCATTTTAAGTGGAACATGACAGAGAGCAATATCATTAAGTAACGTGATGGTGATTCAGTGCTGGATCTTTAAACTTTGTAATGAGTCTATTGCATTCAGTTCATTTTACATATTTCAAAACAAATGAAAACGTGTGTTAAACGGCTATCAGATAAATACATGATAGTGATGATGCTTCTTTCATGGAATTTTTCCATTCTTTGATGTTTTGGAAAAACTGTTTATAAAAGTCTATCAACAACCATAGATAGGTTGAGCATATTGTTCTGATATGAGGAGAAACACTAATGACCACACGACTTATCATGTGTTCAGTGAAGAGGTGTCACCACTGTTCTATCTTACAAGTCATGTACTTTTTTCTATCTCGGTGTCCTCACAAACAGTATGTTGCTTTACATTTAACATTTATCTCCGACAACCTTTGCATGATATCACATCCATGTTATATAAGGTCTCTAAATATGCGAAACATGACTGATGACTCATTTTTAAATTTACATTTACATTAATTCATGATAATTCAGCATAAGATCACTGTTAGGACCGCGTTGTAAAACCACCACTTTACTGAATTAGAAATTAGCTACATGTGTGAAAACAAGGTAGAAATATCATGACTGATCAAACAGAAATTTTTAATGATTTCAATATACTTACAAAAAAAACTAACAAAAAAAAAAAAAACAGACAAAATCATTAACAAACACTGTCTTTAGGGTCATTAGCCTTATTTTGCTTCATGTTTTCTATAGGTAATGTTTGTATGTGTTACATTAGTGGGGTAGTTCTAACTGTATCAACAGTAGCTACTCTTGGTGCTTCACATTTCATTTTGCGATTTTTCTGAACAGTGCAAAAAACACTATAGTAACAGACAATATGGTGACAGGTATTAACAAACATGTCACATAAATGGAAAAAGTTAAATTGCCAAGGAACATTGACAATCATAATCGGTTCTGAGGTGTTAATTATGCATTTCATTTTAGATTTGCTTTATATCTTCATTTATCTGAGATGCTATTTAAAGGCAGTAAAATACAAGCATTAAGTACCCAGTCCATACTTTGAAGCGCAGTGCGCATCTTAATATATTATAAGGACATGGCAATAATTAAAACCAGAGAATAACAACTTTTAGGATTTCCCAACCGGTGCATTAATGAAATATCTAAGTCAGCACACCATGTTACTAAGCCATGTGCATCGTGCGTAACAGACTCACCAGGTGTCTCTGGAAATTTGCGGTCGATGGTATAAATGGGCATCACCAACCGATCAAACATCCATCTAATCCGTGAGAAAGATACCCTCCTTCCAGATCGATGACTTTCCAGAGTATTCTGGGTTCCTAGGATATCAATAACAAATCATTCAGCGCTGTCAGTTCCCTCTGGATACCTGTTAACGTCGCGAAAGCAAGGGTGTCCTTGTGTCACACAGTTATTATTTGGTGCGCCTAAGAAAACGCCTGGAAAATATGTAGGATTAATTCACCGAAACGAACGATGTGAGACAACAACGAAGTACTTAAGTTCTCCCGGTGTCTAATGTTGCCTCCCACGAAAGGCGGTGTTTAGGAGTGACTGAGGCTGGCAGTAGCTAATGCCAGCGCGGAGTCGAGCGCACCAGTGAAGGATCAGCGCGCAACATGCGCTCCGCTCAGATGCTTGAATTTCATGGATAAACACTTTTTCTAAAATCGGTACACTTGTCCTCAGTATGAGAGCTATACAAATACTTTAAAGAGGTTCCGACAGTCAGTAATTTTCGGTGCACATTCTTTGAGATTCTTTTAAAGTAGTTATAATTTACTTTTGGCTCCTCTAATCGTCTAATGTCTTACATTTTAGTTAACCGTCAAATATCTTAAAGATACAAAATTAACAACCCATTAAAGTTTTTTTTTTTTTTTTTTTTTTTTTTTATGCTTTTTATGTATGATATCTACAAGCGCTCCTGTAGCGTGCTGTTGCTATGGCAACCTCTTCAGGCAACTTTTGTTCATGAGCCACATTTTAATTCACAATTTCTGTTTTTTGAACTTTTTAATTTTTTGAACTTAATTCTTTATTAAGGTCTACATTATGTCTACAATGATGATGTCAGGCAAATGAAACCATTCGAAAACAACATCCTTGGGGTTGGGGCGATTATTGTTGACTGTGCCTCCTGATACTTAAATGGCAATCATTAAACTTAATAATAATAGTCACACTTAAAACTTTTTTAAAATATGATGATTAATATTTGTAATTTGAATTATAGCTAGCCAGATGCCATGTGTTTTATTTTAAAGTAGGCTACACTAAGCGTCTAAGTTATCAGATTTGTGTTTATTTTAATTGAAAATTGCAAGGTTTTATAATTGTAGCTGTGTGACAAATTAAACATTACATTTGCAGTTACATGTAGAAATAACTTACTTGATCAGGCTGAAAATATTACTGTAAATATTATAGCTAAACTGATAATTCTTATGCATTTCTTTGGCATTTTTGCCCTTTTGCAGACCTTGTTGGTAGCACATATTACCAACAGCAGATGGTATCAATACAGCACAAACCTGTGAGGTCAGCCACAGGTTTACCATGGTAGTAAAACTATAGGGCAATTTGACACCACTACTCTATGCAACAGACTATGGTCACACTGTGGTTTTAGGCCTATGTGAAATTAAATATGCTTAACATTTTTGTTTAAAGTGAATATTATTATAATGTGTTTCATATGGTATGTAGCCTATATATGATTTATTACAACAGAGATTGCCTAAAACATGCTCTACAGGGGTTAAAAGGTTTTATTTAAAATATTTTACTGTGTTTTACGTGTTTTTATATTTCACTCTAAATCAATTAGTGTTAGGCTACTCAAAAAAAATAAATAAAAATAAATACATTTTTGAATCACTGTGTTTCACTATTTCATTTAAACAAAGGAAATTGAAAAAACAATCTGTTCCACTGCAGCGCAGTTCATATTACCATATGCAGACAGGGGTTCATCGAGGCACAACATTTTCTTCCACCTCACTGAGAGCCCAGTGCACTTATTATAATGACGCACACCAGGACAGGATGTCTTTGGTAACCCTAGGGGTTATTTGAGATCTGAAATATTCTAGTGGTGTAATGCATTTATGAGGAGTAACGAGGACCACTCTTATGTGGTTTGTTATCTGATTGTCCAAGGGGAGAATAAAAGAGAGCAGCCCAGTTGGAAGGTAGTAAGCCAATAATTTCCCTTCGGCCTTCATCAGATTTATTTCCTTTCCTGTGTAGAGTGTTTGTTTCCTTTTCTCTCTTACCACATCCACCTTTCGTTTTAACTTTATCTGCTCATTGTTTTCTTTTATGATATCTATCCATCTGATGTGTGCACAATGAAATGTGTTATCTCTTGGAGATTCTGTCACTCCGACAGTGCAGTCCTTTCTTTAGGGAGTTCCAGGATTGGGATCCAGTTCATTGGCAGGATCTTCCACTTCATTCCTGTGCCTCTATCTAGATGGTCAGTTTGATATTTCTGGCATAAGCCCATAATTTCTCAGCATTTTTCCATTCACCCTGAAATCTCTCTTGGCATTTACTAAAATGAATGCCAACATCAAATAAATGCTGCCTTACAACCGTTCAATCTTGCAGCTGAAAACCACAATTACATGGGTTGGACCACAGATTTACATATATAGACTGTGTTTTCTATAAAATAGTTACATTGAAGACCATTCTTTTTAGTAAGAATTCTTTGTGTTAAACCTCTGGGATTGTTCATTTGGGAGTCACATTTGTGTTGTTCACGGTCAAAAATGACCGAACACCAGTGTGGTGTCCTGTTATGCAGTGCAATACTTACTGAGATCACTAGGGGGAAGTAGGTATTAAGAGGGAAATAAGAATGGGAGAAGAATATAGAAAGAAGGACGAGCATGAGGTGTGTGATAATGTAAGAAAACATGTAACCTGTTCACCTGCTATGCCTGGCTACATGGGAGATTATGTTCCATAATTATCTACTAGTGATCAACGTTGAAGGACAGGAATGGTCGAAAGCCAGGAAAAGAGCCCTTCAGTTACATTGCCTGGGCACGGAGGGGCAGAGAATATTCTATACGTTACCAGAAACGGGCGATACAATGGCCGCTGCTATTACTGCTTTACATGCTCATTTTACACCCAAGTTGAACATGGTTATGGAGAGACAGACATTCCGGAAAAGAACTCAACAAGCTGTGAATCTATAATCCAATATGTTGCTGCACTGAGAGAACTTTCATCTACGTGTGAGTTTACAAATGCAGATGATATGATTCGTGACCAGCTGGTGGAAAGTGTCACTAATCCGCATTCGAGAGAGACTTTTGCTGCATTATAAGTTAACATTAACAGATGCTGTTACAATTGCATGAATCAAAAGTCAAATCTGCTGGAGAGCATGCTAAAGCGATAACGAGTACACAGAACTTTACCGTGCAGACTGTGAATGTGCAAAGAAACGCAAAAGTACATGGACGTGGCGCTGGGGGATCTAAAAATAGAACGGCTGGCGCATGCTCCAATGCTTCATTCAAGATTCAAGATTCAAGTTTTATTTGTCACATACACAGTTATATACAGAATATACAACCGGCAGTGAAATGTAAACAGGTCCGCTCCATGGACAGTGCAAATTCACAGTTAAAAACACAAGGAGGAAATTATAATAGAAATAGAATTATAAATAAATCAAGTAGAAAAAATTTAAATAAAAATAAATAAAGAAGTGGAATAAAATAAGTGAAATAAACTGTGCAGTGAGTAAACTGTAGACTTATAAATATGTGGTTAATAGAAATGTACAAAGTATAATGTGCAAACAGGTTTATAACAGGTTGTTACACAGTAACAACGAGAACAGAAAGTGCAGTTCAATGTCAGTATGTCGATGTTTATCCTGAAGTGAAGTCACGTGATGTTAAGTGACTGAGTTCAGGAGTCTGATGGCCTGGGGGAATTCACATTCACATCGCCTCGGACGGTGACTTCACATACCTGCTTTCGCTGCGGATCGGATAAACATCTTGCAAATGCGGTAGAATGTCCAAAAAATTGCAAGAAAAAAGGACATTTTGCACGTGTCTGTAGAATGATGCAAACTCACACAGTGCATGGAGTAGTAATGCCTGAGTACACTCTACTGTTACTACAAGATAGGGATGTAAGCGCTAAACTCCAATTTACTGTTGAAGTCGAAGCCGGTGTGGTTCAGAAGCCGGTGTGGTTCGGGGAAGTACCCTTACAGCCACCTGCACCATGCTTAGTCACTCATTCGTGTACTCCAATTCATGTGATCGGTTGCGTAGTAAAAGACTGCCGCAAATGCTCAGTGAACTTATATGTGGTGGATAAAGGAACTGCATTAATGGCCATGGATCTCATAACAGTTCTTAAACTGTGCATTAAAAGAGATACAATCCTGACAGATCCTGCTACAACCTCCACATCTTGCTATTTGGAACCAGTGTTGCAGATTTCTACTCAAGTGGACTCACCCTCGGTTGGCTGTGTTGCAGGGTTTATGCATAAAGTCAAAGTGTCAGATTCAGCTGTGTCAGTTAGACAGAAATTACGACGCCTTCCCTTTTCTGTGAGAAAAGCCATGCCCGCTGAGTTGGACAGATTACTTTCTGCTGGAGTTATAGAGCAAATTGATGCATCTCCATAGGTGTCACCGATTGTGGTTACAATGAAAAAGACTGGTGGCATAGGAATGTGTGTAGCTCTCAGGGAACCAAATAAAGCTGTAATAACACAGTTACCCCCTGCCACATGGAGGAATTATTGACTGCTTTAGCTGGATCTACAATCTTCTCCACAATCGATCTTGAGAGTGCATATCATCAAGTGCCTTTACATCCTGAGAGCCGTGATTTAACAGCGTTTATCACGCACGAAGGACTGTTCTAGTTTTGCAGGGTACCGTACGGTTTGGCCTCAGCACCGTCGGTATTCCAAAAGATGATGGAGAGCATACTCAAAGGTGTACCAAACGTGCAGAACTACCTCAATGACATCATATGCTTTGGACGCAGAGCAGGGGAACACAACATTGCGCTGAACACAGTACTGAGCCGACTAAAGGAGGCTGGTTTACGGTTGAACAAACAAAAGTGTCAAATTAGGCAAAAGAGCCTGCGCTTTTTGGGACACTTGGTTACGGCACAAAGAGTTCAGCCAGATACTGAGCACTTACAGGCAATAGTACAAGCTACAACTCCTAAGGATGCAAAAACCCTACATTCGGTTCTGGGTATGCTCTCATAGTATAATAAATTTATACCCAATTATGCTACCGTAGTTGAACCCTTACGTGCATGTATCCACCAAGAGGGACCATTTCAGTGGAGTGAGGAAACAGAGAACTGCTTTGTCAATGTGAAGCAATTGTTGGTTGCAAGTTCAGCATTAGCATTGTACGACCCTAATTTACCATCCATTATCTCTACAGATGCATCAGATTATGGTCTTGGTGCAGCGTTCACCCAGATTCACCCAGATACACCCAGACAACACAAAGCGGACAGTCACTTTTGCCTCCAGATCCTTAACTCAGATTGAGAGAAAGTATGCAACAGTGGAGAAAGAGGTCTTGGCACGCGTATGAGTGGTGGAAAAGTGGAGGACCTATCTTTGGTCTATTGTGCAGGTTCATTGAAGTGTACAGCTGATTGTCTATCAAGACTGCCCTTGTCATCTACCACAGACATAGACTCGGATGCAGAACCTGAGCTAGTCAATGTCTCTTACGTCAGTCAGTTTGAGTCTGCTTCTATGGCCTGTTATGGCCAGCTTCAGTAAAAGCCCTGGATTCCCTGCTGCAACCGTACTTCAAAATGAGACATGAACTTTGTGTGACGAACAATCTAGTGTTCCGGGGTTCACGTTGGTGGTACCAGTGACATTGCGCAGAACCATGGATCACTTTAGCACATGAGAATCATCAGGGCATAGTAAGGACCAAGCAGCGGTTGTGTGAGCTGTATTGGTTTCCAGGAATAGAGGCTATGGTTCAATGGTATGCCTCTTCCTGACGGTCCATGGTTGAAGTTGGGTTTGGACATAGTAAGACCTTTTGAGACAGCTGCTTATGGCTGAAGATATGTAGATATGGCTGACCGACTATTACTCAAAATGGCCTGAAGTGGCGTTTACGCCTTCCATTATGACATCTGTAGTCATTGGATTCCTGGATTCTGTTTTCAGTAGGCATGGAAACCCTGAATGTCTGGTAACAGATAATGGACCACAACTTATTTTTTCAGCCTTCTTTGCTGCTTTCTTGGATGAACAAAATATTGCACACATCAAATCCATATACCATCCTGCGGCCAATGGGGCTATGGAAGGATTCAATAAGGTTCTTAAGGACTGGGTGCAAATGGGCATTTTACAAAAGCAACCGTGGAAACAAGCAGTCTTGGACTTTTGCAAACGTATCGTTCTACTCCACATGCAATGACTGGTGCTTCACCATTTGAACTGTTGTACGGTAGGAAAAATGAGAGCCATACTGTGTTCACATCTCACTCCAGTTACCCACGGGACCAGGAAGTCAGACAACGAGTGTCAATTCATCAAAACAAAATGAAGCAAAAATGAAGCGAAACGAAGCGCTCAGGTGCCTACATTTCAGGTGGGGACTAAATTTATGAGACTAAATAAGAGTATACAGTGGTTTGAAATGCTGACTGTATGTAGGTATAGCACAGATGGAGATTGAATATAGTAATTTCACGAGTTCACACTTACATCAAATTAAATAGAGTAAAGATTTGGCGTGCTGTCCGGGGGAGGGCTCCGGGGTCGGAATTTTTTCCGATGGGAGATCGAGACTCACTGCATTGAATGGGTAAGCCTCGCCAGATGGAAAAAAGGGAAAAGATAGCCACTGACCAGGAGGGCTCTCGCAGCATCTGATGGGAGATCAAGACTCCCGGATAGGTAACCCTCGCCAGACGGAAAGGGAGAAAAGATGGGAAGGTGCTTTTTTCGCTGCTGTTGTTGCTGCCCCTATGCGAAAGGAGTGACTTGATGGCTGATTGCTGGAAAACAGATTTGAAATGTTTATTTATTTATTTATTGTTTTTAACTAGAAGTGTGTAATGGGTTTGAACCCCTATGAAAAGGGGTTCAGAAGGAGATTTAGCCTGAGATTTCCTAATTTGGAGGTATGCAAGAACAGTTTGGTATGGTTGGATTGGAGATGGGATGTTGAAAATATAGATCAAATGGCCTTTTTTTTTTTAGCTTGGTCTGTTTTGCTTCGTTTGATTAAATATGATATAGTTTCGTCATCGAATACTGAGATAGTGGGATGAACTTTAGGGTCGAATTTGGAGGTGGTCGCGATTTCTGAGCATCTAAAGAAACCAAAAAAAGGCTAAATAAACATGGTGTCAAGTGTGCGGGTTGCATTGAGGGGCTGGTAGCCTGTGCAGAGGATGTGAATACGTTTGGTGAAAATGTCTAGCATTATGGGTTATCTGGTTGGGATGGGTGGGCTGGAATCTTTGAAACCCTTTGATCAGGAGGGAGGTTTGTGAATTGTTTATCTCTGGGGCGGGAGCGCCATACCTCAATTGTGGAAAAACTGAATGCTGCTCAATTAACCTTTGATGTACCCGACTTGGAGGCTGCGGCAGTGGAGAAAAGGTTAGCCAGAGAAACTGAGCTCCTGCGGGAGCAGAGGGAACGGCATTGCTGCGGCAATGGAGAAAAGGTTAGCCAGAGAAACTGAGCTCCTGCGGGAGCAGAGGGAACAGCACTGCTGTTGCAGTGGAGAAATTAGCCAGAGAAATTGAGCTCCTGTGGGAGCAGAGGGAACAGCACTCTGCGGCAGTGGAGAAAATTAGCCAGAGAAACAGCTCCTGTGGGAGCAGAGGGAACAGCACTGCTGCGGCAGAGAAGAAAAGTTTACATGGACAAATGGAGAAACATATTTGTATAACCAACTGGGACTTTTGTTTTGAAATGTCTGCTTGATTATTGCAGGATGCTCCTTCAAATTTATACGAGGGAGATAAAATATGCTGTCAACATATTGTGTGCAACAAATTACAATATAATCATAGTAAAGAAAACATTGTCATTGTTTATAAAAATTTGCTTGGCATAAATGTGCGCTATTCATTGATTGCGAACTGCTCTGAACTGAAGCATTGTTGCGCAGGCTGTAGAACGCACAGAATCTGAAATGTGAAGCTCACATTTTTTTTAATGAAATCATAGCATTGAGGTTTGCAGTATTGTGATGTGTTTTTCTATCCCCAAAATATAAGATGGCTTAAAATAATCATTATTACGCTATACAGTATAGCCTACTGTAAGGAATTTATGTTACATTTAAGAAAACGGGCACTCCAAAATACATTGTACAGTTCGCCTTGTTTGGTCCGGATTTCTGACTTTCAGTTTGGAAGGTCTCAGTCTGGATCAAACTGAACAAAGGTTGGGTTCATTTCTCGTGAGAAAGCATTCTGTATGGTTTTTCAGATCATTTACAGGAAGTTCCTGTTTATGTTGAAATATGTTAAAAGCCTTGTAGAAAGCCTTCTTTAAAGTGAATTTCATTTTGTATAAATTGTATCTTAATTTTAATCAATGTTTCATCAGTCAATGCCTGGATTTAATAAAAAAAAAGGAAAAAATAACAAATAGGCTATAGCGACAAAAATCATGACATGGAGGCGCCAGAGTGATCACCCGCACCGCTCTCGAACATGTCTCATAAATAAATCGAAACTTGCCTCACAGACATGAGAAATATGTGTATAAAAAGCTTCTAAAGGAAACAATTCAAAACAAGAAGAAATAGGCAAGCAATAAGCACTGTTCATTAGTGTCATCAATATGCATCTGTTCATTCATTCTTGTCAAAGTTACCCACCAAATTGACAACATGCTGACGTCAGACCATTTACAAGCCAATCTTAAGTCAAGATGCAGCACACGACAACAGGACGTAAGTATGTCATGTAAAGTTCTTTACTGCACTCGCACAATTGCAATGTGAAAGCAAACAAAAACTAACCAAATGAATCAAAACATGAGCTTCGGTTCGGACCTTGGTGCGGACTTTCAGGTGTGAAAACGCCCTTAGTCGCAAATGCTAGTAAAATGGTCGCACTCACTGTGTCGAGCCCTGTGTTGCCAAGCTTATGTGGGCATCAAGTTAAGAAGTATTGAATAAAGAAGAGCTGGTTCCAACTAGTGGCTTATTGTTTTTGTAATATATGCGCTGTTGTATTGTCATTATTTTAGTGATTTAGCCTCACGATATGTTCATTCGCTTTACCAGCAAGTATAATTATTTGTTCATCACCACGGCAACCGCATGCGCGTCCATGATGAACACACTTCTCGTGGATTAAAAGTATCTGTCTGTAGTATGCATAGAGGCGGCAAGATCGCAAGAAAAGCTTGATGTGTGCCAGTAACAATACATTATTTCAGATCATTTTCTATTTCTTAAGACAGGAACTGTTGTAGTTTCCTGTTGCAAGTCTGTGCAGTGTGCACTCTTTACAATGTCCGAGCGCTTGTCATGGTTCCAAAAACACAACATTATTAACATACCTTTAGAACATCGATTATTGAAGTTTGTGCATCGATTACAATTGTTAGAAGACAGAAAGGCAATTGTGTATCGTGGCAAACACAATTACATTTCAGGAAAAGCAGAAATTATTTTACTGTGAATGCTGATGAAGCGGTATGAAGTGGGTTTATAAATAGCTTAGAAATATGTAAGGAAAAGATTTGTTTTGCATTGTAGAATTGCTTCGAGCGGTATTTGGAGCTATGTATACAACGTGCCATCCTAAAATAAAAATAAAAACAGTCAACGAAAGAAGGTAAATCTGTTGTATATATACACCTCTTATCGTTGATTAGATTGATTAGATTAATGTACTCCACTTGTGTTTAATTAGGTTTAATTATCTGAACGTGCTCCTCCTGAAATTTGTTAATTAAAAATCACGTTAAGATTCTGTAATTCTGTTGGAATTATGAAGACGTGAAACTGAGAATTTAATGGATCTTAATTACAGTTGTTAACTACTGTAAAGGAACTTAGTTGTAATAAGGGTAAAGTTTACGCGTATTTGTTCATATTGAAATCTAGAACTGTTTTGAGTTAATTGGTACTACGTGAAATTGTTTTACGTAAGGGGGGAGATGTGGTGTCCTGTTATGTAGTGCAATACTTACTGAGACCACTAGGGTATTGAGACCAGTAGGTATTAAGAGGGAAATACGAATAGGAGAAGAGTAGAAAACGAAGGACGAGCATGAGGTGTGTGTGTGTTAATAACGCTAAATAAAGGAAGCATGTAACCCATTCACCTGTGCCTGGCTTCGTATTAATAACTAGAACACAACAACCTGAAATGTAACTTTTTTATTTTCAGTAAAATCAAGTAATATATTTTGTTCCATAATATTTTGTATTTTGTATTTTGAGTTACTAATTAATATTTAAGCAATAATTATGGTAATCATATAGGGTACTTCCACATTGAAAATAATAATAAAAAACAATTCAAATTTTTTACAATTATTTTTCAGTTAAAGCTGTATTTCATGTTAAAATAAAGACACGGCCTTTAAATCTGATTTTTGAAGGCAGATTAGTGTCATCTGGTGCAAGTAAAAAAAAAAACAAAGCATATGTAATGTTCGCTTTCAAAAGCTACTCTCGATGATACAAACTCATACGCATTGGGGAAACATCAGCCTGTCACTAGAAACACTAGTGACAGGCTACAAATAGACATGAAACAGGTGCGCCTTCAGGTTTCTTTGTCTTCAGAGACCGCATTGTGTGTGTGTGTGTTTGTGTGCTATCTCTCTATCTGTCCACTTTGTTATGAGTTAGAGTTCCAGTTGTCAGTGTGCAATTTTCTGAGAGTGAAAAAAGAAAAAGTAAAGTGCCTCCGTATTCACGGCCCCTCCCTGATTACGATATGCATGAGTTCCTTTGAGTTCTTGGGGGAAGAGCATGCTGCCCTTGTATGCGAGTGCGAACACTGCGAGTTGTTCTCTATTAAAATGCTTCGCACTCATCTCAACTATTTTCAAGGGCAAACCCCCAAACTAAGATCATAGAGATCACGAATTGATCTGGCTGAAGAGTGGGAGACGGGTCCTTCCCTTTTTCTCGTTCTCTCTCCAGATTGGGATGTCCTTGCATCTTCTTCCGAAGCGTGGCCTGGCACTTCTTCAGAATGGGCATAGGACGCTGCATCTCTTGTTTCTGGCAAGATGGATTTCGAAAGTGCAGCCTCCGAGTGCTCCTCCCGCGATAATAAAGCGCAAGAGTTACTCGAGCTGGTGACTCCTGCAGTGGCCAGGCTACAACTGGACTGGCCACAAGGACTAGAGACCCCAAAGCACTCAAAGTTAGAGGATAGATATTTGCCCGGTGGCCAAGACTTCCATGACAAGTTAACCAATTCATGGGGGAAACCATATACATTGCATGTCTTTGTGCCCTCAGCATCGACTATCGTGGGTGCAAGGGGACCTGGTTATATGATTATGCCTCAGGTTGAAGAGACATTTGCAGGCTATCTCTCCCCTGGGAGCTCATTATCATTAAAAAAGCCTATGTTCCCCACCAAGCCGTGCAGAACAACATCCATGCTGGTGGGAAGTTTCAATCAGCGGCTCAGGCTGTTGCTGTGCTGCACACCATAGTGGTGTTACAGGCATACCAAGCTGACCTGCTAAAAGATCTGAATACGTGCGGGACTATTGATGCGGAGGCCTTCTCAGAGCTCCGTCGGAATACAGATCTGTCTCTCCGGGCGACTAAGCTTGACTATATCAGCTTTGGTCACCACAGAGAGGTATCTGTGGCTAAACCTCACAGGCATCAAAGACAGGAACAGAGTGTTCCTGCTTGATGCTTGATGTAAATACAGTCATAGGCAGGTTTCGGGAAGTGAAGAGGCACGAGGAGGCCTTTGGGAAATTTATTTGGGGACACTTATGTAGGGACACAAATTTGTATTTGCTGTGACAAGAGCTACAAACTCTTCTGGGTAAATCAGCACATAGGAGAATGTATAGTCGCACGTCAACTAAGCAGGTAGCTACCTGATAGTGATACAACTATAAAATAGCAAGGTAACCAGTAAAACTAGACAAGACGACTACCCTTGGCTAATTAAAAACAAAAACATACTTTAAGATGCTTCTTTGGATGCTGAAAGCAGGTCGGTTGCTGGCAAGCAGAGGCTGTAGAGCGTGCCACCGCGGTGGCTGAATGGCACCGGGGGTGGTCGGCCAAAACACTTTTATTTTGTATGTGAATGCTGTTTTACGTGAAAATTAAGTGAAGCACAAAGCTTTATTTACAAAATAAACAATAAGTACGCAATTAAATGTTACATCGCAGTTATGGAAACATATGGATTCGTGCCGAACGAGATAGTAGGCTTTGTGAGGTGAGCCAAATTTAAGCTTTGCCTGCGTTTTGCAATGTGGTCACCCAATTTTCCAAAAATTTAACAATAGGCTTACTCAATTTTATTCTATTGGACATGGAATCTCTTCTTCATTTGGAGCTAGTTCCGCATGTTTTCAACCTGCCCATGGGGGGTGGGATCGCACTCACAGCACTTGGCTCGGGCAGCTGCGGGCATTCATGTAAACAGAGCGGTGCGGAGCAAAGTAAATGTTTCAACTTTTCAAATGAATTCTTATGAAAGTTAAGCTTCCATAGGCATAATCTGAAAACGAACCATGAATGTATGCCGCGCCCACACTTACCTCAACTCTTTGCTCTCGTGATGAATGTAATCTGACTTCTGCTGCATTTGTGCTGTGACACTCGCTCGGCTCACTCACATTATATTGAACAGACACGTTCAGTTTTTAATTGTAGAGTCTGTTCTCTAACTGAACTAAATTATTTTATTATTATGAAAATGAAAACAACGGTAGGGGCGGTGCCGCGGTGGGCAAGTGATCCAGTGAACCAGTAGCAGTGGCTTTGGGAGTGGCCTCGTAGGGCAGCGAAGGAAGTGCATTCTGGGAGTTGTTGTCTTTCATCCACATGAGACAAAAATACATTTTCTGGCTTTTCCCAGTCTAGAAGGCACCAAATTCAAAAATAATTTCACATTTCTGCTACATAAATGACCCAGTTTAAATACACATTCATCTTCCCAGCGCTGAATTAGAATATCATCAAAAAGTTGATTTATTTCACTAATTCCATTCAAAAAGTGAAACTTGTATATTATATTCATTCATTACACACAGACTGATATATTTCAAATGTTTATTTCTTTTAATTTTGATGATTATAACTGACAACTAAGGGAAATCCCAAATTCAGTATATCAGAAAATTAGAATATTACTTAAGACCAATACAAAGAAAGGATTTTTAGAAATCTTGGCCAACTGAAAAGTATGAACATGAAAAGTATAAGCATGTACAGCACTCAATACTTAGTTGGGGCTCCTTTTGCCTGAATTACTGCAGCAATGCGGCGTTGCATGGAGTCGATCAGTCTGTGGCACTGCTCAGGTGTTATGAGAGCCCAGGTTGCTCTGATAGTGGTCTTCAGCTCTTCTGCATTGTTGGGTCTGGCATATCGCATCTTCCTCTTCACAATACCCCATAGATTTTCTATGGGGTTAAGGCCAGGCGAGTTTGCTGGCCAATTAAGAACATACCATGGTCCTTAAACCAGGCACTGGTTGATTTGGCACTCTGTGCAGGAGCCAAGTCATGTTGGAAAATGAAATCTGCATCTCCATAAAGTTGGTAAGCAGCAGGAAGCATGAAGTGCTCTAAAACTTCCTGGTATACAGCTGCGTTGACCTTGGACCTCAGAAAACACAGTGGACCAACACCAGCAGATGACATGGCACCCCAAACCATCACTGACTGTGGAAACTTTACACTGGACCTCAAGCAACGTGGATTGTGTGCCTCTCCTCTCTTCCTCCAGACTCTGGGACCCTGATTTCCAAAGGAAATGCAAAATTGACTTTCATCAGAGAACATAACTTTGGACCACTCAGCAGCAGTCCAGTCCTTTTTGTCTTTAGCCCAGACGAGACTCTTCTGACACTGTCTGTTGTTCAAGAGTGGCTTGACTCAAGGAATGCGACAGCTGAAACCCATGTCTTGCATACGTCTGTGTGTAGTGGTTCTTGAAGCACTGACTCCAGCTGCAGTACACTCTTTGTTAATCTCCCCCACATTTTTGAATGGGTTGTTTCACAATCCTCTCCAGGGTGCGGTTATCCCTATTGCTTGTACATTTTTTTCTACTACATCTTTTCCTTCCCTTCGCCTTTCTATTAATGTGCTTGGACGCAGAGCTCTGTGAACAGCCAGCCTCTTTTGCAATGACCTTTTGTGTCTTGCCCTCCTTGTGCAAGGTGTCAGTGGTCGTCTTTTGGACAACTGTCAAGTCAGCAGTCTTCCCCATGATTGTGTAGCCTACAGAACTAGACTGAGAGACCATTTAAAGGCCTTTGCAGGTGTTTTGAGTTAATTAGCTGATTAGAGTGTGGCACCAGGTGTCTTCAGTATTCAACCTTTTCACAATATTCAAATTTTCTGAGATACTGAATTTGGGATTTTCCTTAGTTGTCAGTTATAATCATCAAAATAAAAAAATAAAAATAAACATTTGAAATATATCAGCCTGTGTGTAATGAATGAATATAATATACAAGTTTCACTTTTTGAATGGAATTAGTGAAATAAATAAACTTTTTGATAAACTTTTTGATATAGTTTAATAGTTTAAAAACAAACTATTCTACACTGATGGCAATTTGTTAACAACAATAACACGCAGAGCTGCATGTAGCCTTTTGGTATATGTGCTCATATTTGTAAACAATGGAAATTAATTTGTTTATTTTGAGAACATTTTGTAACAAGACATTTGTAATCTTTGCATGTTTCAGTTTTACAAAAAAGAGAAAGAAGAGGAAAGAAGATGACTTGATGTCAAAGATGACTTGATGTCAAGTCAAGTCATCTTTTTTACAGAATTTGATTCGGCTGCTCTGGTGAAAACAGTGACGTTATCCAGCTAATTTCAATTATCATATAGTGTCAATGCGGGCAGGTCCAGTAATATAGTTGAAATTTAAGTGTCCCCAACTGAGCAAGCCAAAAGCCAAAGGCGACGGTGGCAAGGAACCAAAAGTCCTTCAGGGCCAGAATGGAGAAAAAAAAAACCTCAGGGTGCCAGTTCTCCTCTGTCAGGGTCAGGGTGCCAGTTCTCCTCTGGCCGACAAACAAATGGTGTATAATTATGATTCTGGCAACATTACAGGTCAGAAGTCATATTTGATAAATAGATATTCATAAGATTATTCGAAAGATTGGAGTCGTCACGCCGGAGACAGGTTTAATGAGGATGTTGTGTCGATGTGGCCTTAACAGGGGGAGTTTAATTGACACGCTCTCTGCAGACACTTCAGGGATGTGCAGGTCATGTCCAGGCGTAGGTCCACAATCTGGTCTGGATACGGCCCGGATCCGTCTGACTGCAGTGAACCTCGGGATAAACTGAGAGACTAACATTAACGTAGACGCTATTCTTCTTATGATGTAACAAGTACATCAGGTGTTATGGGAAGTGTTCCCAGTTTACTTTTGCAAGACTAAAATGTGATGACCGAAACATGTTGAAATATGAAATATAAGCATGTAGGCAACCTTACAATGCTAAAAAAAAATACACATGTATGACACAAGGATGTTTGTATGCTCTACAATATAAAACACAGTACGATATAAACGTGTTTACTCTGTAAAAAATATGAATATTAGAATGTTTAGACCAGTGTTTATTGTGAAATACTGTTTGTGGATAGTTTGTGGACACATCTCAAATGTAGCTGTTTATAATGTGCTAAACAATAATGTTTCATAGAGTAAATGGTCTCTGTAAGCGCTGAGATTGAGTCAATTATGATGTGCATTTAAAAAAAGCAAAACACGCCAAACATTACATGTTTTTACTCCAAACTCACTTCATAACGTTATGTGTTTGAAATAATTTAAATTGGGATCCAATTTAAAGTGGCTTCTTATCACAGAATGAGGCAGACAGTATATTTGTCATGGTTCTGTTTGTTTAGTTTAATTTTCATAGACTTTTAGGCTGAATCCGAAATCGCCCCCTAAACCCTCATTCACTATTGAAGGAGTGAATGAAAACGAGTGAGTGAATTCGGACAGCCGCTGTGTGTGCATTAGTTGTATACTTGTTATCGCGGTGCAATGTGGGATTGAATGAGTGCACTCGATTATGTCCACTATGGTTTCGGACACCTCTGCAAATGATAGTGGTGTCCTATTTGAGGGTACAGGGGGCGATTTTGGATTCAGCCTTAGTTTTGTTTTCCCTAGTCATGTGTTTCTTTCTTTTTGTTTCCCACCACTCATTAGTTTCTATGGACACTGATTATTCTCACAGTTGCTTGTCATTGAGTTCATTATCTCTGTGTATTTAGGTTCCTCCTTTTTCACTCTTCAGTTGTCGGTTTTTGTTTGTGTTATGCTAAGTTGTATACTCTGAGTTTATTCTTTTATTAAATACCTTTGTTTTAGAACTTTTGTCTCATCTAGTCAAAGTCATCTCATCTAGAAAGTATTCTATATATAATCAATCCTATGTTGATTAGAATTGCATCATAAATATACTTTATTCCCAAAGTATATTTTCAATACCCGAGATGGCTTGAAGAGCACAGATAAAACATATATTGTCACAACCGTGTGTTTATTGTCTTCATATTTAATAAGTCAAAGCATTTCTATCTTTTATTCAGCTATAACAGATAGTTGTATTAGGGATATCCTGGAACATCATAAGTCACATTACTTCTGTGAGGCATATTTGAACTTTATGTTCGAGGGCACCCTCCAGCTTCCAGTATGAATTAAACATGCATAACACTCCTAATTATTTATAGTTATAGACTGCCTGCATTTTTCTCAAAAAATAAAAGTTTTCTGTAAAGTACAATTATTATTATTATTATTGTTATTTTATGTAGCCCTACAAGTAGGCACAACAAACCTGGTGTTCTTTATATTTTTGTGATATATAGTTCACAATATGTTTCACGTCTATTTGTAGCATCTCTCGAGTGTGCACTCCATATTATGTTTATAGACTTAACCTCTTCTTATTTAATGGTGTGTTGCAAGATTTATTTATAAATATTTATACATGTATATGTATATATTTATTTGTCGACTTAATGGCGTACTTTTCAAGGAACAGAGTTACAGCCAGGTAACCCGATTCAATTCTTGTCTTTTCAATTCAATGTCTTTTCTTGAGTAGTGCGTGTGATTATGTGTGCGAAGGTTGAATAAATGATAAAAAGTTTTATGTATCTGTTTTAAGTTTGGACACTGATGTTTTCACATATAGAAACAAACTCTGTGTTTTTATTGAAGGGTTAAATTAGTTTTAATTGCTGCATAATGAGAAATAATCACAGGAGAGTGCACTCGCTAACACTCCACTCAATGAATTCACACAATGCACAAAAACAATGCTAATAGACAATAAAATATCACCCTAATCATTAAGCAGAACATGCAACTGTCTGAGATTTAACAAAAAGTTGTTTTGCTTTAATGAATGTGATCTTTATGAATCTGAATCTTACAACATATATTATATGTTGCAATAATTATTTATAAATATTTATACATTTATATATTTATGTGTCGATGTACATAAAGTGAACCTGGTTGGTTGGGTTTCCATGTTTTATGGGGAATTTCCATTGACATAATGGTTTTTATACTGTGCAAACTGCGTATTCTAGCCCCTAACCCTACCTCTAAACACAACCCTCACAGAAAACTTTCTGCATTTTTATATTTTAAAAAAACAACATATTTAGTATGATTCATAAGCTGTTTTTCTCATGGAGACCAAAAAGAAAATGTCCCCACAAGGTCAAAAAATACTGGTATTACTATCTTCTGACAGGACATTTGGTCCTCACAATACAGGGTTTACCGGGACCACACACACACACACACACACACACACACACACTCCCCCTGTTTGGCCAGTCTGTAGTCTTGAAGCCTAAGGGACCGGGTAAACACTTTATTTGCAATTTCCTCAGAATTTACATCGGCACTGTTGCTTGTACACACATAGAGACACATACAAACACATTCCAGCATGAGACTATAAATAGAAAGTTAGAATTTACCTTTGTCTTTTTCTACTACCCCAAAGCCACACTATATGTGATGAAATGACATGTTATTTTTAGCATATAAACTTAGCAGGGTTGTCTGATATGTTTGTGGCTGGAGTGGGCTCAGGGTCAAAAGAATCCAGCTGGTTAGAAGGTTTGTATATGTTAAGAAAACGAACAAATATGCATAAAACAGTGATAGTGCTCGGCTCAGTTCAGCCAAACGCAGTCTGTATCTCAGATTCTTTGTCTAAATTTTAGTGCTGCTGGTCTTTAAAATGTTCACTTTGAGCCTGTTGCAAATGTCTGTTATTATAGGTGCATTTATTTTTAATTGCAATAAGGTTCCACATTAGTTAACATTAGTTAATGCATTTGAAAACATTAAAGGGGACGTATTATGTCGAAATGGTGTTTCAACATAAATGTGTTGGCAGTGTGTGTACACAACTACCCTGTAATGGTAAAAAATCTTTTTTAATTCCCATAAATCATAAGCAGTGTCTCAAAAAAGTTTGCAGATTCTACCTTTTGTGACATCACAAAATGCTAGGCCCCGCCCAAGGCTGCTGACAGTTATGTCAGCTCTGCCCTGTTAGTGTAAAGCCCGCCCTCAGTGAGCTGTACACAGTCTGCCATGTTCTCCTCACCAGAACATTTAACAGCATTCAAGTAAGAAATGTCAAGTCAAGTCACCCTTATTTATATAGCGCTTTTTACAATGGCGATTGTTTCAAAGCAGCTTCACAGTGTTAACAGGAAAATAATGCAACACAATTTGATTCGGCTGTACATCCGCTCTGGTGAAAACGGTGATGTACTTTAATACTCACGGGACACTCCGTCTGACATCCAGCTTTCTGTGCGTGTGCTTCGGATATGTGTGCTCAGAAAATCATACATCAGAAGTTTAGACTGATAATGCATTCAAATAATAAACTTTCATGATGATGAAGAACGTCTCGGTTACATATGTAACCCTCGTTCCCTGGGGAGGGAACGGAGATGTTATGTCAGTGACTGACGAATGGGGGTTTTGCTTAGAATCCTATCACCAACGGCAATGAAATGCCATGGGTCTGCGGAATGTGCATAGTGTAGCTCCGCCCCACCCTGTGGGTATATAAGGAGGGACGCTGGCAATCTCGCATTATGTTACCTGCTGAGGAGCCGAGACTGAACTCCTGGCCGTTCCAGCGGTACAGCGAATGTGGCAGAGGGACGTAACTTCTCCATTCCCTCCTCAGGGAACGAGGGTTACATACATAACCGAGACGTTCTCTTTCATTCAGTCACTCCGAGTTACATCAGTGACTGATGAATGGGGGTCCAATCTGATCATGCCACCCGGTTGTCTTCCAGTTCCCTGCGCAAGTCGGAGCTCCCTGTCGTGAGACTAGCACGGATGAAGGACTCGACTTAACACAGAAATACCAAGGAAGTATATCCCACGTGGAAATATGCAAACCATGCCTGTCCGCAGGGAGGACTTAAGAATACACATATGACCCACAAGCGGGATGCATATGGAGAACTCTGGGTATCCAGCCGAAGGTGGAATATTTCAACCCCAAGGACTTGCCAAGGGAAAGACACCTGCTCAGAGAGGCTTACAGTGGGAAAAACATGTGGGGGTTGCCCAGAGGGGGAACCATGCACATGGAGGCACCTAGCCTAACACGAGGGCTGACAGAGCGGGCATGCACTCTGGTGTTGGCAGAGGTGCTGGATTAACTTCGGGGGAAACTCACCTGAGGAAGTATCACACA
Organism: Paracanthobrama guichenoti; assembly: GCA_018749465.1. NCBI lineage: Eukaryota > Metazoa > Chordata > Actinopteri > Cypriniformes > Gobionidae > Paracanthobrama > Paracanthobrama guichenoti. The sequence goes on along the minus strand of CM031960.1, from coordinate 18,654,531 downwards.
TATCCAGTCCGTGGAGTGGAATGGCAAGCAAGGTGAAGACATCGAGCTGGTCCTAGTTACTGGCTACTGGAAGCGAGTACACGGGAGGACACTGGCTCCACTCGAATATTATAAAATCTGGCAAATGTGTTGGGTGTCGCCCAGCCTGCAGCTCTGCAGATGTCTATTAGTGAGGTGCCATGCGCTAGAGCCCAGGAGGAAGCCACACTGAGGCGACTGAGCAATACAAGTTTAATGGCCTCAGTCTGTGTTCACCTGTCTTGTAAACACAGGTGAACACATTTTCAACAAATTTAACGAATTTGTGATAAAGAATGATATATACTGGTAACGTTGCTATGGCATATGCAGTGATGGGGCAAAATCAATGACGGGCCGCCACAGTGGTCTCATATCAAGGGTTAAAGAGGTAGCCCTGAGAACCATGTGGACCCACTGTACATTCCATAGACAAGCCTTAGCTGCCAAGAAGATGCCAAATGATCTTTGCAGTGTCGACGAAGCTGTGAAAATTGTTAACCTGATTAAAGCACAACCTTTAAATGCTTGTCTTTTCCACATTTTATGCGATGAATTGGGAACACATGGGGCAGAGTTCTATCACGACTTTTTGATTTGCGTAAAGAAGTACTGCTTTTTCTGTAAAATGTTCAATCCCCATGGGCACAGCGCATGAGCAATTGGACTGAAAGGTTGGCTTATTTGTCAGACATATTCGAATGGTTCAGCACACTTAATACATCATTGCAGGGCAGAGACAGAAATGTGTTTTTGGCATATGAGCAAGTGTCCTTGTTCAGGAGAAAGCTGGATCTATGGGAGAAACACTTGAGGGGTCTGTGTCAGCAATTCACACACTATTTTTTCTGACGAGACAATCCAGGATGAGTGGATTCACAATACATTCAAGTTCAAGCCAGCAGAAAGTGACAAACTGTCTATACAAGATGAAGAGGCTTTGATTGATCAGACTCATGAACTGGAGCAAATGATGACACACTCTTCCATTGGCCATTTCTGGCTCTCTGTTCCCTGAACTCACACAAATAGCACTAAGGAAACTTTTACCATTCTTTTCAACTTATCTGTGTGAATCAGGATTTTGTTCTATGACTTTCATCAAGAACAAATATTGTTCATGTGTTCAAGTGGAGGATGACCTTCGTCTATTTCTGATGTCACTACAGCCACAAATTAGTCTTCTCTGCGGAACGAGGAAACAAATGCATACTGCTCACTAAGGTAGGGATATAATTATGTAAGCATATTAATTAATAGTAGAGATATTTACATTTTGCCGTTGTTTTCTTTCCCCACTCTCTGTTACAGATCATCTGACTGTTTTGACTGGAATGGACAGTTCTTACAATTTTAAATTGCTATGAGCTTTGATCTGTTCTTTTCATATGGAAGTATCATTGTTTCTGTTTCATTATTTTAATCTTTGTTTTAAAAAGCGTTTCATTATTCTAAGTTTTAAAATGTTTAAATTTGTATTATTCTGAAAATAACTGCACTTTTCATGTAAACACAAACAATGATAAAAGTGAGGAGTTAACTGTCTGACATTGCTGTCTGATTTGTGGGATGCACATCCAGGACACGAAGCTCCCGTTCCACCACATCCCAAAGATGCTCTATTGGGTTGAGATCTGGTGACTGTGGGGGCCATTTTAGTACAGTGAACTCATTGTCATGTTCAAGAAACCAATTTGAAATGATTCGAGCTTTGTGACATGGTGCATTATCCTGCTGGAAGTAGCCATCAGAGAATGGGTACATGGTGGTCATGAAGGGATGGACATGGTCAGAAACGATGCTCAGGTAGGCCGTGGCATTTAAACGGTGCCCAATTGGCACTAAGGGGCCTAAAGTGTGCCAAGAAAACATCCCCCACACCATTACACCACCACCACCAGCCTGCACAGTGGTAACAAGGCATGATGGATCCATGTTCTCATTCTGTTTACGTCAAATTCTGACTCTACCATCTGAATGTCTCAACAGAAATCGAGACTCATCAGACCAGGCAACATTTTTCCAGTCTTCAGCTGTCCAATTTTGGTGAGCTTGTGCAAATCGTAGCCTCTTTTTCCTATTTGTAGTAGAGATGAGTGGTACCCAGTGGGGTCTTCTGCTGTTGTAGCCCATCCACCTCAAGGTTGTGCATGTTGTGGCTTCACAAATGCTTTGCTGCATACCTAATGAGTGGCTATTTCAGTCAAAGTTGCTCTTCTATCAGCTTGAATCAGTCGGCCCATTCTCCTCTGACCTCTAGCATCAACAAGGCATTTTCGCCCACAGGACTGCTGCATACTGGATGTTTTTCCCTTTTCACACCATTCTTTGTAAACCCTAGAAATGGTTGTGCATGAAAATCCCAGTAACTGAGCAGACTGTGAAATACTCAACAACCATGCCACGCTCAAAATTGCTTAAATCACCTTTCTTTCCCATTCTGACATTCAGGTTGGAGTTCAGGAGATTGTATTGACCAGGACCACACCCCTAAATGTATTGAAGCAATTTCCATGTGATTGGTTGATTAGATAATTGCATTAATGAGAAATTGAACAGGTGTTCCTAATAATCCTTTAGGTGAGTGTATTTAGAAAATTCCTATCCATACATGTTGCTTGTCCTAAAACATTACACTCAGGGCAAGTTTCCTCATTCAAGCAACTAAGCAAAGTGCTTTAGGTCAAAAGATAGCACAAATGCAATTCAGAAAGTAGGGGAGAGCGGAGCACAACCTAATGCTTTTTGACTTTCTCAGTTTGTGTAAATCCACTTGGGGTAAATCCACCCACATTTTTCACACGTCTAGTACAAATATGTGGTTCTGTTTCATTAATACAGTGTAAACTTTTTTTTTGATTTACTCCAAAAGAATGGAAGTGAAATGTTATAACATGCCCCATAGGTTGGGTACATTGTAACATGATCAAATGACAGCTTAAAATGTTACCCGATATAATCAAAAAAATATCCAAGACAAACTATAAAATATTTTGTCAATAAAAAACTATTATAATTTTTTTTTTAAATAATGGCATTTTTTAATAATTAAAAATAAACAAATTTTTGAGTTTGACAACAAACACCGCTAAATACGGCTATACAGCAGAGTTCAAAACATAATAATAATGAATAATTTCTGAACATTGATTTAGCCTGTTCTCATGGTTTCTCAAAAGAATTCATAAAAGTATAGAATATAATAGCATATTTCTAATAGGGGCTAAATGTAACGCAGTGTTACAACACACCCCACCTGCAACTGGGATTTAAACCGCGGCTCGCCTCTTCTGCTGTTAGATCAGCATTAAAGAATGAGCTCAACAGTTAAATAACAGATATAAGATTAAAATAATATCAGATTTGTCTTATTTTAAATAAACACAAAAAACAAAGATGAAAAATAAACTTAAGAAATTTACTTTTGCTATGGTTAAATAAATGTTCAGTGATGTCGTCCAAAGATTTCTTAATTTTGGCGCAATTTTTTTCTCTATATAGTGTTGATATGGCAACTAGTAAATACACAAAGTTTCGTCATCCTGGCATGTGTGGAAAGTGTTAAACCATGCGTATTACAACTAACCCTGCGTTAGGTTGTGCCCCGCGCTCCCCTAATATTATGAATTAGTAATAACAAAATATAATACAATATACACTGACACTGCTAATAAATGTATATTTTATATTTATAAAAGCCTGTTTTGACCTTGATGGCATGTGTGTGGCATCTCTTTTATTATTGTTGTATTCCTCATTGTAATATGAGGACAAAGAAAATAAACATCCCACACAAAGGCATATTTGTTGATTTTTACATAATTTATCATAAAGTTCTTCAGCATAAAGAGACTCTGTATTCCACCCACCCAGAAATGCCACCTGTAATTTACTTCTCCTACATATGTATTTTGCTGCTAATGTGACATTAGGTTTTGAGTCTGTAGTTTTTATCAGTGTTGGTGTGTTCCAGGGACCCAAGCCACATTAGCGGGTGATCTGTCTTCACGGCAGGCATGTTAAGTAGGCTGATGAAAGCTATCTCTCTGCATTCCTGCTTTGACACTGCCACTCACAGATATCTGCACCTATAATGAAGTGCTGATTTAGCTGATGAACCACGGATAGAGATCAGAGATGGGATGCAAAGATTGAGTACGTAGACATACTCTCACAGCAAAACACATATTTGTGCCCCTGCATAAGCACGTCCTTACATTGTTACTTTTGATCTTTATGAAAAGTTTAAGTAAATGAGACAAAACAGAGAGAGACAGAACAACATAAAAAGATAAAACTTTTAGTACAGAGAGCTACTGTTGGCAACTGAACTGACATCAGCTCAACAATTACACTATTTTCTTTTAGAGCTGCCATACAGCCGAAATTAACTCCGTTTACATCATAATTTGTTCGCTTATTGCTGTAAAGCTGTAAAGAGTTAACCAGGTAATGAGACACAGCTGAAAATAATGAAGCATAATGAGTCAGGGCAATGGGTTATGGGAAATATAACCAAATATACAAAATGGCGCCGCTGTGTTTGGTCGCCGTTCAGGTCGCTCCGCGAAGACTGTGCTTTTATTTACTATTTTACTTTCTTTTACTCTCAGTTTTTACAAACTTATCATCTGCATTGATCTACTACGACAGCAAAACTCTTTTGGACATTGGTTACCTCTACACTGGACTGTTTCAGGACACTTTCGCCGATCCTCTGTGGCCATCTGAGATTCTTCGGAACGCCGAGTTGAACAATGGCCAGAGCCAGCGGCGTAGAACAAAGAAACACCGTGGGAAACGTGCTGGTATCCGTAACAGACTGAGGAAAAGGGCATTCAGACCTCCTCTCCCGAGCATTCTTCTAGCAAATGTTCAATCCTTGGATAATAAGATGGACGATCTTAGAGCCAGGATAAGTTTTCAACGGGACATGAGAGACTGTAATATCTATTGTTTGTCTGAAACATGGCTCACGCCCGCGGTCCCGGACACAGCTGTGACGCCGCCGGAGAACTTCTCTGTTTTTCGGATGGACAGAACAGCCGAGGCCGGTAAATCCAAAGGCGGTGGAGTGTGTTTCATGATCAACAAGAAATGGTGCGATCCCAGGAACATCACCATTCTCTCGCGGTCCTGCTCGCCTCATCTGGAACATTTAACAATCATCTGCCGCCCATTCTATCTGCCTAGGGAGTTTTCTGCGGTTGTCGCGACCGCCGTTTACATCCCACCGCAGGCAGACACAGCGCTGGCTTTATCTGGCCTTCATGATGTTGCCAGCGGCGTCATAAACCAACATCCCGGACGCGGCATTCATTGTCGCGGGCGATTTTAACAAAGCAAACCTAAAGAAAGTCCTGCCAAACTTTCACCAGCACGTCTCCTGCCCCACACGAGGAGCAAACACACTGGATCACTGCTACTCTCCGTTTAAGAACGCCTATAAAGCGCGGTCACTTCCAGCGTTGGCAAATCGGATCATGCCGCCATTTTCCTCACTCCCGAATACAAACAAAAGCTCCTCCAGGAACCCCGGTGAGGCGGAAGTTAAGCGTTGGTCGCCCCACTCAGAGACCGTGCTTCAGGCAGCTCTTGATGACGTTGACTGGGACATGTTCCGAGCGAGTTCAGCTGACGTAAGCGAGTTCACAGACGTGGCGCTTTGCTTCATCAACACGCTTACAGAGCAAGCCACGCAAACAATAACAATAACGTCCTTCTCAAATCAGAAACCGTGGGTGGACAATTCAATCCGCAGCGGCAGTGAACGACGCACTGCTGCTTACAACGCCGGTCTCCATTCAGGGAATATGAATGAATACAGATCGTCCTGTTATGCTCTCAGACGAGCAGTTAAAGCCGCAAAACTCTGTTATAAAGACCGAGTGGAGTCTCATTTCCAACTCAACGACTCATGGCGCATGTGGCAAGGTCTGAGGTCCATCTGCTCCTTTGGATCTAAATCCTCTGCAGAGGCAAGCGTTGATCCGTTGCTCGTGAACGAGTTAAACTCTTTCTATGCTCGCTTTGACTGTAACCGCGCAACGCGACTCCGCCAAGTGGCGGCGTTAGAGGAAATTACTCAGAGCAGCAACAATCACGTGATCTCTGTCTCGGAGGATGAAGTTCGGAGAGCACTCAAGCGTGTGGACGTCAGGAAAGCTGCTGGGCCGGATGGTATTTCAGGTCGTGTTCTGCGGTCCTGTGCTGATCAGCTCACCGGGTTGTTTACATCTATCTTTAATGAGTCCTCGCTACATCTGTGGTCCCCACCTCCTTCAAAAATCCACCATCATCCCTGTCCCTAAGAACAGTAAACCCTCTTGCCTAAATGACTATCGTCCAGTGGCTCTCACGTCTATAGTCATGAAGGTCTTTGAGAGACTCATTAAAAACACCATTTGCGCCTTCATTCCTGACACTTTGGACCCTCTTCAGTTTGCCTATCGTCCCAATAGATCGACTGAAGATGCCATCTCTCATGTCCTCCACTCCTCCCTCACTCACATCGACAGCAAAGTGGGAACTACGTAAGACTGCTATTTATTGACTATAGCTCAGCCTTTAACACCATAGTTCCCACCAAGCTAACCTCCAAACTCCTGGATCTCGGCCTGAATCCTTCTCTCTGCCACTGGATTGAGGACTTCCTCACTGGCAGGCCTCAGGTGGTGAGAATAGGCCAGTCCACCTCCACCTCCATCACCCTGAGTGTGGGAGCTCCACAGGGCTGTGTCCTGAGCCCCCTGCTCTACTCTCTCTACACGCATGACTGTTTGTCCACACACAGCTCCACCTCTATCATCAAATTTGCTGATGATACTGTTGTCCTGGGCCTCATTTCCAACAACAATGAGACGGCATACTTGGACGAGGTGGAGCATCTAACAGCATGGTGCCAGGACAACTGTCTCTCTCTGAATGTTGGCAAGACCAAAGAAATGATTGTGGACTTCAGGAAGAGACAGCAACGGACATACTCCCCCTCATGATCAGCGGGTCACCAGTAGAGAGAGTGAGCAGCTTCAAGTACCTGGGAGTAAACATCTCCGAGGACCTGACCTGGACTGCTCACATTCAGACACAGGTGAAAAAGCCAGGCAAAGACTGTACCACCTGCGCCAGCTGAGGAAATTCAGGCTTTCACCAGCTATCCTGAAAACTTTCTATTTAGGGGCGATAGAAAGTGTTTTAACTCAGTGCATCACAGCGTGGTATGGGAACAGCACCAGTCATGACCGCAAAGCCCTGCAAAGAGTCGTGCGCTTATCCGAGCGTATCTCAGGGTCAGCTCTCCCGTCTCTGCAGGACGTCTACACCAAACGCTGCAAAGGTAGAGCTACCAAGATCATCAAGGACTCTAATCACCCTGCAAACCCTCATTTCACGCTGCTACCATCTGGTAAGCGCTTCCAAGCCTGATGGCCAAAACTGAGAGACTCAGGAGGAGCTTCTTCCCCAGGCCATCAGACTCCTGAACTCAGTCACTTAACATCACGTGACTTCACGCCAGGATAAACATCGATACACTGACATTGCACTGCACTTTCTGTTCTCGTTGTTACTGTGTAACAACCTGTCATAAACCTGTTTGCACATTATACTCTTTATACATTTGTTAACCACATATTTATAAGTCTACAGTTTACTCACTGCAAAGTCTACTTCAATTATTTTATTCCACTTTATCCTTATTTGTTACCTTTTTTCTCTTGACTTGATTATTTATAATTCTACAGATATAGATATATATATATATATATATATATATATATATATATATATATATATATATATATATATATATAGATAGTACTTTTTTTATATCCTATTTCTATTATAATTTCTTCCTTGTGTTTTAACTGTGAATTTGCACTGTCCATGGAGCGGACCTGTTTACATTTCACTGCCGGTTGTATATTCTGTATATAACTGTGTATGTGACAAATAAAACTCTTGAATCTTGAATCTTGAAATGTATGTCATGAAGGGAAAGCAAGAGAGTCGGGAAGAGTGCCCTCTAGTGGAGATCAAGGGCACTCCAGGTGGTGGATGTAACATAGCTGAGGACCACCATGGCCATCGCTTGAACAGGGGGGTACAATTGATGGTGGAAGCACCTCTGGGACCCCCAGTCTAGATATCACCACAGAAATACCAGCTGCTCACACTGACATAAGTGGTGTGTCTGCCAAACTGGAAGCCAGTCTCAAACATGTTGGTTGCTTCAGATGCAAAGTTCATGAAAGCTGAAAACTCTGGTGTGCCATACAAAAAAACATGAAAATGGCTATAACTACGCAGCCCTAAGTCTGATTGACTTGAAAATTGGCATGTGGTGTCTTCATCCAAGTTTCCAAGACTGCCTTTGTGGATATTCGCATATCTCAAAAAACTTGTCCAGCGGCGGCTAATGAGGTTCGAGCAGCTATCAGACAAGGTTAAAGGAGGCTGATCGGAACGAAACTCGCTGGGCCTGTTTGATTTACGGCTTATAGGCCTGTGAGAAATTCGAAAGAAATCGGCCACTCTGCATTTTTCACATGAGTAAAGGATTTGTATACCACACAATTTTTCGCACATGTCCACGACATTCATACCGCATTCTGAGCAACTTTGCCTCTAGGACTGTCTGTCAATCAAATCCTTTGTTAAATATTGGAGATTATTTCAAAACCCAACTTTAGCAAGCTAGTTCTAGGTTTGTGGCTCAACCTCCATAAAACCCCTTTGATACAATTCTCAATGCTCTCTAATTATTATTGTAATTAATAAAATTAATTACAGACACAGGTGAAAAAAGCCAGGCAAAGACTGTACCACCTGCGCCAGCTGAGGAAATTCAGGGTTTCACCAGCTATGCTGAAAACTTTCTATTTAGGGGCGATAGAAAGTGTTTTAACTCAGTGCATCACAGCGTGGTATGGGAACAGCACCAGTCATGACCGCAAAGCCCTGCAAAGAGTAGTGCGCTTATCCGAGCGTATCTCAGGGTCAGCTCTCCCGTCTCTGCAGGACGTCTACACCAAACGCTGCAAAGGTAGAGCTACCAAGATCATCAAGGACTCTAATCACCCTGCAAACCCTCATTTCACGCTGCTGCCATCTGGTAAGCGCTTCCGAAGCCTGATGGCCAAAACTGAGAGACTCAGGAGAAGCTTCTTCCCCCAGGCCATCAGACTCCTGAACTTAACGTCACGTGACTTCACTTCAGGATAAACATCGATACACTGTCATTGCACTGCACTTTCTGTTCTCGTTGTTACTGTGTAACAACCTGTTATAAACCTGTTTGCACATTATACTCTTTATACATTTGTTAACCACATATTTATAAGTCTACAGTTTACTCACTGCACAGTCTACTTCAATTATTTTATTCCACTTTATCCTTATTTGTTACCTTTTTTTTTCTCTTGACTTGATTATTTATAATTCTACAGATATAGACATATATATATATATATATATATATATATATATATATATATATATATATATATATATATATATATATATATATATATATATATATATAGTACTTTTTTTTATCCTATTTCTATATAATTTCCTCCTTGTGTTTTTAACTGTGAATTTGCACTGTCCATGGAGCGGACCTGTTTACATTTCACTGCCGGTTGTATATTCTGTATATAACTGTGTATGTGACAAATAAAACCCTTGAATCTTGAATCTAATTATTATTTTTTATAATTATTAATAATGATCAAAACATTTTAAACTTTAGCCTTTGGATAGCTATAGATGGTTTGTTTAGAAAATAGGCTTGGCAAAGTCTAACCAAGCCTATCATTCATAAACGAAGACTCTTAAAGTTCATCATTAGATGAGCACATGCAGCACATGATTCTAAAGAGGCATGCAAACTTTTGCCTTGAAAAAGGTGTAAAAATGCTGTATTTCTATGGCAAATCTTCCTGCCTGATTTGCATAGAATTTCACAAAAAAATGGGTGAGCATTCTAACATAGCATGGAAACTTTTATGGACATTGGGCCATAGGTGCCACTTTAACTGTTATAAACGTGAAAAACACAATTTTAAATATAGCGAAATTACATTTAAATGACTGAAAATGGTCTGCTCTATGTAGAACTTCAGCATATGCGACATATGATTCTTAACAAGCATGCAAATTTTTATGAAGATCAGACCATTGCTATAACTGTTAAAAATATATTTCCTATAATAAATTGCCTGTATTGACTGTAAATGGTCTTTTCCTTCTATGATTTAAGTGGTTACATGCTTGCTAAATAAAACATAATATCTTTTTACGCTATGTGCTTAAAGGCCATAAAACGCTTAAATGTGAACATCAGAACTGGACCAGGAGCAATGGAAGAAGGTGGCCTGGTCTGATGAATCATGTTTTTATTTGCATCACAAGGATGGCCAGGTGCGTGTGCATCGCTTACCTGGGGAACACATGGCACCAGGATGCACTATGGGAAGAACGCAAGCCGACGGAGGCAATATGATGCTTTAAGCAATTTTCTGCAGGTAATCCTTGGGTCCTGCCATCCATGTGCATGTTTCTTTGACACGTACCACCTACCTAAGCATTGTTGCAGACCATGTACACCCTTTCATGGAAACGGTATTCCCTGGTGGCTGTGGCCTCTTTCAGCAGGATAATGTGCCCTGCCACAAAGCAAAAATGGTTCTGAGGAGCACAACGAGTTTGTGGTGTCGACTTGGCCTCCAAATTCCCCAGATCTCAATCCAATCAAGCATCTGTAGGATGTGCTAAACAAACAAGTCCGATCCATGGAGACCCCATCTCGCAACTTATAGGACTTAAAGAATCTGCTGCTAACATCTTGGTGCCAGATACCATAGCACACCTTCAGGGGTCTAGTGGAGTCCATGCCTTGACGGGTCAGGGCAGTTTTGGCAGCAAAAGGGCGACCAACACAATATTAGGAAAGTGCTTATAATGTTATGCCTGATCAGTGTATATAACTAACCAAATAAATAATTTTCACATGCATTTATGTCATTTCATAAATTCTCTTTTTTATTATCTTGAAATTTTGTAGCTGCACAATAATGTAAGCCTATGTGTTTGTGCATTCAGTGGTTTTTTTTAACTCGTCACTTTTTTCTGTTTCATTAGAATCTTAAAAAAACATACTTTTAACACCACTGAAAGTTCATTGATAAGAAAAGACATCATGAACTTAAAAATATGAATCTCACTAAATAATATTTTTCTTTTGATTATATATTCACTTAAGTTATCCATGGAAAAGACAGGAAAGATATGCTGCTTAGAAACATTTTCAGGGAGGTAACGCTCATACTCCCAATAGTCCACACTGATGTTTGCTTTGCTTGAGTTGGCCCAACAAGGTTTGCCCATGTTCTGTTATTTTCCCATGTTGCAAAGCCACATCCAGGCCTCTACAGAAAAGAAGATTCTATATTGTACTCATGGGCTGAGTTTTCCCTGTACTATGAGCCAGATTTAATCAGTTTAAACTGACTTTATTTCTGATTTATCATATAAGAAACTCCACATTTCTGGCACTATTACTGTTAGTGTTTTCCAGGCAGGCAATATTTCCAACAAGCAAGAACACCACAGGCCCACATGGAGCTGACCATTCCACTGATTTACTTCCAGAAAGTAACTGTGAGCATGAGTGCATTTATGTGAGTGCATGTATGTTTTTTTTTTTTTTGTTCCAATGTTTGTTTATTTGTTTTTAAGAGAACAATATCTTGCAAAGTTCTCGTTTCAACAACTTCAACGTTTTAATAGCTGTAAAAAGCCTTTTTTTTTTTACTTGATTTAAAACAACACCATATTTATAAGATAAGATCATATAGATAGAAAGCATGCAAAACTACTGCCCTCTAGTGAACAAAATGCAACACATTCTATATTTGCATGTCTACTTCAATACAGAAAATGAACATAAAAACACAACTGGGGAAAACTAGCTTTTCTGTAGCTCAAACAATAAGAGCATGGTGCTAGCAATGCCAAGGTTATAGGTTCGATTCCCAGGGAAAGCAAGAACTGACAAAAATGTAAAAATGTGTACCTTGAATGCAATGTAAGTCGCTTTGGATAAAAGTGTCTGCCAAATGCATAAATGTAAATAAAAAAAAACATACAATTAAAATTACAGAAACAAGTTCCAAATCACCATTTCAACCAATTATCTTAGTTTTGCTCTCTCAATAAATATATTTAAATAATTATGATATTTTACAAACGTATACCTGTAATGCACTGTCAGTTGTTTATAATGTTAGCGTCTTCAAAATGCATGAATTATAATTATTATATTACTGCTAGCACTATTACTTAGACCTACAGTAAGGACCTTAGGTGTGAAGTGTTCATATTATACAATACTCTCAGGACTCGTATGTTTACACTTAGGGAGGTGATATACTCATATACACTACCTCATATGCTCCGATTATGGTTGTCAGGAGATCAAAGCACAACTCCCCAGTGTGAAGTTGTCGACTAATTAATTGTTTCCACTTTCCAGACTGCTTATTAAAGACTAGCACACATGTACTCTCTCAAACACACACACACACACACACACACACACACACACACACACAGGCACCTCACCGGACTTCACCACCAGATGGTCTTTTCATTAATCTCTGAATGAGATCCCTTTACATGCATCAAATCATTCATCTATGACTCTCTTCTCCACCTTTTTACCTTCTGTGACGTTTAATCCCTCGGATCTGGTTTGTTTTTACAGTGATTTGAGCTTTGAAGTGTCCAGATGGATGGGTGTGAAAGACGTGGGAGTGAGCATGTGCACACATGATCCAGGCCACGCACAACTTGTACTTATACTTGGTCCGTTCTTTTGGTACTTGAAGTACAGATGGTTCTCTTGGAGGGATCTTATATTCTGAACAGTTTATGTGATGTTTGTTGTTCTAGGTCCTTTCTTGGTAATTATTCTCTTTTTTTCTTTTTCTTTTTATCATGCTAATTGATTCCATTAAGTGTCGCAGGCTGCCTGAATACATTACTCTGATTTGATCTGTAATGGGGGCTGTGTGTCATTATGCGGATGTCCCCATCAATTTCATGTATCATAGATGTTTACCCACAGTTGTGGCTGTGTTTGAATTTTCTTTTTAAATTAGCATTTTAATGAGCAGAGTTTACCCAGGGCCTCTGTTCTGGCATTAGCTGACTGCAACTTTATACGTTCCACTAAAAATATTTGAAAGTGGTTTGTTACAGAAGGAAGGATGGACATGACATTTAGTCCAAGAGGTCCATCTAGTGGCATAACCTTAAGATTGAGTTTCCACACATGAGAGATGTTGGGTCTGATTCTGCTGGTGTCTTTGACGTCGGTAAATGCTTGAGGGAAGTGTCAGTAAGTGATCTGGACTGGAGGATGTGTGTTTGTACTGATTAACCAAGCAACTACAAGGGTGTCGGTGTGAATGAAACTGACTGTCAAGGAAATGATAAATCAAACAAAGGCATAGCCAAAAAACATACCTCAATTCTGTTTTTCTAAACATTTTAGTTTCCTGTTGATATATCAATAACTTTATCACTCCCCACACCCCACCAAATATAATTTGGTTGCCTTTAAAACAGAAGTGATTGTGAACATTATCATTGTTTACTTTGTAGTTTTTAATAAAGCACAGGACATTTGCATAAATAAATTAACCCAATAATAAGGTACGGTGAGTTTAGAATGTTTTCATTCTTCACTTTTGCTTTTACAAAATTCTCCACAAAGTATTTTTCTAATTCCACACTCTGTGCAAACTGCGTTATTTTTAAAGGAACTGTATGTAAGAAATGTATTTCAATTAATCATAAAATGGCCCTGATATGTCACTAGACATTAAGAAGATTCAAGATTCAAGAGTTTTATTTGTCACATACACAGTTATATACAGAATATACAACCGGCAGTGAAATGTAAACAGGTCCGCTCCATGGACAGTGCAAATTCACAGTTAAAAACACAAGGAGGAAATTATATAGAAATAGGATAAAAAAAAGTACTATCTATATATATATATATATATATATATATATATATATATATATATATATATATATATATATATATATATATATTGTCACAGATCCAACCATGTCCCTCACACCAGACTCAATCACTCCTCCCACACGGTCCCAATCACCCGAGTTCTGAAACACCTGTCACTAATCACCAACACCCTTAAATGTTGCCCTCAGCCTGCACTCACTGTCCGGTCTCGTCTCTGACAACCCGACTCCCACGCTTGTGGTTCCTATTCCGTCTTGCCTGTGTTCCAGTATCATCTCCGTGATCGCTTTCTTCCACCTGGACAACACCACCTGGATCTCCACTACATTTAAGCCCTTTTCTGTCTCTCTTCAGTCCCTTCCGTGCCTCTTCAGTGGTTTGCTATTAATAAACATACCTGGAGTCACTTACGCCCGCGTCCGCCTGTTTATCATGACAGAAGACCGGACCCCTCAGCAGACCGAAGATATAATCGGCGGAGCGGCAGCTCCAGCAGCCGCTCCAGAACGAAACCCATTATTCGACTTAATGCAAGCCTTCCACCATGTCCTGCAGAGTGCTTCTTCTACATCTGCCTCACCCAGTCCCATGGCTCGCCAGCGCCCTTCGGTGGTAAGGCGGAAGAATGCAGCGGTTTCTTTTGCAGTGTCAGTTATATTTCGAAATTAATGCACGCCAGTTTGAGACCGAACGAGCCAAGATCGCTTTTATCATCTCGCTATTTAACGGACGCGGCGCTTCAGTGGGCGCGCGCTATCTGGGACTCCAACAGCCCTGTCACGCAATCACTCACAGTATTCGTAAGTCACTTCAAGGATGTGTTCGGTCACGCTAATGACACAATCTCCACTAACGACCAACTTCTCAGTTTACGACAAGGCCACCAGTCCATCCAAGATTACTCTCTGCAGTTCCGCACCCTTGCGGCGTCAAGCGGCTGGAATGAGACGGCCCTACTGGCAGTCTACCGCCAGGGGCTTGACCCCGGATCCGTGTTCACCTCTCCATCTATGATGACAGTTATGGTTTGGAAAGGTTTATTCAGAAATCCATCTTAATAGCACAAAACCTCTCCACCTGTTCTAGAGAAACCCTGCATTACACGCCCGTCTCCACCAAGGGCACCAGATCCTCCAGCACCAGAACCTATGCAGCTGGACCACTACCGACTAACACCTGCAGAGAGAGGGAGAGACGTATTCGATTGCACCTATGTCTGTACTGTGGTGGAGAGGGTCATACCCGCATCCAGTGTCCGACCCGACCACCACGCCCAGGGGTGAGTACGATTCACACTATGCCGGTGATCCACAAGATGTCCCTAACGAAGGTTCTAGTCACTGTCAATGATCTCTCTGTCTCAGCCTCGGCGTTGATGGATTCTGGCTCGGCGGGAATTTCATATCCACCAACCTACTTAACAGACTGAAAGCCCGCAAGACCCGCCTTGATCGTCCCTTCCGAGCCCATAACATCCTAGGAAAGCCCCTGGGCCATGGATGCATTCGCACGCCTCCTCCCTATTCAGCTCCAAATCGGCTGGCTCCACCTAGAGGAACTTACTTTTCTGGTGCTGGAAGGAGCCACTACGGACATCGCCCTGGGGCGCCCGTGGATGTCCAAACATTCCCGATGATCTGCTGGGACTCAGGTGAAGTGTTAAAATGGAGCTCTTTCTGCTTAACGAACTGTCTTTCAACCATCGTCAGGAAGTCCCAACCCGCTGAGACCTCCGACAGAATCACTCAACTCCCGCCGCTTCCACATCCATTGAGAGCCCACAGAATTCTTCGTCGCCTCCTGAGATCCCTGCCGAATACCGGGCGTTCCAGGACGTGTTTAGTAAACAACGGGCCACGGAACTTCCACCTCACCGCCATGGGACTGTGCCATCGACCTGCTGCCTGGGGCCACCTTCCTCGGGGACGAATCCACGCCCTGTCCATCCCGGAGCAACAGGCCATGGATGAATATATCAAGGAGGCTCTTCAACAAAAGTTCATTCGTCCATCTACTTCCCCTGCCGCTTCAAGCTTCTTCTTCGTGGGTAAGAAGGACGGAGGCTTGAGGCCCTGTATCGATTATCGACACCTGAACACGCCACGGTCAAATTCCGTATCCACTGCCCTGGTCCCCGCCGCTCTGGAGCAGCTGCGGGGCTCGCATTTTCACTAAACTAGATCTACGCGCAGCGCCTACAATCTAATCCGGATCAGAAGAGGAGATGAGTGGAAAACAGCGCTCATTACACCCTCAGGACACTACGAATACCTCGTCATGCCATTCGGTCTGGCAAATGCTCCTGCAGTATTCCAAGGTTTCATGAACGAGATCTTCAGAGAATTCCTCAACGTCTTCGTCATCGTGGTACCTGGATGACATTCTTGTCTACTCAAAGAACATCATTGAACACCATCAACACGCCAAACAGGTCCTGACCAAGCTCCGCCAATACCACCTCTTCCTGAAGCTGGAGAAATGCGAGTTCCTCCGCAGCAGCATCCAGTTCCTCGGTTATATCATCACCCAGAGCGGCGCCAAGATGGACCAGGGAAGGTGCGCGGCACGGAACTGGCCCAAACCCACCTCCATCAAGGAACTTCAACGCTTCTTAGGATTTGCCAACTTCTATCGCCGGTTTATAAGAAACTTCAGTATCATCAGCGCACCATTGACATCTCTTCTACGAAACGGGCCCAAGTCTCTGTCCTGGACACCAGAAGCCAACCAAGCTTTCCAGACCCTCAAGCATGCCTTCTGTACGGCTCCTACCCTCAGCCATCCGGATCCCCAGTTGCCCTTCGTCATCGAGGTGGATGCATCTTGTACCGGGTAGGAGCCGTGCTATCCCAGCGGCAGGGTGAGCCTCCCAAACTCCATCCATGTGCCTACTTTTCCAAAAAGTTGTCCCGGCGGAGCGGAACTATGACATCGGAAATCGCGAGTTGCTGGCCATCAAGCTGGCCTTAGAAGAGTGGAGGCATTGGCTGGAGGGGGCAGTTCACCCATTCCAGGTGATAACAGACCATCAAAACCTGCAGTACCTACGGGAAGCACGAAGGCTAAACCCACGTCAAGCTCGTTGGGCACTCTTCTTTACCCGATTCAATTTCACAGTGACCTACAGACCAGGCGACAAGAACCAGAAGGCCGACGCTCTCTCGACAATTCTCCCCTGACCATGATCCACAACCTCCAGAACCCGTGCTCCTCCAGCCTTGATTGTGAGCCCCATCCAATGGGCCCTGGACCATCAGATTGCAGAAGCAACTCATGAGGAACTGCTCCGCCTGGGGCTCCTGAGGGCAGGTCTATGTACCATCTCGACTCCGCCTGCCCTCTTGGAACAAGTCCACACCTCTCCGGCTCTGGACATCCAGGCAGCCAGCGGACCCTCTCGCTCCCACGGGGCCGCTACTGGTGGCCCAGAATGGACCGTGATGTCTCCCGCTACATCAAAGGCTGTTCCGTCTGTGCCACTTCCAAGACTCCACGCCACCTCCCAGAAGGCAAGCTACAGCCACTACCCATCCTCGCGGCCCTGGTCCCACATTGCGGTGGATTTCTTGACGGATCTGCCTCCATCTGAAGGTCATACCTGCATCCTCGTGGTTGTTGACCGGTTCTCGAAGACCTGCAAATTGATCCCTCTCAAAGGGTTGCCCACGGCTCTGGAAACGGCGGAGACCCTGTTCCACCAAGTCTTCCGTCACTTTGGCCTCCCGAAGACATCATTTCCGACCGAGGGCCCCAGTTCATTTCCAGGGTTTGGAAAGCCTTCTTCCGCCTTCTGGGAGTCTCCGTGAGTCTTAGTTCTGGTTACCATCCCCAGACCAACGGCCAGACGGAACGAAAGATCCAGGAAATCGGGAGATATCTGAGGTCCTATTGTAGCCACCAACAGAACACCTGGAACCGGTTCCTTCCGTGGGCAGAATACGCCCAAAACTCACTCCGGCAGGATTCCACACACCTCACACCTTTTCAGTGTCTGCTAGGTTTTCAGCCCCCGTTGTTCCCTTGGTCAGGCGAGCCCACGGAAGTGCCATCGGTCCATCACTGGTTCCAGGAGAGCGAGAGGGTATGGAACTCAGCTCACGCCCATCTGCAAAGGGCAGTCCGTAGGCAGAAGACTCAAGCCGACCGCCGACGTCGCCAGGCACCTCAATACCATCCCGGCCAACTCGTTTGGTTGTCGACGAGGACATTCGCCACGGCTGCCCAGTCGCAAGCTGAGTCCCCGCTTTATAGGCCCTTTCAAGGTGGTGAGGCAGATTAATGAGGTCACATACCGGTTACAACTACCCTCACACTACAGAATTGCACCAACATTCCACGTTTCCCTTCTCAAGCCCTTCACTAAACCTCTTCTTCCTTCTTCCACAGAGTCTGGTGCTGAGGCCGCATTCTCCTCCTCCTCCCATGGACCCGGCGGACCAGGACATCTACAAAGTTGCTTCTATCTTGGACTCTCGACGACGGGCCGGCACACTACAGTATCTAGTGGACTGGGAAGGGTTTGGCCCTGAAGAGCGTTCATGGGTCAACCGTGACGATATCCTAGACCCAGACCTTCTACGGGAATTCCACGCCAACAATCCCTCTCGTCCTGCACCCCGAGGTCGAGGCCGGCCCCGTCGTCGTCCGCCGTGGTCCTCCGGAGCTGCCCGTGGAGGGGGGGGTACTGTCACAGATCCAACCATGTCCTCACACCAGACTCAATCACTCCTCCCACACGGTCCCAATCACCCGAGTTCTGAAACACCTGTCACTAATCACCAACACCCTTAAATGTTGCCCTCAGCCTGCACTCACTGTCCGGTCTCGTCTCTGACAACCCGACTCCCACGCTTGTGGTTCCTATTCCGTCTTGCCTGTGTTCCAGTATCATCTCCGTGATCGCTTTCTTCCACCTGGACAACACCACCTGGATCTCCACTACATTTAAGCCCTTTTCTGTCTCTCTTCAGTCCCTTCCGTGCCTCTTCAGTGGTTTGCTATTAATAAACATACCTGGAGTCACTTACGTCCGCGTCCGCCTGTTTATCATGACATATATATGTCTATATCTGTAGAATTATAAATAATCAAGTCAAGAGAAAAAAAAAGGTAACAAATAAGGATAAAGTGGAATAAAATAATTGAAGTAGACTGTGCAGTGAGTAAACTGTAGACTTATAAATATGTGGTTAACAAATGTATAAACAGTATAGTGTGCAAACAGGTTTATAACAGGTTGTTACACAGTAACAACGAGAACAGAAAGTGCAGTGCAATGACAGTGTATCGATGTTTATCCTGAAGTGAAGTCACGTGACGTTAAGTTCAGGAGTCTGATGGCCTGGGGGAAGAAGCTTGTCACAAGCTTGTCACAACATGAAATCATGTTAATTTCAAATACTTATATCACTGACAACAGTAGTCCGGCCAGGATATTGTCATTTAAAAGTGAAGTTGCAGCCCTCAACTGATGTTGATGTTGACATGTTGTGTTTTGGCCTGAAGCGCCACCATCTACCAATCACAAAGTCAGTAGTGTTTCTGCATCCGGGTTGCCAGCTCTGCTCTAGTTACCACAGCTGCAGCTACAAACTTTTTGGATATAAAATGTCTAACTTTACGAAACCTAAAAGACCTCGTTATGATTCTGAAAAACGTTGTGACAATGTCCGAAATAAAACAAGGATTTGTATAGGAGATGCCTTTGAAAGATGGAGACGGCTGAAAACGGAGAAGAATTTGAAGACACCAATGTTGCTAATTTTCTCCTGGACAGGTAAGGTTCATCTAGGTTTGGCTAATCAAATATTCATGACAGTCGAACAAAGTTATGCATGTTTGTGCAAAGTAACGTTAGGATAGCGCATATGAAGGAAGTGGGTCATTGAATTGAAAAGGTAACGTTAAGGAATTGTTTTGGAAATAAAAACGGCGAGTCGTCATTGCTAACATTAGTAATGCATTATCAGAGCCCGTTTCTGTGTCATTATGCTGAGACGCTGAGGAAAACAACATTAGCACGCCCATTGTGGCAATGTTAAAAATGTATTTGAGACAGAAGCCTAACGTTACCTCGGTAAAAATGATTCCTCATTCGTTCTTCGCATATATAGTGGACAACACATGCTGCAAGTTGACCTGTATGACCATTGCTAATGTCATTAAGTAACTCTCAATCTTTTCTGATGGAACTGAAAACAACCCTGTGACAGCCATTGGTGATATTGAATGCCGACATGGCGTAATTTGTTCCGTGTTATACTCGCTGTGGCAAATGTGTTGGTTATTTGTTAGCCTACTTATGACAAAAACGCTTGTCTCTTCAGCTATTAACGTCCATTACACCAATGAAAAGCACATTGTAGCCTATTATGTGAATTATTTGGCCCACTTGGAACGTTTTGTATCTTACTTGTTTTTCAAGTAAGTTCTACAGCCAAAAATAGTAGAATGTCATGTAATCTTTTCACATCTTTCAGCATTATGGACGTGTACTGCAGAAATACAAAAATACAGCTGGTCGCTTTCACTTATAGCTTCAGCTAAATAAATAGCTGTATCTTTGATATCTGTTACACACAGTGACTTAGGCTTGTGCTTGTACTTACGTTAATGACAGATACCTACCATTACAAGTTAGACTAAGAGCTAACTTATCGTTCTAACAATGTACTGTCACATACGAGCGTTCATATTTACGATTATATTTGGCTAATCGCCATTAGTACATTTTTGCGATACATAATTACTTCACAAAACATCTCTCATGAAGCATAACCATAATTAACAGAAGAAAAAAAATAAAGAAGAAAACAAATTTACTGTGTAGGACACGTCACTTGCCATTGGAAGCTTCTTGTAGCAGCCTACGTTCCTGCTGGATCCTGCAGCCTATCTGCCAACCTCGAGTCAGGAGGGAGGGGAGAGGGGATACACCGCTCTACAGTAATTTGAAAGTGATTGCAGTACCAGTTTTGGCCACAATCTTACATACAGTTCCTTTAAGTTTCTATATTATAGATTTTATGTCATTTTATAGTACAATGACAATTTTATAATAACTGTTTACTATATTAATATGTGACCCTGGAGCACAAAACCAGTCATAAGGGTCAATTTTTTTAAATTGAGATTTATACATCATCTGAAAGCTGTATGGTTTGTTGGGGTAGGTTTGGCCGAGATACATCTATTTGAAAATCTGGAATCTGAGGGTGCAAAAAAATCTAAATATATTGAGAAAATCGCCTTTAAAGTTGTCCAAATGAAGTCTTAAGCAACACATATTACTAATAATAATAATACATTTTTATATATTTATGGTAGGATATTTACAAAATATCTTCATGGAACATGATCTTTACTTATATCCTAATGATTTTTGGCATAAAAGAAAAAAATTATCATTTTGACCCATAGCCTACAATGTATTGTTGGCTTTTGACACAAATACACCTGTGTGACTTATGACTGGTTTTGTGGTTCAGGGTCACATTTATTTTAACATCTAATTCCCGTGATGGCAAAGTTGAACCTGATGTTATATGTAGAAGTAGAGATGTTCTGTAACCAGAAGCATGCTGGCACCCTCACGCACTCTCCATGGAAAGACGTTGATGTGCCTGATGTTTAATTTCAGACCACTTTGTGCAGCAGCCAGTCTTCAGTGCCACATGGACATGAGCATTCAGCAATGATCCTAAAATGCTGATTTGGTGCTCAAAAACATTTATTATTATTATCAGTGTTGTATAAACATAGCTGTTCTAGCACATGTCCTCATTTTAGTATTATCAGGTCCAGGAATCAGAACAGAGCAAAGCTTGCAATGTGTTCCAGATCTAATAGTTTCTGTCTTGTTTTTAACCTAATTTTTAACCAATTAGTATAGTATAACATAAAGTCTGCCTGATCTAATCATTAGGGTGAAGAGAAGACACATGGAAAGTTTCCACAAGGCATGGATTCTCAAGCCCTGACCGTGGAAAAAATGGTCAAAATTATTAGCAGTTGCTTAAACCGGCCTTGAAGTGTATGATAAAAATGATAGTTTCCATGGTAACTGAGAGTGTTTCAAAATCAAGAGTAAGACAGGTTGCAAGTGGACCACTCGCATTTATAAATGTGGGCTGCATGTGAAAGGTTATGCTGTAGTAGCTGACATCCAAGCTTGATTATGGTTTTATTATTGTGCTTTGACCTCAAATGCTTTATATGGATAAGCTGAATAGGGCTGTGCCAGATGGCATATTCATTCATTTGTCTTATTAAATGAATGACGTGTCACCCATTCCTCACAATCAAACACTCCCATGTTTGCGTTCAGTGACTTCACCGTATCCATAGAAACAAGTCATTGGTGTTAGGCAGGGTGTTAGGAGGCCCTCTTATATCACATGTCAGTTTCACACTTTTAGAGTACACACACACGTGTGCGCGCGCACACACACACACACACACACACACACACACACACACACACACACTACAGATGAGACAAGGTCAACTTGTGTTGAAGACATTTATTCCCTGAAATTAATTTTCACTACTGATTTTAAATGTTTTTAATCATCATATATTTTCCCCCTAATGGCCACTTAGAATGTGCTTCT
This sequence comes from Paracanthobrama guichenoti, assembly GCA_018749465.1. Lineage (NCBI taxonomy): Eukaryota > Metazoa > Chordata > Actinopteri > Cypriniformes > Gobionidae > Paracanthobrama > Paracanthobrama guichenoti. The sequence continues at coordinate 18,631,842 of CM031960.1, read as the reverse complement.
TAATCTTATCAGTGTGTGTCTGTTGAGCACACATGCAATGCTTCAGAGAGACAAGGTCAGAGAAATACTAAAAGATTTGTTTGAACATACTCGAATATACAGAATGCACTGTTATGATGAACTATTTCAGCTACATGGTGTAAAAAATAAAAGCTTATTTTTATGTATAGTGCAAGAAAGGGAAGAGTTGGCATTATGGAGGCTAAAGCGGGAAATTAAAACAGGATTCTGGGGACGAAAATCTAAATGTATGTACACTCCCGCTCAAAAGTTTGGGGTCTGAGTTTTTGAAAGAAGTTTCTTATGCTTAACCAAGGTTACATTTACTTGTTCAAAAATATAACAGTGAAATAAAAATAAATAAATAAAACTGTAAAATTGTGAAATGTGTAAAATAAATGTTTTCTATTTAAATATATTTTAAAATGTGGTTTGGCCCTGTGATGTCAAAATTGCAATTTTACTTCCAGTCTCCAGCGTCACATGAGCATTCAGAAATCATTCTAATATGCTGATTTGGTGTTCAAGTAATATTTCTTCTTATTATCAATGCTAAATACAGTTATACTTTTTAGGAATCTTTGATGAATAGAAAGTTCAAAAGAACAGAATTTAAAATAAAATATTTAGTAATGTTATAAATCTTAACTGTTTTATTTGTGAATTTAAGGCATTTTGATGAATTTAGAAAACCTTAATGAACCTAAACTTATATATATATATATATATATATATATATATATATATATATATATATATATATATATATATATATATATATATATATATATACACTCACTAACACTCTATATATATATATATATAAAAGGTAATTTAAGCAATTTTGAGCGTGGCATGGTTGTTGGTGCCAGACGGGCTGGTCTGAGTATTTCACAATCTGCTCAGTTACTGGGATTTTCACACACAACCATTTCTAGGGTTTACAAAGAATGGTGTGAAAAGGGAAAAACATCCAGTATGCGGCAGTCCTGTGGGCGAAAATGCCTTGTTGATGCTAGAGGTCAGAGGAGAATGGGCCGACTGATTCAAGCTGATAGAAGAGCAACTTTGACTGAAATAACCACTCGTTACAACCGAGGTATGCAGCAAAGCATTTGTGAAGCCACAACACGCACAACCTTGAGGCGTATGGGCTACAACAGCAGAAGACCCCACCGGGTACCACTCATCTCCACTACAAATAGGAAAAAGAGGTTACAATTTGCACGAGCTCCCCAAAATTGGACAGTTGAAAACTGGAAAAATGTTGCCTGGTCTGATGAGTCTCAATTTCTGTTGAGACATTCAGATGGTCAGAATTTGGCGTAAACAGAATGAGAACATGGATCCATCATGCCTTGTTACCACTGTGCAGGCTGGTGGTGGTGGTGTAATGGTGTGGGGGATGTTTTCTTGGCACACTTTAGGCCCCTTAGTGCCAATTGGGCACCGTTTAAATGCCACGGCCTACCTGAGCATTGTTTCTGACCATGTCCATCCCTTTATGACCACCATGTACCCATTCTCTAATGGCTACTTCCAGCAGGATAATGCACCATGTCACAAAGCTTGAATCATTTCAAATTGGTTTCTTGAACATGACAATGAGTTCACTGTGCTAAAATGGCCCCCACAGTCACCAGATCTCAACCCAATAGAGCATCTTTGGGATGTGGTGGAACAGGAGCTTCGTGCCCTGGACGTGTATCCCACAAATCTCCATCAACTGCAAGATGCTATCCTATCAATATGGGCCAACATTTCTAAAGAATGCTTTCAGCACCTTGTTGAATCAATGCCACGTAAAATTAAGGCAGTTCTGAAGGCGAAAGGGGGTCAAACACAGTATTAGTATGGTGTATATATATATTTGTAGGCAACATATAAATCACAAATATTTTATATTTGTATAAAACAAATATAAATATATTTACATTTTCCCCTGACTACTAGATTTGATGTTACATGCAGCTCAGTATAGTCATGTTTAGCACTATCAGGGTGGTCATGACATCATTTCCTGTGGCTCCAGAGTTAATAGTCTCATGGCATTTACGACTAGTGTTGGGGGTAACGCATTACAAGTAACTTGAGTTACGTAATCATATTACTTTTTTAAATAACTAGTAAAGTAATGTATTACTTTTGAAATTTACAACAAAATATCTGAGTTACTTTTTCACATTTATTTGACTGACAGCTATCTTGTCCACATTTTGAGAAAAATCAAGAGTAAGTGCAGAGACGTTGTGTGTAAACATGTTATTGTAGTTCTACACTAAATGTGATCATTTACTCATCTCACTTGCACAAAAAAGATTCAGTACTCCTCAAAATGAATAAAATCAGTCAAATGCAAAATCAGAATACTATTCAAACCTCCAATAATTAAATGTTGAATAAATAAAATATTTGTAGGTGTTTAATCTGAACTTATTGTCCAATGTCTTGCTGCTGACCTTCGATGATTCAGTTAAACCATGAGCAAAAATTACTTTAGATTTTTTGTTTTTATTGGTGAAGTAAGTGTTAAATTTTTTTCTCCTGCGTCTTATTTCTTCCGTTATCCAGAATGATTTTGTTGGAGCTGCACTTTCTGTACACTCGTGAATTTGCATTTTTACCTGCTTATTGTTTAAATTTTGGTGTGAAGAGGTCTTTACATTTGCACAAAAATATAACTTTTTGTTAAAAACAAACAAAACAAGCCCAGCCCAGGTGAGAAAAAGTAACACAAACGTAACGTACACATTACTTTTCTTAAAAAGTAACTAAGTAACGCAATTAGTTACTTTTAACGGAGTAACACAATATTGTAATGCATTACTTTTCAAAGTAACTTTCTCCAACACTGTTACAACTCAAGTAAATTTTAATATATAATATTAAACATTGTTAATTTTAGATAATTTTTCATTAAAATTCATATAGTCCTTCACATGTGAATAATAAAATGATGTGTTCTCTGTGGATAATATTATGTGAGCTACAGCTAGATGAAAAGCTATTCTGTATTGTATTGTACAAAAACAGTCATAAAAATGTAACATGAAAATAAAAGAACAAAGTTATTCCTACATTGTTATAATTTCATAAACTGCACACATCAGAAATGTACTTTCTAAATGCACATATTAGACCAGGCCCATCTTATTTTTAGCTGAATGGTCTTTTATAGAAACTCACACATGGGTTGATGTTATAGTTCCAGTTCATAATGCAGTGCTGGCAGTACAGTTTACGCACTGGCCGACCTCAAACTACATAATGGCAGATGCCAGTCTGTGTCATTGAATATGTGGTCACTCGAATCTTAAGAGTGTTTCGGTCAATTTTATTTAGTCTCCTGGTGCTGCCTTTTCATTTTCTTCTTCTTTCAATTCACATTTTCTACAGTTGCTATTTTCAGTACAAACATGACATTGTCCACTAAAAATGTATATCCGTTTATTTTTCCTTTGCCTGTATACTTCAATAATTGATCTGCACATTGGTGTTGCTGGGTGTTCTCCAGTGAGTATCACATAATTATGTTCATCTATAGTGTTAAAGTTGCACACGGCAGAGGCTCTATGTGCTCCAAAACCATCTGTTTGGCAAAATATGTGTGTATGCAGTCTGCAAGACGTCTGCATGTGAAAGACTGCTGGGATGGTGAATATTTCATGTGGAGGACTGCCCTTTCTGCAAGTGAAGTTATTAAACTTAATTTCGGGAGTACTAACTTCTAATCAACTTCTAATCAATACAAAAGTATAAAACCAGCCTCTTACCACTTCCCGTTGTTAGTTCTTTCAGCATCCCTTTTCCTCCTTTTGTACAATTTTGCCTGTGCAATCCGAGCTCGAGTAGAATATCCTCTCTGAGCCCCTCTATAGCAGACAGTAAGCCAAACCTGTTTACCACTTACACTAAGATTATATGGACACACAAACTCATGAAGCATGCATGAGCCAAATGGATTACTACTCCCGCAATCTGCATCGTGTGTAATGGCATATGTTGTTGCTAGCATGCCAAGCCACCCAGTGGATTGTTAGCTGAACTTAACTATCCCACTAGGCCTCCACTCATATGCACCACTGTGCATGAACCACAAGGGGGATGGGGGAATTGGGGTTGCACAGGTGACAGATTTTTAAATGAGCTACAGAGTCAGAGAAACAGGAGACTACAAGATTTTTTTTGGCACAGGGTTTCAAATTGAATATGAGCACCAGAGGGATTTAGAAGACCCAGGGCACTTTACTCATCAACCAGCTTCCCCTCACTCATGCTCTTTTGGCCGACCTACCAACTGTGATTGAGAATTTGATTAAGTGACTCCAGCCAGCACATGTGAATCTGTTTCATGAGTGATGTTAATTCTCTGTGTGAGTGCGTGCATGTGTAGGTGCAGGTATTAAGAGAGATTGGAGAAATGCCATATAAATGATGAGTGTAAAAAGGTGTGATTTTTCTGATGCTACATATATCCCAAATCTCATTTTTCAAAGTCTTGTCCACACCAACACTTCGAAGTGAGGTAGAGAGAGAGATGACATGATGAAATACGATTCTTAAGTGTTCCAGACATCTTCAAATATTCAGTGGAGCAGTGACAGCTGTAAGTACCTCTGCTGAATACATAAAAGAAACATGAAACAGAGAGAGTGATAGCTAGGGAGAGTCAGAGGTATGATTTCTCCATCTGAGAAGCTTTCTTCATGAAGATATGCTCATTCATGAGCCTAAAATTGCAGGACCTTTGTTATGCTGTCATTAAAGATGTAGAAGTAAGTAGAGATGTTCTGTAAGCAGAAGCATGCTGGCACCCTCACACACTCTCCATGGAAAGACGTTGATGCGCCTGATGTTTAATTTCAGACCACTTTGTTCACATCGCTGCTCAAAATAAAATAGAATTATTTTACTGCAACCTGAAAGGAGTAACTTGGCCTAGTTTTTATCCAAAATAATCATTAGTGGTTAGGTTATGGATAACATTGCAGAGAATGCTCCTAGAAACTGTGATTCATTTGCCGAAAAAAAAGGGTATCAAACCTAAATCAAAACAAATCCTTCCCCACTCGATCTTCAGTGCTCTAAAAGTTGTTTAATGTGAATTCTTATATCACTCACTCAGTATTCACTATCTACTGTACCTCCTGATTCACACACACACACACACACACACACACACACACACACACACACACACACACACACACACACACACACACACACACTGTCTGTAACCTTCAGAATGTGTTCCAGCAACAGGGATAGTGGGGGGTGTGAATCATGTTTGTGTGTGAGATGGTGTCTCTATGGCAGGGACAGAGCTGGGCCCTTTTAACTCCCCCCACATACTTATCCTAGCCAGTAAATCACTCTAAAGTAAATTACGAAAATCCAAATTCACTTACATGTACATGAATCAAATATACTCTACGGCAAATTAATTTTCTAAATGGACAAGGATAAGAACTAGCCTCCTTACAGAGTCAAGCCAATAGGATTTTAAGAAAGTACAAAGTGGAGTAAAGGCTGACGCTGCATGAAACAATCTTCTCAGGTTTGAAGATTTTTTTTCTTAAAGTAAAAAAATGTAAACCTAAAAACGTGCTTCATGTGGTACTACCCTTATATAAAAAAGTACACTTTAGCTTAAAAAAACCTATTATGGAAATACAAACCCGATTCCAAAAGAGTTGGGACACTGTACAAATTACAAATAAAATAAAAAAGGAATGCAATCATTTACAAATCTCATAAACTTCTATTTTATTCACAATAGAATATAGATAACATATCAAATGTTGAAAGTGAGACATTTTGAAATGTCATGTCAAATATTGGCTCATTTTGGATTTCATGAGAACTACACATTCCAAAAAAGTTGGGACAGGTAGCAATAAGAAGCTGGAAAAGTTAAATGTACATATAAGGAACAGCTGGAGGACCAATTTGCAACTTATTAGGTCAATTGGCATGATTGGGTATAAAAAGAGCCTCTCAGAGTGGCAGTGTCTCTCAGAAGTCAAGATGGGCAGAGGATCACCAATTCCCCCAATGCTGCGGCCAAAAATAGTGGAGCAATACCAGAAAGGAGTTTCTCAGTGAAAAATTGCAAAGAGTTTGAAGTTATCATCATCTACAGTGCATAATGTCATCCAAAGATTCAGAGAATCTGGAACAATCTCTGTGGGTAAGGGTCAAGGCCGGAAAACCATACTGGATGCCCGTGATCTCAAGATCAAGAGATTCAAGAGTTTTATTTGTCACATACACAGTTATATACAGAATATACAACCGGCAGTGAAATGTAAACAGGTCCGCTCCATGGACAGTGCAAATTCACAGTTAAAAACACAAGGAAGAAATTATAATAGAAATAGGATATAAAAAAAGTACTATCTATATATATATATATATGTCTATATCTGTAGAATTATAAATAATCAAGTCAAGAGAAAAAAAGGTAACAAATAAGGATAAAGTGGAATAAAATAATTGAAGTAGACTTTGCAGTGAGTAAACTGTAGACTTATAAATATGTGGTTAACAAATGTATAAAGAGTATAATGTGCAAACAGGTTTATGACAGGTTGTTACACAGTAACAACGAGAACAGAAAGTGCAGTGCAATGTCAGTGTATCGATGTTTATCCTGACGTGAAGTCACGTGATGTTAAGTGACTGAGTTCAGGAGTCTGATGGCCTGGGGGAAGAAGCTCCTCCTGAGTCTCTCAGTTTTGGCCATCAGGCTTCGGAAGCGCTTACCAGATGGTAGCAGCGTGAAATGAGGGTTTGCAGGGTGATTAGATCTTCGGGTCCTTAGACGGCACTGCATCACACACAGGAATGCTACTGTAATGGAAATCACAACATCGGTGAACGCAATCCACCATGCCATTCGCCGTTGCCGGCTAAAACTCTATAGGTCAAAAAAGAAGCCATATCTAAACATGATCCAGAAGAGCAGGTATTTTCTCTGGGCCAAGGCTCATTTAAAATGAACTATGGCAAAGTGGAAAACTGTTCGGTGGTCAGACGAATCAAATTTTGAAGTTCTTTTTGGAAAACTGGGACGCCATGTCATCCGGACTAAAGAGGACAAGGACAATCCAAGTTGTTCTCAGCGCTCAGTTCAGAAGCCTGCATCTCTGATGGTATGGGGTTGCATGAGTGCGTGTGTCATGGGCAGCTTACACATCTGGAAAGGCACCATCAATGCTGAAAGGTATATCCAAGTTCTAGAACAACATATATTCCCATCCAGACGTCGTCTCTTTCAGGGAAGGCCTTGCATTTTCCAACATGATATTGCCAGACCACATACTGCATCAATTCCAACATCATGGCTGCGTAGAAGAAGGATCCGGGTACTGAAATGGCCAGCCTGCAGTCCAGATCTTTCACCCATAGAAAACATTTGGTGCATCATAAAGAGGAAGATGCGACAAAGAATAACTAAGACAAGAATGGGACAACATTCCTATTCCTAAACTTGAGCAACTTGTCTCCTCAGTCCCCAGACGTTTGCAGACTGTTATAAAAAGAGGGGATGCCACACAGTGGTAAACATGGCCTTGTCCCAACTTTTTTTGAGATGTGTTGATGCCATGAAATTTTAAATCAACTTATTTTCCCCTTAAAATTATACATTTTCTCAGTATTTAAAACTTTATAAAGTAAAATATCTAGCTTCTGGCAGACTGCCTTCGGCTTAACTATGACGTTGGACATATCGTAAGCATTTTGAACTGTGAGAGGCATTACATTTTCTGTGTAAGTTGAATATGGAAGGCAGTCCGCCGGTAGCTAGATATTTTAATTTATTAAGTTTTAAATATGGATATATTTCTTACACAAACCCATCGATTTGCTTCAGAAGGCCTTTATTAAAGGATTAGTTCACTTCAAAATGGAAATTTCCTAATAATTTACTCACCTGCATCTCATCCAAGATGTTCATGCCTTTCTTTCTTCAGTCGAAAAGAAATTAAGTTTTTTGAGAATAACATTCCAGGATTTTTCTCCACATAATGGACTTCAATGGCAACCAATGAAATCAGGTGTTCAAAATGTTTTGGCCTTCAAATTATCTTGTTGTTGCAACACTGATGGATCTCATACAATGATTGGGATACCATAAAATATATATATATATATATATATATATATATATATATATATATATATATATATATATATATATATATATATATGAAACATCATCTTTATCATTATAGATTAGACTCTGAACGAGCTCAGTGAATATGACCATTAATAAATAATCAACATCATCTATTTAAAAATTTTTTCTGCTTTGCTTGCTATAACAAATGTATTTAAAACACACAATTACAGCGGCGAGAGAAAAACTAATGTTATTATGTCAAGGTTCAAGAGCCCAACTAAAGCAAACACTGATCACCATAATGGTAATGGTACATAATGGTAAAGAGATACAACTACGGGCACTGGGCATGCGCACATCAATATTGCATCATTTAATTACTGTATTTGCATTATTGTAAGGGTAGGTTTAGGGTTAGGGTAGGTGTAGGCGTTAATAAAACACATCTGGTAAGTAGAAAATTTATTTATTGCTATTTTATCATGAGATTTTGCCTCACATCCTACCATTGCTGTACCCCTTCTAGCCATAACTCTTCTTCTCTATTTTTAGTTTATTTCTGTGGCAGAACTACAGCGCCACATACTGGTCTGGCATGTATACTAAATCGTTTTGAGTCGGTTTCAGTGCTCTTGTGTGTACGCAGATATTTCTTGAAACGAGGGAAAAAAAGATCGGATAGGGAAAGCTCTGGCTTCGTGTGGACGGGGCCTGACAGAAATAAAGTCAGTCTGGTTAGTAATGCGTGAAGCTGGCAATGCTGTTTGTGGAGTAGTTTAATCCTCTGCTGAGATCTTCAGATATGTAATCTCTTCTTTTATCTTCAGTTGATGAAATCAACTTTTTTTTCTGTTCGTTTCTCTTTCCTTCAGTGATAACAGCAGGTGTTCATTAGTGTCTGAATTCACTCACTTCTTTTCGCTCACACTGTCAAGTGGTCTATATCAGTAAACTAGTGTAGGGAATAGTGAATGAGGGTATAGGGTGTGATTTGGAACACAGCCTCTGAGTGTCGACTTCGAGCGCTGTTAATTCACAGTATATTCCTGTTGGCTTTTTTCTTGAAAAAATGTCAAATATTACCCAGAACGCTACGGTTTATAGGAAAACAGCATGTCACTGTCAAAATTTGGCCGTTTTTTTACAGTAAATCTAACTTTCTTGGAGAGATAACGATATTTCATTTTTTTAAATGTATTACGACCCTTAGTCTGGTCCTTTTTGCATGCTGCAAAAAAACATGTTTACTGAAATAAAAGATATTTTTTTCACAGATCTCCAGTCCCTAGAAATTCTAGCAGAGACTGTGGAAAATATAATAAAACAATCTAAACAAAATATAGATGTCTCAATATTAAATCAGTAGACTTTTTAAAGTTGTTTCTTTTTTGAATGCTAAAAAAAGTCATTGCTCACGCTTAAGCCTTGAGCATGTCAGTAACAGTGGACAAGGCCACACTTAAAAACACACACGCACACGCTGTTCATCCTTGAATACATAACCTCACCAAACATATCAAATGTCAGTCTGCTTTGGACTAAATGGCAAAGTAACAGCAAATTCAATAATGCTGAACAACTCTAGCTACTTAATGACAGCATCTAATTAATTAAACGTCTCTCTTCCTTGCTTTCCCACATCCTCTCTTTGTACAAAAATACTGGCCATTTAGAGAATCTTTCTTTTCCCCACTGTGTTGGCCAAGGTTAGATTACAATCATACCCTGGTATTATCTCATGCAGAATAATTCAAAAATCAGTCAAGTCAATGTGTGCAAGCTTTCTAAGCGGAGCCGCTGATCAATGTTGCCCCTTTTTCCAGCTGTGTCTGTGATCTGCCTGTAGAGGTCATGAGACTTTAACCATGTTACATACTGTTGCACATCCAAATTGGCATTAGCCTCAGTTCTAGTAGCCTATTACATTCATTGTGGATGAAATGACACACAGGGACTAAAATCAGCTTAGGAAAGAAGGTTCTCTCACTGCTCTTTTTAAACTGATTAACGATGGACATAGAAGTCTGTTTTAAAAACAATGTGATGATTATAATGGGAAATTGAAATTGTAAAAAAGAAATTTAATTTTTACAATGAAAAACAAGGTGAACAATGTGATGATGGGGCAGTCATGGGCCTAATCAGACTCTGCACTAATACCTCTTTTTCCAGAACCAGGCCGATACCATGTTACCATATAAAATAACGATACCATATAAAATAAACAGTGCTTTTCAGGTTTTCCAGGTACAGAAATGTAATAAAGTAATCAAATATAAAATAACATTGCATATTAAAGTTAAATAAAGATTAATCATTATTAATTAAGTTACAAAAGCTATTCAGTCAAGAGCAGTGAGTGATTCACAGACAGCTGAAATAGGCTTCTTTCCCTTTAAGACATAATGCACAGATTCAGTACTTACACATGAACACATCTTTATCAACTGTTACGTTTTACTTTAGACATATGTTCACTAGGATTACTCACCAAGACGGGCATGTTGACATATTTTTTTGTGTGAATTTGTCCGTTCGAGCGCACGTATGGAGCCAGATCAGCCTCAAAAATAATACATTTACAAAACAAAATTCATAAATGTACAGCATAATTCACATTTACAAAATCCAATTCGTAAATTCAAAATAGTAAAAGCATAAATATTTCCCCAAATGCTCACACAAATGCATCTTACCTAAATAAATTTAAACTCTTTACATAAATATGCATGTATCAAGTTCTTGAATTAATTTCCATCACACATTTATGAAAGATGTTACATATATTGTTGAATCTGCATTTGCAAATCGTCACACATACGTGAACTGCTTTGCATTTGTGTGTGGTATTTTTGAGACCTTCTTGGCAGGTTAAGATTCATAAATATATTTTTTTGGAGGATGTTCTGTTTGTGAGCATTTATTAAACCAATCAAAATGCTCCTTACTGAACAGACTCAAGAAGCACAACGCTGTACTTGTACTGTGCATTGTTCCATGATCTGGTCCTTTATGTAAAAAATTTCAATTCTCTGTATGTATGTACTGTACGTATGGCAGAATTGACAATAAAGCTGACTTTGACTAAAGACATTTTAATGGGTACAAAATCACATTATGATTTATATTGTTTGCAGAAAATACAGCTACCTGGTTAGCCAGCTGTTTTATACATCAAAGTTGGACATACCTCATTCAGATCAATCTGTCATGTTAATAAATAAGTGTTAAATGTCCAGATATTTCATTTATTAACAACAATTATGTAATGTGTTCAGGCACAGTTGCAAGAAAAAGTATGTGAACTGCTTGCAGAATCTGTGAAAATGTGAATAATTTTAACAAAATAAGAGAGATCAGGTTATTTTTAATTTAGTACTGTCCTGAATGTGAAATGTGTCCTGTGAAAACTTTTGAACAGGATGAAGATGTCCAAATTTTATTTATTTATTTATTTATTTATTTTTCACCCCCTGGCTCTTAATGTGCATTTCCTTCTGGAGCATCAATGAATGTTTGAACCATTTTTAATAATGTTTGAGTCCCTTAATTGTCCCTTACGTGTGAAAAGATGGATTTCAAAATCTTAGTCACTGCTAGAAAGGGTTCAAATATGCAAAGAATGCTGGAAAACTGAAGAATTTGCCTGGAGGATTTTTCTGAAGAATATTGAGCAGTTTATCTGCTCAGAGGCATGTTGCATGAAGCTAGCTGAACAAACTCTGACTTTCAGAGTAGGTTTAGAGTTGACAAATCCAGATAAATCCAACCTGGTTTAGATAAACTTTCTCTGTCAACTCAGGTTTAATCCAGAGTTTGCGATTAACTTTGAAGCTCATGCACCTGAAAGTGTGACACGCGCGGCAAACAGCCAATCACAGTGTCCGTTTGATTCACTTCTCACAAGAGAGAAGGCGCAATTCACTTCTCTTCTGAAGATTGAGAGCTCGTTTTGAAAATTATCATGAAATTAAATGCATTTACAAAGCAGGAATAAAAAGTTTGAGAAGGCAGCTGAAAGAATATCTGACTATATCAATGCATGATATGAATCATAGAAATATGCCTAATAAGTATAGGTTCACAAAGAGCCCAAATGAATATATGTTGTTTAAAAGAATTATGAATGCATGTATTATATTTATATTAATATTTGGCTACTTGTCAATTAATATAATAATTATATGAATATATTATATGAATTAAAAAGTAATTATAATTCATATAATATAAATATAATAAATAATTAGCACCAAAAGATGAGCAATTTTGTCTCTAACGTTTTTTTTCACTATAAACTATTTTAATTTGGAACGAGAGATGCAGGATTTGTGGCTTTATTTCATCTTTACTTGCAGCTGATTGGTCCAGTTTGAGTTTGCGATCTCTAACCCAGAATAAAACCTGCTCCAGAGCAGGTTAGCCTTGTAGTGTAAGTTACCATGGTGATGAACACTGCTAAAAACCAATCCACTTTCTTGAGCCCGAAAAACCAGAGTTTGCTCAAATTAATCTCGAACTTACCTGGGTAGCAACTGAAACCACAGCTTTGTGCAACAGGCCACTGGTCAAACAAGGGACTCATGAACAACCATCACACAACAAAAAAATGGCCGTGGATCATCCAGGTAATGACACACAGTATTGAGAATCAATGGTTCATAAATTTTTGAATGGTCATTTTAATACATTCATCTATTTTTTTCGTCTTGTGGACTATATGTAAACATTTTTATGTAAAATATCTTATTCAGGACAGTTCTAAATAAAAAAAATAACACGCAGTTTGAATGATCTCTCTTATTTTGTTAAAATTATTCACAGATTCTGCAAGCAGTTCACATACTTTTCCTTGCAAATATATAACTCTCTATATATTATTATTTTTATTTTTTTTATGCTTAATTAAACATGTTGAAATGTATCCAAGTTAGACATTACACTTTCTCCAATGGTAAGAGATACAGACCCTTTCATCTGGTCCTTGAGCAAGGCACCTAACTCCCAATCGCTCCCTGAGTGCCGCAGCAAATGGCTTCCCACTGCTCGGGGTGTGTGTGTGTGTGTGTGTGTGTGTGTGTGTGTGTGTGTGTGTGTGTGTGTGTGTGTGTGTGTGTGTGTGTTTTTGTGACATATCAGGACACAAATGTGTATAATGACATGGATATGACATAGGTATTACAAGGAGAGGGTGACTTACCCATGTCCCCATTTTTCAAAAGGCTTATAAATCATACAGAATTAGTTTTTTGGGAGAAAGTAAAAATGTGCAGTTTCCTGTGATGGGTAGGTTTAGGGGTAGGGGTAGTGTAGGGGGATAGAAAATACGGTTTGTATGGTATAAAACCCATTACGCCTATGGAATGTCCCCACAATTCACAAAAACAAACCAAAACAAATATGTGCATTTGTTTTAGAACATGGCATGTGCTTGTTATGAGGGATGCCTGAAGGTAGTAGCCTCATTAATTTGACTAATATTGTATGTATGATTTGTTTATCTTGAATTCTATGAGCATCACATACATTAAATCACACTCATTATGCGATCCAATAAATACTGATTTATCTGATTTGTTTTTAGATTGGCTATAACTGTATTTAAGTTAATGCTGGTAACGTAGCTGCATATAAGTATGTACATCTACTGAACCCTAAATGTCACGGTTCATGGATTCATTGATTCATTCTCTCTATGTTGTGTGGTTGTGTTGGAGGTGTGGTCACTGATTGCCTTATCATCTCACCCACCAGCTGCACCTGATCACCTCCCCCTATTTAATCTCCTCTCTCACTCACCTGTTTGTCAGATCGTTACAGAAACCCTGTGGGTGTTGGAAGCTTTTCCCTGGCCTGCCTGTTATACTGCTGGACCGTCAGTTCCGGATCTTCACCGTTTCGAATTCCCCATTGCGTCCCTGCGTCACCGTCCCGCGGTCCTGTTCACCGTTTTCTCCCTGCATCGGGATCTTGAGCTTCTGGATACTACTTTTGTTTTCTTTCTGTCTGGACTTTCAGTTTATCCACCTTTTTGTTACGTTAGAGATAATAAACTATTTTACTTGCATTTGGATCCCCTGCTCTTTTCTTCTCCTATCGTCCGTAACAGAACGATCTGACAGTAAACATGGATCCAGCGAGTGTTCAAGAATTACAACGCTACCTAACCACCAGCGCATGGAACGACAAGAGGAACAGGCAGGGAATATGCCACGGGCTGCACAAACGTTAATCCACCCGGATTCAACAACTTGCACCACCCACGGCGCCAACACCACCGTCCGTTCCCCCCACCCCAGTGATTACCAACAGCAACCAGGAACCGTGGATTCCCACACCCGAAAGGTATTCGGGCGAGCCCGATCTGTGCAGATCATTTCTGACTCGTTATTCAGTGTACTTTTCCTTACAGCCGATTACCTTCTCCACCGAGGCATCGAAGGTCGCATTGGTGCTGACGTTGCTATCCGGGCGGGCAGCCCGCTGGGGAACGGCGGTGTGGGCTAATAACCATCAGTGTTGTTCCTCGTTCCAGGAACTATCCAAGGAGATGACACAAGTTTTCGACCGTGCGATTGCGGGTCGCGAGGCGGCCCGGAAACTTGCCAGCCTACGCCAGAACGATCGCTCCGTCTCCGATTACATGATCGAGTTCCGGACTTTCGCTGCGGAGTGCAACTGGAATGAGGAAGCGCAGTGGGACATCTTCCTGCATGGGCTGGCTGACCGTGTTCATAGAGAAATCTACACACTCGAGTTACCAAAGGATCTTAACGGACTTATGGATTTGGCACTGCGAGTGGACGCCAGAGTGCAGCTGGAGGAGGAGCGTTCACGTGCCAGCCAAGCCCGAGGATTCTACGAGGTCACCGAGGAGAGCACGGTCAGTCCGCAGTTCGATTATGAGCCCATGCAGGTAGGACGAGCTCGGCTTTCCCGGGGGGAGAGAGACCGTCGACGATCTAGAGGACTCTGTCTCTACTGTGGTGGATCGGGGCATTTCCTCAACAACTGTCCCGTAAAAGACCAAGCCCGGCAGTAGATAGGAGGTTACTGTCGGGTAGGTTCACGTTGGGGAAATCCTCATCCACCACCCTCCTCTCGGGAAGACTGCAATGGGGAAACAACACTCACCACTGTCAGGCTCTGGTGGACTCCGGAGCGGAAGGTAACTTTTTGGACTATTCCTTGGCCGTATCGCTCAAAATTCCTATTGTTCCACTTCCCCACTCCATCACTGTTCACTCCCTGAACGAACAGTATCTTCCTGCTATCACCCATGAGCCTCCCACTCTCTCACACTGGTTGTTTCCGGTAATCACACGGAAAGTATTGACTTTTTGCTGACAGACACCCCCCTCATCCCCGTCGTCCTCGGTCACCCATGGCTAGTTAAGCACAACCCCAGGGTCAACTGGGGGTCGGTCCAATTCTGTCTCTGCCTGGAGTAATCCGTGTCATGCCTCTTGTCTCGTGTCGGCTGTGTCTAGTTCTGTGTTGCAGGAGGAATCAGTGAACCTGTCAAACGTGCCCCAGGAGTATCTCGACCTGAAGGAAGTGTTCAGTAAGTCCTGGGCTGCCTCTCTGCCTCCTCATCGTCCTTATGACTGTGCTATAGAGTTACAGCCAGGTACATCTCTGCCTAAAGGCACGTTATACTCACTTTCTACTCCTGAAAGGGAGGCCATGGAGAAATATATTTCTGATTCGTTAGCTTCTGGGTTCATCCGTCCTTCCTCTTCTCCAGAGGGGGCCGGGTCTTTTTTTCGTGGGCAAGAAGGATGGATCTCTGCGACCTTGCATTGATTACCAAGGGCTGAATAACATCACGGTAAAGAATACCTACCCTTTGCCGTTGATGTCTTCAGCCTTCGAGAGGTTACAGGGAGCATCCGTGTTCTCAAAATTGGACTTGCGTAATGCTTATCATTCGGTCCGCATAAGGAAGGGGGATGAATGGAAGACTGCGTTTAATACCCCCAGGGGGCATTTCGAATATTTGGTCATGCCTCTTGGGCTGTCCAACTCTCCTGCGGTCTTCCAAGCACTCGTCAATGACATGCTGAGAGACATGGTAGACCAGTTAATTTATGTCTACCTGGACGACATATTGATTTTTTCCTCTTCTCTCCAGGAAAAAAAAAAGTTTACATTTCACTGCCGGTTGTATATTCTGTATATAACTGTGTATGTGACAAATAAAACTGTTGAATCTTGAATCTTGAGATGATAAAAAAAAAAAAAAAATGTTCAGCACGTCAGACGAGTGCTCCAGAGGTTGCTGGCGAATGGTCTTTTTGTCAAGGCGGAGAAATGCGCATTCCACGCACAGTCGGTTCCTTTGCTAGGGTATATCATCTCATCCGAGGGAATGCGCATGGATCCCGACAAGGTTAAGGCTGTGGTGGATTGGCCAAGTCCAGATTACAAAGGTTTCTGGGGTTTGCCAATTTTTACCGACGTTTTATTCATAATTTCAGCCAACTAGCCGCACCTCTGACAGCCTTGACCTCTTCCCGAACGGCGTTCAGGTGGTCGGGTGCAGCCGAAACTGCATTTACCAAAATCAAAAGCCGCATACATGGCCTCCCGATAGATGTGGTTTCCGACAGGGTCCCCCAATTTATTTCCAAATTCTGGAGAGAATTTTGCAGATTACTGGGAGCGACTGTAAGTCTGTCCTCGGGTTTCCATCCCCAGAGCAATGGTCAAACTGAACGAGCCAACTAAGATCTTGAGAGAGTATTACGATGTATGGTATCCAAGAATCCTTCCTCCTGGAGCCAGCAACTCTCATGGGTTGAGTACGCACATAACTCGTTGCCAGTGTCGTCCACGGGCCTCTCGCCATTTGAGTGTAGTGTAGGTTACCAGCCACCAATCTTTCCCAGTCTGGAATCCGAAGTCGCGGTTCCCTCCACTCACGCCTTTGTCCAGAGGTGTCGTCACACCTGGAGCAGAGCCCGTGAGACTTTGCTTCAGGTGGGAGCATGCACCAAGGCCCAAGCCAACCGCCACCAGTCTAAGCCTCCCATTTACATCGTTGGTCAAAAGGTGTGGCTTTCATCCAAGAATATTCCTCTCCGCTCCGTGTGTAACAAGTTTGCTCCTAAATTTATCGCCCCATTCCCTGTCACCAAGATCATTAGTCCAGTAACAGTCCGCCTCAAACTACCTCCAGCGTACGGGAGGATTCATCCCGCATTTCATGTCTCCAAATTAAAGCCCGTATTTCATTCTCGTATTAATCCGCCTGCCCCGGTTCCTCCCCCGCCGCGACTCGTAGATGGGGAACCAACCTATACGGTCAACCGTATTCTGGACTCGAGACGGAGGGGACACGGATTTCAGTATTTGGTGGACTGGGAGGGGTACGGTCCGGAGGAGAGAAGTTGGGTTCCTGTTAGAGACATACTGGATCACTCTCTGATCGATGATTTTAATCGACAGGTAGGTTCTCCTGGGAGCGCCAGGAGGCGCTCCTAGGGGGAGGGGTACTGTCACGGTTCATGGATTCATTGATTCATTCTCTCTATGTTGTGTGGTTGTGTTGGAGGCGTGGTCACTGATTGCCTTATCTCACCCACCAGCTGCACCTGATCACCTCCCCCTATTTAATCTCCTCTCTCACTCACCTGTTTGTCAGATCGTTACAGAAACCCTGTGGGTGTTGGAAGCTTTTCCCTGGCCTGCCTGTTATACTGCTGGACCGTCAGTTCCGGATCGTCACCGCTTCGAATTCCCCATTGCGTCCCTGCGTCACCGCCCCGCGGTCCTGTTCGCCGGTTTCTCCCTGCATCGGGACCTTGAGCTTCTGGATACTACTTTTGTTTTCTTTCTGTCTGGACTTTCAGTTTATCCACCTTTTTG
This sequence comes from Paracanthobrama guichenoti, assembly GCA_018749465.1. Classification (NCBI taxonomy): domain Eukaryota; kingdom Metazoa; phylum Chordata; class Actinopteri; order Cypriniformes; family Gobionidae; genus Paracanthobrama; species Paracanthobrama guichenoti. The sequence goes on along the minus strand of CM031960.1, from coordinate 18,613,847 downwards.
TTACGTTAGAGATAATAAACTATTTTACTTGCATTTGGATCCCATGCTCTTTCCTTCTCCTATCGTCCGTAACACTAAATCACATGGCTAAATAAAATGAATAGCTATCTTCATGTGAACAACACAGCAAAAGACAGATTATGTATGAATTACCTTATATTTGTGGTGAAAACATATTCAACTATACTGTAGGTGGCTTTCACAACATATTGTAAAAAAGAATTATTAAAAAATTAAGTAATTATTAAAAAAAGTAATATTTAGTAAAATAAATTAAATCACTCCTTATCATTTATGGAAGGAAAAAATCCCTGCATGACGCATCACATTTTCTTATTTCTTATCTTTTATGCATATTATGCTTTTTTATATATTACATGTAATGCTGCTAATGTTTATTTATAGCATTATTTTAGGGTTGTGTGTTACTCACATGATGTTTTATATTTGTATAGCAACACTGTGCACTACTGTTTATGGAAGGGCCTAATTTGATCATAATTTTATCATATGTATTATTGTAGTAGTTATTAGTATATTTATAAAGTACAAAGCCAATTTTGGGCATTAGTTATTATTATTATTATTTAGTGTATTATTATTATTATTATTATGTAGCTTACATTAGTATTATGAATTGAACTGAAAAGTATACAGACACCACCATTGCGTCATGTTTCTGGATACATTAGAATACATTATATAGAATATATTATGTGTTCACACGATACATATGTACTAATACTAATGACTTAGCCTATGATGTGTAATCATTTGTAGCACTGCAATACTATAATAGTTCAGCTATTTTAGTATCTAACAAACGTAGTAGCTATACAATGTTAGTTTTTAGACAAAGCACACGTACCTCGTCCAGCAGTGACAGATGAAGGAAGGTGGCTCCACCCCTGTACTAACATCTCTCATCTTAGAGCTCATTCATACTGAAGAGATGTGCTGCACGAGCCACAATCAACCTACGCGCATCTATCCACACATGCCCTGAGAAGAAACCACGATGTCATAATCGGGAAACTAGCTGTTTAAACGGGAAAATGTTTCCTTTATGCACTACATTTGTTGAGCACAAGTACATAAAGACCAACGGATTGGAAACTATATGCACTTCGTGGCGTGCTGTCGCTGGAGGAAACTTCCACGCGCTCGGTCTGATAACCCGATCCTCTTAGAGGGAATGAGACTTGTGAAGTCTGGAAAGTTAGACTGAAGGAAAATGTCGGCGACACATGCCTCACCTTTGCTGAACAAAACCAGCCAATATGAGGACGTGGACGCGGGCAACTGGCACCTTCTCTTTGGTCTATCCTTCGCCATAGCCACTGTCACTTGCCTGGGAGGTTTGTACTCGCTTATGTCGCTGGTCAGGATGAGGAGTAAGTCTTCCCTCTGTCTGATAGTTGCTTCTTTATCCATTGACGACCTGATCAGCGTCGTGCCGCTCACGCTTTTTATGATCTTGCAATGGAGGAGCGGAGACGCGAACCGGTCGAGCGCTATGTGCACCCTGTCCGGACTCTTGTATGTTTTCCAAGGATTGTCAAGCAATATGAAAGCCTGTCTCCTAGTTGTATACACCTTTTACGTGACAAAGCGCTTTGGAGTGTATCAAACCCCTAACCGACCTCTCGGGGTGTTTGTGGCGGTGGTGGCGGTGTGGACGGTGAGTCTCACGGTCAGCGTCCTGCCCGTGTGCGGCTGGGGCCGCTTCGCCCCCACTGCTCTTGGTTGTCTCCCGGAGAACGACAGCTTGTACGTGCTGCTTCTGTTCTCTGTTTACTCACTGTGTTTCTTCGGGCTGGTAGTTTGTTCGGTTCCTCTATTCTACCAGCTCATGTGCTCCACGGAAGCCCTGAGAACATTTTACCCGAGCTATTTTGAAATTGCCGGGTCGGCGCCGCTGTGTGAGATCCCTTCTCTGTCACGGGATAGCATGGAGAAAAGTTTGGAATCCTACAATGAATTCAACTCGAATACTGCCAGTTTTAAGAACAAAACGGAGACGTATTCACTGTCTTATTCTCCAGCAACTGGCCATTTCCAGAAAGATGGAACTCAGAGTGCAAGATATTCCCCTGTGTTTTTCTCTCAAAAGCGCTTCTCGATGATTCTTGCCATGGCTCGAATGGTTCTGTGGATGCCAATGATGGTGAGAGTTATAAAAGCATATACTTTTCTTTTTGATGTACTTATTTTATGTAATATCTACAGAAACTACTCTATTTTTACATAGTAACCATTTTTACCAATATTTTTTTATCATTATCATAATGCACATGCATAACATTATGGTTTATTATTGCAGTCTAATGACTGTTGATTTATTGTGACAAAAAGCATAAAACAATATTTCACATTGGTTCATCAGGTATAAAACAGAATATAATCACCATATCAATGGATTTATACTTCAAATGGCCACACTGATGGAACCCTCCAGAGAACCTCAACCTACTATTGTATACTTAATATTTTAAGTGCCTCGGAGTCTTTGCAGAGTTGCTAGAAAAACCATTAACATCTGGCTTTAGAGTACTAGCAGGAACTTATGGGTATGAGAACTACCCTTTTTAACAGTGCCTTGAGATTCTTATAAAAGTTCTGCTAGCTTGTGAATCTGAGAAACCCCATGAAGTGCCTCAGATATAGTTTCATATTTACAGTGTGTAAGAAAAACCTTTCACCATCTTAAAATGTCTTGTTGAACTGGATTCATGGATATATTTTCTGTTTTAACCTGCCACTATAACTGTTTATTTTCATTTATTTCTCTCTCCTTATAATTATTTGTTGTTTTTTCAAACATGCTGGAATGATTTTTTTTTTCACTGGCATATGTTACCCTTGCAGACCCAGATCCTAGTGAGTCACGCTGTTCACATGCACAGCTCGTCCTTGGAGACTCTCTGTTTTTTCCTGACCTTGCTCTCCGCGGCGGTCACCCCTGTGTTCGTGCTTTCGGAACGCTGGATCCATCTGCCATGTGGCTGCTTCATCAACTGTCGCCAAGGCTTAAGCTCTGAGCTTTCCACCGGTTTGTAAACTGATCAAATACCTCCTTAAAAGACATATTTTTATGGATTATATTCAATTGTTCATAAAAAGACATATTATTTTAAATAATCCATCAAAAAATGAATTTGATATGCTATATATATATATATATATATATATATATATATATATATATATATATACATCGTATTTATGTGCGTGTGAGAAACAGAGCCAATTTACCTTTCCACATTGCCTTTATCTATGTGTTTATTACAGCAAAGAAAAGGAGATTTGAATTCAACCTCTCCTTCCAGCAAGGCTATGGCATTTACAAGATCGCCCACGCCAAGTCACCATCCATCGAGAAACCCTCTTTTAACAGTTTATACAGCTGTGATTTCTCTGAAAGCCGAGCAACAGTGCTGGACAGCGGTCAGATTGCTAAATTCAGCACCACAGCAGCAGAGGACAGCTCCCTCCATGGCGAGCTGCTGCTCGAGGAGAGAGAGGACAGCCAGCCTCAGAGCTCCACAGAAAGGGACAGGCCATGCAATATCTCACCTCAGGTTTCAACCTGTGATCCTGAGGATCTTCACCTCGACAACTTGTCCGTATTTGATGTTCCAGAGAGGAGGCTGTCCCACGAGGAGTGTCGTAAAATCGAGTTGACTGACTGGGAGTGGTGCAGGAGTAAATCAGAAAGGACTCCCAGACAGGTAAGATGACACTTAATTTAATAAATGTAAGGGGTGCAGTTGCTTAATTTTGTTGTCAGGTAACAAGAAAACTATAGAAACAGGAAAATATATAACAGAGTGGACCTCTGAAGACCCCATTCTTGAAAATACCAGATCATTTGACCTATGACATGGCAGAATATTTCAGCTTTGTTTTCTTTGATAGTAACACCACTTTTTTAGACTCATTAAATCAAAATGTTTTTCAAAACTATTAATACTTTTCTAAGTAATATTGCATAAGCATTTTAAGCTAGATCATTTTTTTATTCATCTCTGACATCCAATTTCTCAACTCTGATTTAGTATTGTTACCTAATTCATTATTGTTGCCCTTACTTTATTAATTGCTTATAGTTGGATGCCATATGTGTTCAAAAAAGTTTAAAGTCTGCATGAAAATCTATTTTGTAAATCCAGGTTATCCACATATTTTAAAGGTAAGAGGATGCAGACATTTGTTTTTTATATGAATGTGCAATGGTTCCGTGTCAGCTATTTTCAGTTGTTTTAGCTGTACAAAACAGTCTGTCCATTATGCTGTTTGATGTTACAAACTGGTTTTTGTCATTTTGTTATTTTTTAAATGAATTATTGTAATTGTAAACTCACTGGTTTGTAGTGCAAATCATTTTACCGTTTACTGAACATTTACCTCAAGCAGTCTCGCACACTCACAGGAAATAGATTAAGATAAGTTGGAGAGAGCTTATTGTGAATGATTTAATCAAATGCCATAAAAATTCTCTGGTGATATATGCTCACATTCATTTTTGAGTGTAATTAATACAGCTCAAAATCCAATAAACAACCGATCAAGAACAGAACCCCGTTCTACTTTTTTTACCTTTTGGATCTGTTATATTTGGATATTCATCACGATATGGAAGAAAAGATCTGTTGCTACTTTCGTTTCATCGCAACTTTAAGTAGCCTGGATATAGTCTATCACAGGCAGCACATCATTATGATGATTATAACTTTTCTCCCAATACAGTCCTGGTGCTCTCAGTACTATTGTGATTGTTTTTCTTCTGGCTCTTATGAATTATGCTTGGAACATTAAACTAGATATTAACCACCAATGTAACCATTATTAAATATTTTAATCACTTCTAGGCAGCTGTATTGGCTAAATTTCTGATTTATGTAATGTTTGCAAGGGCAAATCATAAAGCTCAAATACACACTGTTCTGCATGAGCTGGACAGTGCTGGAAGCAAAATGATTATTGTTATTGAGTGTTTATGGAGCTGATGAATTAATAACAGAAAATAAATAGCTCCATTATCCAATCATAATAGAGCCATGCAAAAAGGCATTCAGTTAACATTACAATAGTGTTAATGACTAAAAAATCCCTCCAACTGGTCAAATTATTATGTAGATTGTTTTCATTAAAACAAACAAACCATTTCGGTGTATTCCCACATTAACTGTATTGTCTCAGAAACACAATGTTCACAGTAGAGACAGGCAGAGGCAGAAACACTGACATGATTGACTTCTGTTTTGCTGAGATTTCTTATGGGTCAATTGCAGTGGGTCCCATAGTTTAGGGGCCCCCAGATTTAACATAGTCCTTCAACCAACTAGGCTTCCGAACATCATGTTTAGGTCTAGTGCTATCAGTGTGTGTAGTGAGCCGTGTTTTCAGTTGGAGTTATTGGCATGCATGGAAATGCAGTGAGATGGGAAGCATCCCATGTCTTCCCGTCATTAAGAAAGTATGTCTTGCCCACCCCAAGTCTTTTGGCAACCATGATAGGATTGGTAAACTTTCTATGATCCTCAGGAGCAGATGGTAAACTAGACAGCCTTGTGCCATTGAGGAGCTGAAAGGGTGAAGTACCAGTTGCAGCATGTGGAGTGGCACAGTACACCTGCAAGACGTTAGTTACCCAGGTTTCCATGGCTGATGTTACTGCATTTGGACAGTGTGTTTGAGCACACGGTTGAACCTCTCTACGGCACATTAGCTGCCTTGTAGTGGAGAGAGGAACAATGGTCACTAATATTCCAGAAAAGCAGTGAAAGAAGCAGAAGTAAACTGAACATCGTTATCTGTAACAATACTCAATGGTTTCCTTTCAAAAGCTACTCTCAATGCTGTGCTGAGTTAGCGCTATGGGAAAACATCTTTGTTTGACCGGTTGTGAAGTATGTGTGGCAAACTTGCCAAGAACTTTAAATAACCTCTGGTGATGATGTCATTGGAATGCGCACTTGTGAGAGGCTATAAATAGACAGGAAACAGGCGCGCTTTCAGGTTTCTTTTGTCTTTGTCTTTGTTTGTGTGTGTCTGTATGTGTGCTATGTCTGTCTGTCCACTTTGTTAGGAGTTAGAGTTCCAGCTGACAGTGTGAAAAAAGAAAAAGATGTATCTATAAAAAGATATAATGCAAGGGAACTGAGCAGACCGGAGATTCCCTTCCTCTCTTGTTCCTATGATTGCGTGCAAACGATTTGTGTGTGTTTGCAAAATATGATTCTTTGTTGAAACTGCTTTAATATGAAAATAACTATATTCAGCCTTTCATTCAGACCGGGTTTACTTGTCTGTTTTTTTTTTTTTTTTTTTTTGGCTGCATTTAATTTTGAGAAATTATTTAATACTCATTTGATTTGAGAAATTAGATGCTTGTTGTAACGCGGTTAGCTGTTATGGGAAGAAGGAACTGGTGAACGTTTCACACAACTTTAATTATATAAAATAAATAAAAGGAGAAAAGGAGATGGAAGCATAAGCAGCGACATAGACGAGAGAGGGGAAAAAAATTTCTTGGTCCGGTTTCCAGACACACTGCCGCTCGACCAGCCAAGAGGCTCTTACTCGCGGTGCCATGCGATGGTACTGGACGCTCCTAGGTGGACAGCTCCATCCTCCTTCACCCCCTGGTGGATGGTGATGGCTCCTCCAGTTTAGGGCAGTTGGCAACGAGTCCCCTGTTCCCTGCTCCTTCCCCATCATGGAGGACGGCAGCAGGCTCCATTATCCAGCAGGCTCATTATCCATCACGCCACCAGCCTCGCCCCGTATGGCCCCTCTGCCTCGTCCTGCTTGCCACAGGCCTATTCTGCCCTGTGGGCTCACTTTATAAATTTCCATTGCGACAGTGTCTAAATGTCAGGACATTAATTGCAATTGTCTGATGTCAGTCGCCATGGTATTGAGTTTAACACCACAAACATAAATCTTTTTCAAAATAAAATAGATTAAATGCTTTAATTTCAAATAGACCTAGGACTGCAGTTGATTTTTCATTCATTGCTCAATTTACAAGTTTTCAAACTTTTTGTTGTTACTCATGAGCTACTCAGAAGATCTCTACACAATCTTGGATTCATGGCCAAAAAACATTCCTACCTCATACCCCTGGTGATGACAGCATTTATGATTACAAAAGTTTAGAATTTAAGTTATTGTTTTTATTGAATCTAGAAAATTACCTTTAAACTAATATTGTTGCTTTTCTAGCCACAATTTTATCTTTGGACACCTTATGCCCTTTGTTCCTTTTCTTTGCCAGAGAACTCTGCATAATGTAATAGCCCTCACGGTTAATGTAATAGCCCTCACTATGCCAAATCCAGCCCTGGTTTTAACTGATTGGTAAGTCAAGCTCCCACTTCTGTTAATGAACTTCCTTTCCCTTCATTAAGTTGTATAGTAGAGCTGGACTGGTACCTATTGAAAGCAGATTCAGAATGTTAGTTTAACAGAGAATACAAAGAACTGCTGTGAGACCAGTGATTAATCAAAAGGATTCAAGTTAATTGAGTAATTAACAAGTTAAGTGATAGCAAAATTTGATGCGGTCTCTGTAGTGATTATTGAAAATGCAGCACCTGTGCACATGGTAGTTCCTCCGTGTGGATCGTCAGGCAGTTGAACTTGTTGTGCTGTTGCATTGGATCATCAGCCTGTGATGGTATGCAAAGTGTATGAACACTCAAGAGAACTGCATAATTCAAATTAAACCTACAACTCTTTCAATGTCCCATAATTCCAGAAGTCTCTTCTGGTTAACAACACAACAGTAGTTCCTCATTCTATTAATGAGATATAGTTTTTCTTTATGGGAAAAAAGCAAGCAGATTATTATTTGCAGAATGCAGGAAACAGCAGTAAACTACTCTAATTAATAGAATATGTTGTATAATGTAATAGTAAATAATTATTTTTCTTTTCTCTTTTACTAGAAACTCTGTTATGTGCCTGTTCAAATAAAAATTTCTATTTAACTTGGTCACCCAATCTCGTTTTCATTCAACACAATGCACAAAATATTTTGTGGAATGTGTATTAATGTGTAATAAGATATTAATAATGTGTGTTAATGGATTAACTATTGAAGAATTTATTTCTTTCAATAAAAATGCTGTCTCACTAGCATTAATTGTACATACACAAGGTTGTTGTGGTGTGAAACGTTTGGCTATTTTATTCACTGACTCGATAAAATAATGATTATGGGCCTGTGCCACATTAGTCAGGCTTTTTAAAATTGTATTGTAATAATGTATGTTGTAATGGGAAGGAGGCGGGAACCAGCAAACATTTCAAAAAGACTTTAATAAACAAATAAACAAATTGAAACTAAAAACGGCAGCCTCCTCACATACGACTGCCGCGCACACTCATAATAAAACGTAAAAAAACACAACATAAAGTCCAGGACTGGTCCTCTCTCGTCCTTCACTGTCGTCGTTCCTCCTTTTATGCGTCCGAGCTCCTCCATGAGACACGAGACCGGTGCAGCATGCAGCTGGCGCTCATTATCACTCACCACTGGCCTCGCCACGTTCTCACAGTCCTTCGGCCTCGCTGCTTGCCACATGTATCTGTCACAAGCACGCCAGGCTCCACCCACTCCCAAGCACCACGCACAGCCTCTCCCGAGTACTGATCACGCACACCTGCACCTCATCATTACCTCATCACTGCCTGCACTTAAGCCCCACGCACACACTCAGTCACTGTCCGGTCTCGTTAACACTACCCGCTTATGTTGACTTACCTCAAGGACTCTCCCGTGCTACTTACCTGCTTCCTCGTCTCCAGTGTGTCTCCTCGTCCTCGCCTCCTGTCTCCATCGTCTCCCTGGTTCCTGTGTTTCATCCTCCTGAAGACGCTGAGTATCCATACCCTGTTACCTTCCCTATCCTGCCTATCATTCATTCATCAGACTGCTCGCTTTATCTGCTTCTCATCCCGGACACTCAATAAACTGTCTTCATTCCCTTCTCCTGTTCTCCGTGTCCCTCTGTATGTAACAGAAGACCGGACCAAACAGCATGAGTTTGGAGCTGTTTGAGTGGGAGTGGTGCTTTCCCAGCAGCAGGGGAACCCCAGCAGACTCCGCCCATGTGCCTTCTTCTCCCGCAAGCTCAGCCCAACGGAGGTAAACTATGACATCAGGAACAGGGAGCTTCTAGCCATCAAACTGGCCCTGGAAGAGTGGAGGCATTGGATGGAGGGTGCTAAACACCCCTTTCTTGTTCTCACCGACCACAAGAACCTAGGCTATCTCCGTGAGGCGAAACGGTTGAACCCGTGCCAGGCTCGATGGGCGCTGTTCTTCACCCGGTTTGACTTCACCATCTCGTATCGTCCTGGGTCCAAGAATGTCAAGGCAGACGCCTTGTCCCGTATCCACAATCTGGAGGAGAAGGTCGAAGACTCCGAACCCATCCTCCCGGAGCAGTTATTTGTCAGCTCCATCGTCTGGTCCGAGGAAACCCTGCCCTCTTCCAATGCCTCCACCAACACCCCGCCGGGCTGCCAGTATGTCAGTATGTCACCCGCTCACGCCGTAATCCCCTCATCCACTCCTCTCACTCGTCTCTGGGTACTGGCCACCCTGAGGTCAATGAAACCCTCTCGCTGCTAAAACAGCGCTTCTGGTGGCCACGCATGGCATCCGACGTCAGAAGGTACGTGCAGGGATGCAAGGAGTGCGCCATGTCCAAGAGCCCCCGCCATCTTCCCTCCGGTAAACTCCATCCTCTGCCCGTTCCTAACCGACCCTGGTCACACCTAGGAGTGGATTTCATCACGGATCTTCCCGTCTCTGAGAACCACACTTGCATCCTGGTAGTGGTTAATCGATTCTCAAAATCCTGCCGTCTGATTCCCTTGAGGGGGTTACCCACCGCCACGGAAACAGCAGAACTTATGTTTACCACGTCTTCCACTTCTTCAGTATTCCTGAGGATATCGTCTCAGACCGAGGCCCCCAGTTCATCTCCAGGGTCTGGAAAGCCTTTCATCAGCTCCTAGGTGTGACCATCAGCGTCTCATCGGACCACCCCCAGTCGAACGGGCAGACGGAGAGGAAGATTTGGCCGCTTCCTCCATACCTTCTGTCACGGCCACCAGAACTCCTGGAACCAGTTTCTCGGGTGGGCAGAGTACGCACAGAACTCCCTGCGTCAACCATCCACTGGTCTCACTCCATTTCAGTGCGTACTCGGCTACCAACCCCCACTGTTCCCATGGTCTGGAGAACCATCTGATGTCCCGGCGGTCGACTACTGGTTCCAGGAGAGTGAGAGGGTCTGGGACTCAGCTCACCATCAGCTACAGCATGCTCTGTGCCAACGTAGAAGGACAGCCGACTTCCACCGTTCAGAAGCACCACCCTTTAAGCTGAGTCCCAGGTTCATTGGCCCATTTCCCATCACGCAGCAGATCAATCCGGTCACCTACAAGCTTCAATTGCCACCTCACTACCGGATTCACCCCACATGCCACGTTTCCTTACTCAAGCCTTACCACCCTTCTGTTTCGGTTTCCCCAGAGCCTGGCGCAACCCCGGAGCGCCCCTTTCCACTCATCGTGGAGGACGGCACCGCGCATCAGGTCCGGGACATTTTGGATTCCCGGCGTGGTGGCCTTCTCGAATACCTGGTGGATTGGGAGGGGTACGGTCCCGAGGAACGCTCATGCGTACCCAGAAACGACATCCTTGACCCCAATCTGCTCGTGACCTTCCATGCATCTCACCCTAACCAGCCAGCACCTCGAGGCAGGGGTCGGCCACCACGTCGTCGGGGTCCTCGGCCCTCAGAAGCGGGCCGTGGAGGGGGGGGTAATGTCACAAGCACGCCAGGCTCCACCCACTCCCAAGCACCACGCACAGCCTCTCCCGAGTACTGATCACGCACATATGCACCTCATCATTACCTCATCACTGCCTGCACTTAAGCCCCACGCACACACTCAGTCACTGTCTGGTCTCGTTAACACTACCCGCTTATGTTGACTTAACTCTCCCATGTTACTTACCTGCTTCCTCGTCTCCAGTGTGTCTCCTCGTCCTCGCCTCCTGTCTCCATCGTCTCCCTGGTTCCTGTGTTTCGTCCTCCTGAAGACGCCGAGTATCCATACCCTGTTACCTTCTCTATCCTGCCTATCATTCATTCATCAGACTGCTCGCTTTATCTGCTTCTCATCCCGGACACTCAATAAACTGTCTTCATTCCCATCTCCTGTTCTCCGTGTCCCTCTGTATGTAACAGTATCCTTAATCTTTAGTTCAGTTGGCTGTGTTCCAGGCCCGGATCCACAGGGAGGGCCAGGGTGGGCCTAGCCGAACTAAGAAGCTGGTGATGAAGAACGACTGACATCTCTCTCTTTTCAAATAGATTACATAAACAGAGAATATTTGTTTTCAATTTGTTTTCGATTTTACATTATTTAAAGGTGCTATAAGTGATGTCACGCATTTTTTAGGCCAACATTTTTTGTGTCACATACAGCAAACATCTCCTCACTATCTGCTAGCTACCTGTCCCCTGAACACACTGATCTCTGTAGTCAGCACAAGCTCCACAAACAGCAACAAAAACAAACTTGGGCAGTCTGGACAATAAAACATAATAAACAGTGCTCCAGCCAATAACCGACAAGAATGATTTGGGGGTGGAGGTTTGGGGTTAGCACATGAAAGGGGGGTGTGTAGAAGAGAGAAGTATAAAGAGGGAAGTTCGAATTATATGATTTTGATATGGCCGACACACGACCAAAGAGACAAAGTTCTGATGAACCACTTAGCCTACTTGCTCTGCCCTGAGTCGTTCAGCCCTCGCTTCAGATCAATGGTTTCTAATGGGATTATGGGCAGCACCCCGGCCTCTCCCTCTTCCACGAGGAGCAAACCTATATCATGATGAGTGGTCAAACAAGAAGTTATGACACACCTAACAAAGTTTTATAAGACATAATTTATATCCCTATAGCGGGAGGTAATGCTCATCTTTTATTACAGGACAGATATTGCTACATAAATAAATTAACACATTTTATTCTCTATTACTAAAGAATCCACATTATAGAATGAAGAACTTTAATAAAAAGTATGTTTTAATTTGAAGTCTGGATAAATTATACAATAGTTTGTTGATAGTAATGCATTCTTTAATGTGAATCCTTTAGTAATGGAAAAGAAACTATGTTAGTTTATTCTCCATTACTAAAGGATTCACATTGTAGAATGCGTTAGTAATGGAGAATAAACTAACAGCTCACCCTCAAAAACTGACAATTTTAACATGCTATAAAAATAATCTGTGGGGTATTTTGAGCTAAAACTTCACATACACACTCTGAGGACATCAGAGACTTATTTTACATCTTGTAAAAAGGGCAATTAATCACCCCTTTAATACATTCTAACTTATTTACACTGTTAAATAGTTGGATTCTGATGCTAAACATGGCCAAAATAAAAATAAAAAAATGAGTTGGACATATGACAGAGTATTTCTGTGCCAAATACACTTGGTTTTTTTTTCATCATAAAGGGTGGAATTCCTTGTATGGGCACTTCTCTCGGATGAGCGCTATCGATCACATCAACCAGAGCACATCAGCCAGAGTGAGAGCAAGTGTGCGTCCATCAACGAGTTTAGTTTGGGTTACGGAAGCCATCGGCAGCATTGTCATTTTGTGTTTAGACCACGAAATCAACAATGTCACTAAAGAAGTGTGTTTTTGGTTGTGAGGGAACGATAACCTTGTTCAGCTTCCAAATTAAGCTTTAAGGAAACAGTGGATGCAGTTTGTTATTCCGAAGCAGCAACGGAGTTCTGCAAGTGTGTTTGTTTGTTCTCGGTCATGAGTCTAAACCACAGGCGGTGAGTGAAACTGCAGCACGTTTTGTTTTGTTGGCAATCGGCGTAAGTGCATTTAATGTAAACAACACGAATGTATAGTGAATCTAAAGTTATCCAGGGATAATGTCATGATGTATTTTGTGTGTGTGTGTGTGTGTGTGTGTGTGTGTGTGTGTGTGTGTGTGTGTGTGTGTGTGTGTGTGTGTGTCATAGGTATGTGCATGCTTGTGACTCTTTAGCTTCGCCCACTAAAGGCCTCCACGAGTTTGGCTGTTTTCTGAAATAATCGGTACAGTGTATCTGTCTTTTATAAATATGATCAAACTAAAGACTCTTCGGAGATATGAAGGATGCAATACTACTCTATAGGTACTCAAGATTAATATGAGATTGGTATGTGTATGGTTGAGCTTCTTCCTCAAAAATTTGTCTTCCCAATTTAAATTAAAATAAGATTCAAGAGTTTTATTTGTCACATACACAGTTATATACAGAATATACAACCGGCAGTGAAATGTAAACAGGTCCGCTCCATGGACAGTGCAAATTCACAGTTAAAAACACGAGGAAATTATAATAGAAATAGGATAAAAAAGTATATATATATATATATATATATATATATATATATATATATATATATATATATATATATATATATATATATATATCTCTGTAGAATTATAAATAATCAAGTCAAGTAGAAGAAGAAAGTAAAAAAATAAAAAAATAAAGAAGTGGAATAAAATAAGTGAAGTAAACTGTGCAGTGAGTAAACTGTAGACTTATAAATATGTGGTTAACAAATGTATAAAGAGTATAATGTGCAAACAGGTTTATAACAGGTTGTTACACAGTAGCAACGAGAACAGAAAGTGCAGTGCAATGTCAGTGTATCGATGTTTATCCTGAAGTGAAGTCACGTGATGTTAGGTGACTGAGTTCAGGAGTCTGATGGCCTGGGGGAAGAAGCTCCTCCTGAGTCTCTCAGTTTTGGCCATCAGGCTTCGGAAGCGCTTACCAGATGGCAGCAGCGTGAAATGGGGGTTTGCAGATTAGAGTCCTTGATGATCTTAGTAGCTCTACCTTTGCAGCGTTTGGTGTAGACGTCCTGCAGAGACGGGAGAGCTGACCCTGAGATACGCTCAGATAAGCGCACGACTCTTTGCAGGGCGCTTATCTGAATAACAACAACAACCTTCTTAAATCTATCATAAAAAGTTTGAAGGAGGTGCCCGATAAATAACTACAAGTGTAAAAGACATCTGAGGTGATAAAATCACGTTTAAACCTAAACATTCTAGATCATTAAGATTTTTACCATATAATCTCAGTACAACTGATAGTGTTTCTCACATAAATCATAACTCCACCTCCTTTCCTTTCAGTTTGATCTGTAAATATCATAACCTGGGACATTTAAAGCAGCTGATGGGGAAATTGCATGAAGCCAGGTTTCTGATAAACAGAAAATCTAAATTAGATTCTAATAATGTATCATTTATCTATATTTTACCACTACACACTCCTTATTATGCACGTGTTTAGAACGTATATTTTTATAGTCTTTATGGTTCATCTGCGTGTTACTTAAACTCACAGGCATACAATCCCTGTCACCGTTCGCGACCATAAAAAGTGCTGTTGGCATCACTGAATGAATCCTCACCAACAGCTCTACCATCCACAAGTCTACCTGTGGATGATCATCAGTTTGAGCCACCAGGATAACGGATTGAAACCGCCACTCGGCCAACAGAGTCTCCGCAGTACTCAGAGGCTCCAATGGTGACAGCCCTTCCTTCTGTAAGTTTTACCTCCCTCGACCGCACAAGATTGGCATCAAAACTCTGCTGGGCCATCATCAGATCCTCATTGGATCCTGTTTATCCTGTGGTTTAATATAGTCAGCCGAATCCAGGCCGTACCTGCGCCTAGACACAACCACAACACATCCCTGAAGTGTCTGCAGAGATTGTGTCAATTAGACTCTTCTCCGTGAAGGCCTCATCGACACGACAGCCAGTGGCATTGATCTTCAACAAACCCATCTCGATACCGGCGTAATGACTCCGATCTTCAATCAGATGGAACTGGATAAAAATTCTGAATGTTTCAATCCAATCTGACTTCTGACCTGTAATGCTGCCTGAATCATAATCATACACTGTTCATTCATTGGCCAGAGGAGAACTGGCGCCCCGACTGAGCCTGGTTTCTCCCAAGGTTTTTTTCTCCATTCTGTCACCTTATGGAGTTTTGGTTCCTTACCACTGTCACCTTTGGCCTTTGGCTTGCTTAGTTGGTGACACTAAATAGTCAACAATATTATTGATCTGCCTGCATTGACACCATTGTATGAGAATTTAACCAATTTAAATAACCGTTTTCTCCAGAACGGCTGTATAGATAAATCAGGGTTTTATCACCAGTAGCTCGTGGCCTGATTGGAGGTAGCTCGCCAAGGCATACTTTTCATCTAATCAGAGTGAGCTAATATAGACAGGTGTCCCACCCCTTACAACGCAAATCAAGTTTGACATGTCGGCCGTGAGGTTATTATTTTTATTTATGAGCAAATGTAAATCAGGATTTAGACCGTATCATAGTACTGAGACCACTCTCATCAGAGTTACAAATGATTTACTTTTATCATCCTATCGTGGCTGTATCTCTCTATTAGTGTTACTCGATCTTAGCGCTGCATTCGATACTATCGACCACAACATTCTTTTGAATAGACTCAAGACTTATGTTGGCATTAGTGGAATTGCATTGGCATGGTTTAAATCATACTTATTTGACCATTATCAGTTTGTAGCAGTAAATGAAGAGATGTCACACCGATCACAAGTTCAGTATGGAGTACCGCAGGGCTCAGTGCTAGGACCTTTGCTTTTCACCCTGTACATGCTACCACTGGGAGATATCATTAGGAAGCATGGCATTAGTTTTCATTGTTATGCTGACAATACTCAGCTATATATTTCTTCACGCCCCGACGAAACTTACCAATTCACAAGATTAACGGAATGTATAGCTGATATAAAAAATTGGATGACTAGTAATTTCCTGCAACTTAATTCAGAAAAAAAAATATTTTTAATTATTAGACAAAAAAA
Source organism: Paracanthobrama guichenoti (assembly GCA_018749465.1). NCBI lineage: Eukaryota > Metazoa > Chordata > Actinopteri > Cypriniformes > Gobionidae > Paracanthobrama > Paracanthobrama guichenoti. The sequence continues at coordinate 18,597,853 of CM031960.1, read as the reverse complement.
ATGATGGCTTGATGGCTGCTCTGTCAAATTCTCGTCGTCAGTTAAGAACCTGGGTGTGCTCTTTGATACCAATCTTTCATTTGAAAGCCACGTTTCTAACATCTGTAAAACTGCATTCTACCATCTTAAAAATATATCTAAATTACAACACATGCTTTCAATGCAAAATGCTGACCAGTTAGTTCATATGTTCATGACCTCAAGGCTCGATTATTGTAATGCTCTACTGGGTGGTTGCCCTGCTCGCATAATAAATAAACTGCAGCTGGTCCAAAACGCAGCAGCTCGAGTTCTTACTAGAACCAGGAAGTATGACCATATTAGCCCGGTTCTGTCAACACTGCACTGCAACTACTTACGAAGCACTAAATGGTTTGGCTCCCCAGTACTTGAGCGAGCTCTTAACGCATTATGCTCCATCACGTCTATTGCGGTCTCAAAACTCTGGCCAGTTGATAATACCTAGAATATCAAAATCAACTGCAGGTGGTCGATCCTTTTCCTATTTAGCACCTAAACTCTGGAACAGTCTTCCTAGCATTATTCGGGAAGCAGACACACTCTGTCAGTTTAAATCTAGACTAAAAACACATCTCTTTACTATGGCATAAGCATAGAACATTATCAATTTATATTATTCAAATCAGTTAAATGATTGTTAGGCTGCATTAACTAGGTCAGCCGGATCCGGGAACACTTCCCATAACACCTGATGTACTCGTTACGTCATAAGAAGAATGTCATCTACGCTAATGTTAGTTTCTCTGTTCATCCCGAGGTTTACTGCAGTCAACCGGATCCTGGCCGTATCCAGACAAGATGGTGGACCTGCGCCTGGACATGACCCAGCGCATCCCTGAAATGTCAGCAGAAAGCATGTTAAATAAACTCCCCCCCGTAAATGCTGCATCGACACGACATCCTCATTAAACCCGTCTTCGGCGTGACGACTCCAATCTTTCGAATAATCTTACGAATATCTATTTACCTAATATGAATTAAAACCTGCTATGTTGCCAGAATTATAATCATACACTGTTTGTTCGTCGGCCAGAGGAGAACTGGCACCCCGACTGAGCCTGGTTTCTCCCAAGGTTTTTTTCTCCATTCTGACCCTGAAGGAGTTTTGGTTCCTTGCCATCGTTGCCTCTGGCTTTTGGCTTGCTCAGTTGGGGACACCTAAATTTCATCTATATTACCGATCTGCCCGCATTGACACTATATGATACTTGAAATTAGCTGGATAACATCACCGTTTCACCAGAACGGCTGTACAAATTCTGTTGCATTATTTTCCTGTTAACAATGTGAAGCTGCTTTGAAACAATTGGACTTGTTAAAAGCGCTATATAAATAAAGGTGATTTGATTTTATTTGAATCTGCCTGCATTGACACTATATGATACTTGGAATTAGCCGGATAACGTCACCGTTTTCACCAGAGCGGCTGTATAATAGGGGATAGATAGATTGCAAGCGTCTGTTCAACCCTATGCATCGCTCCATAAGGCCCCGTGGTGGAGGTGTAGCGCTTGATGACAAAAAAACTCTCATTCAGTTTCGGACGAGCACCCTGTTTCTCGGCTTGCCAGTAAATGTTCAACTTAGACACAGAGTGATAACCTTCACCAGCTCCTCATAGGCTGTAGAAAGAGGTGGTGAATCCTCTTCCCCCACTTCGATGCTCAACACCCCCTCAGAGCTGGATGGCTGAAACACTGGGCTCTCTCCCTGGGCGGAAGCAGCAGCTTCGTGGGCTTCCGATCCCTGAGAGAGAGTGCTGGATCCCCCAGATCCAGAGAAAGGGCAGCACCCACCCCACGATTGCAGCTTGAGGCCAGAATGCCTGAATCATGAGGAAAACTACCCTGAACACTTTTCTCAAAAATTGACAGGCGGGAGCAGAGCATGCGAAGCGACAGCCTCTCACAATGGTCACAGTCAGCCTCCTCAAAGGCTGACAGAACATGATCCGCTCCCAAACAAATAACACATATCCCCACCCGTAATGGAATGAGGGCAGGGAGAAGTACACAACTTGAAGGTCTGTTTATTTGCCATATCTTTGAATATAGTGAAGTCACTATGCAGACAAACATTTTTGAAACAGAGCTCTGGCTGAGGCACAGAAGCTAATGCTAAGTACACACGTACTTCAGACGCAATCACGCAGAGGCGTTCCCAAAGCGCCATTGATGCAGCACGAGTTCCCTCGAAAGGGAACATTCACACAAAACAAAAAACAAAAGATAAACAAAAAGAAAAATACCCATACCACCTGGACACTGGTACTGTGATGATGTCAGTAGGTTATTGCTTACACATTTACTACTTTTACATGGTGAATGGCACATAGTGCACTATACACTCACCTAAAGGATTATTAGGAACACCTGTTCAATTTCTCATTAATGCAATTATCTAATCAACCAATCACATGGCAGTTGCTTCAACGCATTTAGGGGTGTGGTCCTGGTCAAGACAATCTCCTGAACTCCAAACTGAATGTTAGAATGGGAAAGAAAGGTGATTTAAGCAATTTTGAGCGTGGCATGTTTGTTGGTGCCAGACGGGCCGGTGTGAGTATGTCACAATCTGCTCAGTTACTGGGATTTTCACGCACAACCATTTCTAGGGTTTACAAAGAATGGTGTGAAAAGGGAAAAACATCCAGTATCAGCAGTCCTGTGAGTGAAAATGCCTTGTTGATTCTAGAGGTCAGAGGAGAATGGGCTGACTGATTCAAGCTGATAGAAGAGCAACTTTGACTGAAATAACCACTCGTTACAACTGAGGTATGCAGCAAAGCATTTGTGAAGCCACAACACGCACTTGGGCGGATGGGCTACAACAGCAGAAGACCCCACCAGGTACCACTCACCTCCACTCATCTTCACTACAAATAGGAAAAAGAGGCTACAATTTGGACGAGCTCACCAAAATTGGACAGTTGAAGACTGGAAAAATGTTGCCTGGTCTGATGAGTACCATCTGAATGTTTCAACAGAAATCGAGAGAGTCAGAATTTGACGTAAACAGAATGTGAACATGGATCCATCATGCCTTGTTACCACTGTGCAGGCTGGTGGTGGTGGTGTAATGGTGCGGGGGATGTTTTCTTGGCACACTTTAGGCCCCTTAGTGCCAACTGGGCATCGTTTAAATGCCACGGCCTTCCTGAGCATTGTTTCTGACCATGTCCATCCCTTTATGACCACCATGAACCCATTCTCTGATGGCTACTTCCAGCAGGATAATGCACCATGTCACAAAGCTCGAATCATTTCAAATTGGTTTCTTGAACATGACAATGAGCTCACTGCACTAAAATGGCCCCCACAGTCACCAGACCTCAACCCAATAAAGCATCTTTGGGATGTGGTGGAATGGGAGCTTTGTGCCCTGGATGTGCATCCCACAAATCTCCATCAACTGCAAGATGCTATCCTATCAATATGGGCCAACATTTCTAAAGAATGCTTTCAGCACCTTGTTGAATCAATGCCACGTAGAATTAAGGCAGTTCTGAAGGCCAAAGGGGGTCAAACACAGTATTAGTATGGTGTTCTTAATAATCCTTTAGGTGAGTGTAATGGGCAATGGTCACCATCCTTTTCAAGCCAAAGATCCCTGACCTCTACCTACAGATTTTTCATGGCCGATTCAGATTTTTTTTTACAAGCAATTATAAAGCTATTTCCAATAACAGCTGCCAATTTTCTTTGTTTAATCAAATTTATTTGTTGCTCTATAACAGGCCAAACTGGCCTTGAAAAATGTAGCCATCTGAAATGAGAGGCAACCACTGCATTTTAATCACAATCCAAATAAAGATACACACATGTAGCATGAGCAGTTGTTTTTGATTTAAATTACATTGCATAATTCCAATGACTTTAGCTTTGTGAAATTGTTACATATGACACCTGCACAAAACAAAAACAGATACACTGAATAAAAATGCAAACTCACTCTCTGACAGTAGGTGGCGCTTATGGAAAAGAATCTGTAAAAATGCCATCAAAACTATTCGTTCAGCGATACATTCATGTAACCCCCTCCCCTTCCTATATTTCAAGCATTAGTTATCTTACTGGGCCTATTTATACCTGGTCTAGCCTACTTCATGCTTTTTACAGATCTGATTTATCAGAACGATTCCATTTACACTTGGTCACATAAATGTGTTTCCGCAAAATCTTCAATTCCCGCACTATATGCATTTTTAATGTCATTAAGTTCATGTCATCGAAATCAACAAATATGAGCTGCATTATATTGATCAACAGCTAATTTCAAAATCAAAGACCGCGATAAGAGAGAGTGGCACTGGTAAGATGATATAGTTTCTTTACTTTTAATGATGATGATTGTGTATTGAACGTCTGCAACTTTCTATAGATACTCCGCTGCTCGTCTGCGGTGATGGGTGCTGCAGTAGCGGTCATAACTATAACATGACATATAGCCTATAACACACTCCTCACACATTATTATTAGCATAGTTGGGAGGAGTAAAATTTACATATGTGGTTTCAACAACCAGTTATTAGGAAATAATTCGACACAAAATGATCATATGTCAAAATCCAGCTGTCAGTCACTGATTTCAAGTAGTAAAAGGTATGTCAGTGCAGTGAGGAGCATGACATATTGTTGAAAATAGTGATAGCATGCACTTTAATCAATTTCTAAAAGAGAATTCCAAATTCAATGGCCAAGTGCCCAACTAATCACCATAATGGTGACTTCAAACAGACTTTGTCTTTGTACATGTACAATATGAAAGAAAGAAATCCAAACTGGTTTGTAACAAGTGAATATGGTAATGCTGTTTTTGGAGTTGTTTAATCATCCTCTGGTGAGTTTTATTCGCAGTTGATTTCATCTAAGGCTGTGTGGCTGAAAGTCAGTTGTAGTTGTTGTGCTGTCTGCTTGTCTCTTCTCTTTTTTTTCTATTCTTGTTGTTCTATTCTGTTTAACCTCTTGTGTCTAATGCTCAATCATCACTTGTAATGTGAATCTACTTTATTTCACTAACTGCAATGTTGTTTCATTGTTACTTTTACTCTCTATTATTGGGACCATATGAAAACTGAGCAGTGTTTAACACTGGGAATTTTACTGTGTAAACATGTAACCAGCAACATGCATTTTTCTTTATTAAATAATTTATTAAAATTATTTTGGAAAATTGTCTTGGTCTTTAACTATGAACACACACTAAAAAAAAAGTGATATGTAACACATACACAGGTTTTGTTGTGGTCTTGCTGGGATCATACCAGCACCCAAAAGACAACATGCTGGTCCACCAGCACACCAGAACCCCAAGCTGGTCCAGCATGCAAAACATACCTTATGCTGGCCCACCAGCACACCAGCATCCCATGCTGAGATTCAGCAAACCAGCAACCAGCATCCTGTACTGTTCCCAGTGTGCAAAACTTACCTTATGCTGGTGACCAGCAATGCTGGATTTTTCAGCAGGGCCTCCTGGCCTCTTTTCTTTCCTACATTGCAGGTAGATAGTTGGGCTGGAAATTGGCTAGTTCACCAGAGTCCATCACCTTCTATTGATCGTATTCAGCTCTGATTAACGTAATTTTCCTAATAAAACCTGCTTTTAGCTCTTACCTCTATTTGGAGAACCTTTATTTGATTAAGAGTGGCACTAGAGGCTGAAGGTTATTACTTAACTAATTGGCTTTGTCTTGTTTTTCACTGGAATTGTTAACTTGTAGTCAAGTCGAATCACCTTTATTTATATAGTGCTTTATACAATACAGAGTGTGTCAAAGCAGCTTTACGGTGATAAACGGGAAAATAATGATTCAATTATGCAAACAGAATTAAATTATAATCAGCTTTAAAAAGACAAAAAATAGTTTCATTATTCAGCTGAATTTGAATTGCATCAACTTCTATCAATGTAGCTATGCACTCTTTTTTACAGTAATACCGCATGACAGGTTGGATTATTATATAGTTTGCACTGTTCCATCCTTGAGTAAACAGTGAACAATTATTGTTGATGGACAAATATGGGCGCTCATAAAATAGCCATTTTTGGCTTTCTGCTTAGTTGGTTGTTATATGGACAGTCTTTTTGTATTGGGGAACATACAATAAGTTTCCATAGTACATAGAACTCATTTATTTCAAAGAAAAAAAAATCATTTTATGATCCCTTTAAACATAAAGCTGATTTTCATTCAGCAGTCCATGTTTTCTTCCCATATTTTGGTACCAAATGGTTTTGCAAGAAGTAAGATGAAAACAAATAATTTTATTTTTCTCTTGTAAAAGCCTTTGCTATGAAGAATATAGAGTTAATGACAACAAAGTCAGTTCCTCTTTCTGTCCCCTACAGTTTGCTCTACTGCAAGCTATCACTTTGAAACATCATGAACCCAACAGTGTATTCACCCGTCCACCCCGCTGACCTGCTCCTATCCCTCTCACAAGATGGCCACTCTCTATGGATTTGATATAAGCACAGCCAATATAATGGACTCCCTAGCTCCCTTCTATTCCCAGCTCCAAGTCTCCTGCACTCCCTAGTCCCTTCCAATCCCCAAACCAAGTCTCCTGTGTCTTCTCTGGTCCTACCCAGCCTCACCTCCACTGCCTCCCTTCAGGCCCTCGGCTCCTTCTCTGTTGGCTCCAACCAGCAACTCGGGATCCGCCTTAGGTCTTCTAGTCTCCAGGTCTGCCTTGGTGCGGGGATCCCCAAGACTATGTGGAGGAGTTCCTCGAGCTGTCCCACCTGGCGTCCTGCAGCGATGACACTGAAGACCATCATCTGGAATAGGTTGGATGATCATCTCTTCAAACAGCTACCAGTGGAAACTACCACCTGTATCCTGGAAGAATATATAGAATATGTGCTGTGGCTGAGTGGCTCCTCCCTCACAGTAGGCGATGTGGATGAAGACATCATCGGCCCCCAGTCGCAGCCTCCCCAGCCCACTCCAGTTTTCCTGGTGCCATCTGTCATCATCTCAGCGATATCATTAATCATCTCATAATTCCTCCCTAGTCCCTCACCACCCCTCCTAACTTGCCAGAACTAACCACAAGCCAGAGCCAATGATTGCTACAGACCCCAAACTCAGACAGTCCCTTACCCCACTCACCACGGTAACAGAGCCACCACAGACCCAGAACCTAAGCTACAGCCCAACATGAGTCCAGAGTCAGAGCCAGCACCCAACAAGGACCTGCCACAAATGTAGATGGTCACCATGGAGCCAGAGCCTGCAGCCCAGTCCAAGAGCCTGAACCAGTCATCATGTCTGAATAGGTGCGAGAGCCGGCACCCATGGCAATCCTAGTGGGGATTCTAGTAGAATTGATGGTGTGAAGTTGGATGCCATCCATGCCTCTATTTCTGATGTACAGTTGCTGCCTATAATAATCTAAATATAATTTAAATAATCTTCCTCATCAGTTTCATCTCCTCAGAGGAACTCGATTTTGCAACAGAAACTATTGACTCTCTTTTTTCCAGCACTTTAGACACAGTTGCTCCCCGGCGCTTAAAGAAGATTAAAGAAAATAGTCCAACGCCGTGGTACAATGAGCACACCTGGGCCCTTAAAACAGCAGCCAGAAAAATGGATCACAGCTGGAAGAAAACTAGAGTTTTTTCGTAATTCATGGAAAGAGAGCATGATCGCATACAGAAAGGCTGTAAAAACTGCTAGATCTGCTTATTTCTCGACTCTCTTAGAAGAAAACAAACACAACCCTAGGTATTTATTTGATACAGTGGCTAAGTTAACCAAAAATAAAGCTTCTACTTCTGATGGTTGTAAACAGCACAGCAGTAATGACTTTATGAACTTCTTTACGTGCAAGATCGATAATATTAGGAAGAAAATTATAACCATGCAGCCGTCTACTACAGTGTCACATCAGACAGAGCATTGTTGTGTCACTGAGAAAAAATTACATTCATTCACTGCTATAGGAGAGGAAGAATTGGCTAAACTCGTTAAATCATCTAAATCAACAACATGTATGCTCGACCCTATACCGACGAGGCTATTAAAAGAGATGCTACCAGAGGTCATAGATCCTCTTCTTAATATCATTAACTCATCTTTGTCATTAGGATATGTACCGAAAACTTTTAAGTTGGCTATTATCAAACCACTTATTAAAAACCTCAACTTGATCCTACAGAATTAGTCAATTACAGGCCGATCTCAAATCTACCCTTCCTGTAAAAAATCCTGGAAAAGGCAGTGTCTTCACAATTATGTTCCTTTTTAGAAAGAAATGGTATCTGTGAGGATTTCCAGTCAGGATTTAGACCGTATCATAGTACTGAGACTGCTCTCATCAGAGTTACAAATGATTTACTCTTATCATCCGATCGTGGTTGTATCTCTCTATTAGTGTTACTCGATCTTAGCGCTGCATTCGATACTGTCGACCACAACATTCTTTTGAATAGACTCAAAAATTATGTTGGCATTAGTGGAACTGCATTGGCATGGCTTAAATCATACTTATCTGACCGTTATCAGTTTGTAGCAGTAAATGAAGAGATGTCACACCGATCACAAGTTCAGTATGGAGTACCGCTGGGCTCAGTGCTAGGACCGTTGCTCTTTACCCTGTACATGCTACCACTGGGAGATATCATTAGGAAGCATGGCATTAGTTTTCACTGTTATGATGACGATACTCAGCTCTATATTTCTTCACGCCCTGACGAAACTTACCAATTCACAAGAATTCACGGAATGCATAGCTGATATAAAACATTGGATGTCTAGTAATTCCCTGCAACTTAATTCAGAAAAAAATGAATTTTTAATTATTGGACAAAAACTCAAGTAGTAACCTAGAACACTCGATGGCTGCTCTGTCAAGTCCTTGTCGTCAGTTAGGAAACTGGGTGTGCTCTTTGATACCAATCTTTCATTTGAAAGCCACGTTTCTAACATCTGTAAAACTGCATTCTACCATCTTAAAAATATATCTAAATTACGGCACATCCTTTCGATGCAAAATGCTGAACAGTTAATTCATGCGTTCATGACCTCAAGGCTAGATTACTGTAATGCTTTACTGGGTGGTTGCCCTGCTCGCTTAATAAACAAACTCCAGCTGGTCCAAAACACAGCAGCTCAAGCTCTTACTAGAACAAGGAAGTATGACCATATTAGCCCGGTTCTGTCAACACTGCACTGGCTCCCTATTAAACATCGTATAAATTTTAAAATCTTGCTTATTACTTACAAAGCACTAAATGGTTTAGCTCCCCAGTACTTGAGCGAACTCTTAACGCATTATACTCCATCACGTCTATTGCGGTCTCAAAACTCTGGCCAGTTGATAATACCTAGAATATCAAAATCAACTGCAGGCGGTCGATCCTTTTCCTATTTAGCGCCTAAACTCTGGAACAGTCTTCCTAGCATTGTTCGGGAAGCAGACACACTCTGTCAGTTTAAATCTAGACTAAAAACGCATCTCTTTACTATGGCTTACACATAAAACATTATCAATTTGTATTATTCAAATCAGTAAATGATTGTTAGGCTACATTAACTAGGTCAGCCGGAACCGGGAACACTTCCCATAACACCTGATGTACTCGTTACCTCATAAGAAGAATGGCATCTACGCTAATGTTAGTCTCTCTGTTTATCCTGAGGTTTACTGCAGTCAGCCAGAGCCGGGCCGTATCCAGATCAGATGGTGGACCAGCGCCTGGACATGACCAACGCATCTCTGAAATGTCTGCAGAGAGCATGTCAAATAAACTCCCCCCCTGTAAATGCTGCATCGACACAACATCCTCATTAAACCCGTCTTCGGCGTGACGACTCCAATCTTTCGAATAATCTTACGAATATCTATTTACCTAATATGAATTAAGACCTGCTATGTTTCCAGAATTATAATCATACACTGTTTGTTCGTCAGCCAGAGGAGAACTGGCACCTCGACTGAGCCTGGTTTCTCCCAAGGTTTTTTTCTCTCTTCTGACCCTGAAGGAGTTTTGGTTCCTTGCCACCGTTGCCTCTGGCTTTTGGCTTGCTCAGTTGGGGACACCTAAATTTCATCTATATTACCGATCTGCCCGCATTGACACTATATGATACTTGAAATTAGCTGGATAACATCACTGTTTCACCAGAACGGCTGTGCTGTACACATTCTGTTGCATTATTTTCCTGTTAACAATGTGAAGCTGCTTTGAAACAATTGGACTTGTTAAAAGCGCTACATAAATAAAGGTGATTTGATTTGATTTGATATAGGCACAGCCAATATAATGGACTCCCTAGCTCCCTTCTATTCCCAGCTCCAAGTCTCCTGCACTCCCTAGTCCCCTCCAATCCCCAAACCAAGTCTCCTGTGTCTTCTCTGGTCCTACCCAGCCTCACCTCCACTGCCTCCCTTCAGGCCCTCGGCTCCTTCTCTGTTGGCTCCAACCAGCAACTCGGGATCCGCCTTAGGTCTTCTAGTCTCCAGATCTGCCTTGGTGCGGGGATCCCCTGGCTTCACCTCGGGCTGAAGAACTCATAATTCCACCATGGTTCGTCAAGCAGTCAGCTCCAACCTAGCTCTTCGCCCCCTTGGCATAACCTAGGGCCATAGATTAGATTAGATTAGATTAGATTAGATTAGATTAGATTAGATTGACTTTTATTATCCCGAAGGAAATTTGTCTTGGACACATACAGTACATTGCCTGCTGTTTATAAAATAAAATAAAAATAATAATAAAAAAACATATAGTCCATACATGACTATCACTTATACACACGCACTATGCACACACACACAATACCTACAATACATACACAGACTACCATCAACCAACCAATTGCACACTGCCCTTCGAACTACACACCTAAAGTTTAAATTAAAAACTACATCACAGAGGTAACCCTCTTGCTTACTTAGGTTACTATTTAGGGCTTTGATGGACAGGGGGACAAAGGAGTTCTTAAAGCGGTTGAGCCTGCACTTAGGGACTCTAAAGCGTCTTCCTGAGGGAAGAAGCTTTTACTCAGGGTGAAGGACGTGAGTGGGGTCTGATATAATTTTTTGGGCCTATCTGATGATTGTTTCATCAAAGACAGCCTGGAGTGTGGGATACTGCTTAACTCCCATGATTTTCATGGCTCTCTGTATTAGCCGTGTAATCTGGGCTTTCAGCTGTACACTGAGGTTACCAAACCAAGCTGTGATGCCATACCTCAGAATACTCTCAATTACAGCATGGTAACAAAGAAGCAACACTTTCTGGTGAACACCAAAAACCCTGAGCCTACGAAGAAAATGTAGTCGCTGTTGGACCCTAGTACAGACATTTTCAACCTGAACAGTCCATGTCAGTTTGCTGTCAATGTATATACCCAAATATCTGTAAGAGTCAACCTGGGCTATATTCTGATCATTGATGACCATTGGTGGTCACCAATGGATTTGGGGTCAAACACCATCTCCACTGTTTTCTTAATGTTGATTAAGAAAGTGTTTGTCACACCAGTGGACAAAATTCTGAATCTCATATTTATATTCCACTAAATTAGACTGATAGATAACTAGACTCAGGATAACTGTGTCATCAGAAAATTTAACCATGTAGTTGCTAGCATTACTGCATGTACATTCATTAGTGTACAGTGTAAACAGGACTGGGGAACTAACGCACTCTTGAGGGGCGCCAGTGCTGATGGTCAAAGATTTAGACAACGTCCCGTTTACCCTGACCTGCTGACTGCGATTGGTCAGAAATGAGTGGAACCACCTAATAATGAAAGGGTTGACACTCATCCGCTGCAGTGTTCCCAGGAGAACATGAGGCTGCAGAGTGTTAAAGGCTGAAGTAAAATCCACAAACAGTAATCTAGCATAGGCCCTAGGATTCTCAAGATGTTTGGTCACTAGATGCACTATACTGTTAATCGCATCATTAGTGCCTTTTTGATGTTTGTATGCAAACTGATAGGGATCTAACTGTGGGCCTATATCCATCTGTAGTTTGCTCACAATGAGCTTTGCCATGCACTTCATCACAACAGAAGTTAAAGCAGTAGGTCTGAAATCATTGTTCTCCAGTGGGCAGGATTTATTAGGGACCGGTATTATGATTGCCTTTTTCCATTGTGTGGGTACAGTGTGAGAGTGTAGGGACCTCTGGAAGATAGGAAACCATGCAGGCGTCAGTTCATCTGCAAATGTTCTTAATAGAAAAGCAGAGATGCTGTCTGGGCCTGTGGCCTTATTGACATTGATTTGCTTAAAGACCTTATTGATGTATTTATTGTTGATCTCTTGATCTTTAGAATGGCCTAAGACTTACACATAACAGTTCTACATCAGAGTTACAGACTTTCTCCCGAGCTGTGTGCTGTCTGCACCATTTGTCATTAATGTACTGGCAGAGCCCGCCCCCTTTGCGTTTTGTCAGAGCGAACGTGTGAGAACCCCTCAATTTCAAAAAGACCATCAGGAATCTCTGGATGTAACTAAGTCTCGGTAAAAAGCATAATACAGGACTCTCTCTCTCTCTCTCATACAGTGCAGACGTGTTTTCTCTCTGCTCCCGCTGTGCTCTGGCGCTTTGGTATTTTGTCTTTTTCTCTTTCTCTCTGACCCGCTGCTTGCTGGACTCCTGAAAATACTGAAATGGATTTGATTAACTGGTCAATCAGCGCGATCGATAGGATTTTCTCACAAAGGAAGGGTGCCCCGGGAGAACCCACCTGCCCGGACGGGACCTTTGCTGCAGGGTACGTGATGGACGCATGGAACAACTTGCAAGTCCTGTGCCTGGAGGCTCTGTCCGTGGAGGATGCGGAAGATTTATACATGATTGGATTATTGATGGCGGGGTTCCTATTCTTTGGCTTTGGGATTGCCCTGACCTATCGGAAGATTGGTAAGACAGCTGCAAGCAAATTCACCCAGCCGCTGTCTGTGGAAATTAAGGAATGCTTCGGGGTTGTGTGTGACCGTTTGAAGGAATTAGATCAGAGAGTGATACAGATTGAGGAACTGAATCGTAACAACGCAGTCCGGACTGCGGATATGCAGGGAAGAGTGGGCTCCATCGGGGGTCAGATCGTTGAACTTTTACGGATTGTAACCGGTCTGGCCATGAGGCTGGATGTAATGTCTAGGGAAACTGCACGGACCGAACGCGAGATGCACGGACCAGAACTGATTGATTGATTATGATCCGGACAAATTACCGAAGATCATCAAATGGATAAAAAAATTGTATTTGCCTGACCCGAACCTCACTTGTCCCTATCTCTCGGTTGGGAGGTCAGCCTGACAGCTTGGTCTGCTATCTTCGCCTGTGCACTGCCTTATCTCCCTTCAAGGACAAACCATAGAACTGAACTCGAAAACATCTGAAGTTATGGCTAACATTCTCACACAACACAATCTCAGACTCACTCGCACCATACACACCCGATCCCGATCCCAGCCCCCCTCCATCCATCTGCCTGTCCCTGTCCTTATCTATCTCCTCTCCCACTCCATACAAAAAAAAACCCATCATGTGACCACGTGTACTGTGTTATGTTATGTTTTGTTGTGTTTGCTATGTAATGCTTGCTAAACTGCATTCTTGTATTTCTGGAGAGCGTGTGGCGGCGCCTGAATAATTGGCTGCGGCCCGGAGGCTTGCTCCAAACTTCATTTCGTTATACTGTACTTGTACATGTGTAATGACAAATAAACTTGAAACTTGAACTTGAACTTGACGGTACTCAAAGCATTCCCTTGTTAGAATTCGGAGTCCATCCATCTTATTCCTCAGCGACCTTACATTACTCAGGATCATAGATGGCAGTGGGGGTTAATTGCCTCTTTTCCGTAGCCATTGTCGTACACCTCCTCTCCGGCCTCTTCTCTGTAGTCGCTGCCGATGTGGAGCTCTAATTATCTCCGGCACGTTTTTTATAAGCAATCGGGAAAGATCCACCGCCGTCCCTCCAGCTCATCCTTGGTCAGTCATTGCTCTGCCTGCACCACAGACTTTCGGGCCTTCAGCTGCACTTTGTTTTCCACCCCCTTTGGCTCTGTCAGGCTCTGCCTTGGTCCTCAGTCACACCAGATCTGCCTCGGTCTTCTGACACCCTGGCTCCAACTCAGCTGCACGTCACCACACCTTGGCCTCCAGGACCTAGTGTCATCCAGTCTCATCAGCTCTCCGGCTACACCTGGGTATCCACCTCCCATGGCTCCACCTCTGTCGGTCAGATCTCTGGCTCCATCCTGGTTCCGCCCTCCATCGGTTTCGCCATTGGTCCTCGTCCTGGCTCTAGTCTGGCTTGCTCTGTGATGTTTGCCTTCACCAACTCCATTGTCCTCTCACTCACTGTTCCCCATCAATGCTTATTTCTTGTAAACAGGATTAGATTGCATCTTTTTAAGTGGAGGTGATGCTTACAATGGTGATGAAGTACATAAAAAGACTTAAGAATTAAAGAACATATACTTATTTTTAATTTTTAAAAAAAAGTATACTAATAGCACACTTGAAATAAACTTCTTTTTCGAAAGGGTGACTAAGGATAACCGATTACTTACACACTCTTTCTTATTACATTTACATTTAATAATTTAGCAGATGCTTTTATCCAAAGCGACTTCCAAATGAGGAGAGCAATAGAAGCAATCAGACAAACAAGGGGCAACAGCATGCAAAGTCACAAGTCTCAGTTAATCTAGCACAGTACACATACACTTTTTTAAATTTTTTTGACAAACAGAAATACAAATATAATAGTTAAGTCCTAGTCTTAATTGGTCAGGGGCTGCTGGAAAAGATGTGTCTTTAGACGTTTTTTTGAAAATGGCTATAGACTTGGCTGCTCGAATTGAGATAGGCAGGTCGTTCCACCAGGTGGGAATAGTCCAGGAAAAGGTCTTTGAGAGTGATTTCTTGCCTCTTTGGGATGACACTATGAGGCGTTGTTCACTTGCAGAATGCAAGCTTCTGGAGGGTGTGTAAGTCTGAACAAGTGAGTTTAGGTATATTAGTGCAGCGTCTGTAGTTGCTTTGTAGGCAAGCACTAGTGCCTTCAATTTGATGCGAGCGGCTATTGGTAGCCAGTGCAAACTGATGAAGAGAGGCGTGACGTGCACTTTCTTTGGTTCGTTGAATACCACCCTCACAGCTACATTCACTGCCGGTTTTACATTTCACTGCCGGTTGTATATTCTGTATATAACTGTGTATGTGACAAATAAAACTCTTGAATGAATCTTGAAACATTCTGGATCAGTTGCAAGGGTTTGATAGTGCATGTCAGAAGGCCCACTAGAAGAGCATTACAGTAGTCCAGTCTAGAGAGAACAAGAGCTTGGACTGACTGCCACAAACACAACACTGTATGTACCACGTTGGCTATAGGCCACGCCTCACCGAAACTGTTTACTCATGTGGGCAACAAGAACAAATGCAAACTCACCAGCCACCGCAAGACTTCAACAGCATGTGAATACACTAAACAGACAAACTTTCTACTAACAAATGAGCTAGAAATCAAATGAGAAAAGGATTCAAAACTCACACAGTTGCTGTCTTCTCTGTTGTTCAATTGGTTCTCTCTGTTAGATCTCCTTGTGATTCTCGGACAGTCTCCTAGTGATTCTCTAGCTTTTTTTCCCCATGTGACAGAAATCTCCTTTTAGCTACTCTCTGGAAAATTATACGTACCCATCTACTCCCCATAATCCTGTGAAGAGGTGTGTGCACGCTCTAGTCATCATTGCTTTGCTGTCACCCTGGTAAAGGAAAAGAGACTCCGTTAGTTCATATTCATCGGCTCATCATTATTCTGACTGTGCCATGTTGTGCCAGCTGCTTTCTGTTTAATTCATCACTGTCAATAAATAACTGTTTGGGTTTAACCTAATCTCTGTCTCCAAGTCTGGTATTCCCTCACAACCCACTGGGGTGCTGCAGCACAGAAGCCTACAACTGTCACTGTGAATGCGCCACACAAAACAGAAAGCTAGATCAGTGTTTCCCAACCCTGTTCCTGGATGCACACCAACACTACACATTTTCGAACACATCATCTTCAGCTCGTTAGTAGAGACTCCAAGGCCAGAAATATATGGGTTGGATAAGGGAGACATACAAAATGTGCACTGTTGATGTGCCTCCAGGAACAGGGTTGGGAAACACTGAGCTAGATCACGACTTAGACCTTCAGATCCTCCAATGGCAATGACCCAGAGTAGGAGGAGAGGTCAGAGCTGGCAACGATTAACCTGGGGCAGATTATTAATTCTGAGTATATGAGAACTCAGGTAATGTGTACGCTTGCAAAAGATAATTTGTGTAAGATTAGTAGGAGTTGCTCTTTAAATAGAGATCAGTCATCTTTGTGAGTGCAGTATTATATGTATGTACTCTAGGTGTGATGCAAGATTCATGTGGTCGTGTGTCTATATCAACACTCCTCACTGCATATAGACCAACAGGGGAATTATAGGAAACTAGGTCACTCGCACATAATCATAAACATCATAAAAAGTCTGGGCCTTGTTTGCATTTGCCATTTTCTCCGTCTGCTTTCCTGCCTCAACTGTGATATGGTTATTATCCTTCATTGCACCAGCACCTCTAACTCATCCAGTGGGTGAACTCACATGCAAGACATACCCTTTCCCCAGTCAAATGGTGTCTATGACCTCTGATAAGTGTTATTTCATTTGAATGATATGCTGCGTTTTGGGCAAAGCCTGCTGGAGGCATACATATTGTTGATATCTCATTCCTCAGCCATTTATAATGTAATGACAGAGAAGAAATTAAAGGAGTTAGGGAGAGATCCTTATTTACTGCTCCTGTGCTGAATGATCAGATGAAATAAGATCCAAAATGCTTGAATTGTTCACAGTCCTCAGTCAAGCGTGGCATTTCAATCTATTATGCAGGGTCCATGTTGATTGTCTCTCTTTATTTGAAATGATAATGACAACTCCACTAAACTCAATTTCTCTGTAGTGCGACGTTACATTACTGAAGTTGCTGAATAGAGAAAGATGGAGCTATCTGTGTTTATGGTCCTTGACGTAATTTGACCAGAGCTTTTGTTCTCAACGGGCCTGATATATACACAGGGCTCATTAACTCATGCCAAATGTCTGGCAAAATGGAATCGCATTCATCAGCCTGCTTTTTTAATGTCATTGACTTTGACCTTTGAAATTATTTTAATAATTTTATATAGGCTGATTTTTATACTTATTAAACATCATTGCACTGGACCACATTAATAAAATGTGTTGCCATATGCATTGACAATCTACACGCTGATTTAATGATGGAAGAATGTGATGTTCCTGTAATGGGTAGATGCATATGCAGCACTGCTCAGATCTTTGTCAACTTTGTATCTGTATCAACTATATAATATTTTCATTATATTATAACCAGGGGCATCATCCATCTAGTTTTTGAGGGGGGCACCAGTGTCCAGTACCAGGACTGGCACTGGGGGGCACCAGTGCCAGTCCTGGCTTGATTGGCACCTTCAGGCAAGATAGATAAAAGAGAAAAAAATCTCTTTGGGTAGTTCTTTTATATAAGCTTAAGGCAGAATGGAAGCGTGAAATTGTATCTGGGTTGAAATCGCAAGTTTTCATTTTTTTTCTAATAAAACAAGCAAATTGTAATTGAACATGAACCGGTGATTAACATGTCTTTCACCATGTCTTTCCATTGAAAAAAGTCATGAGTTTGGAGCAACATGAGTGTGGGTAGATAATGATAGAATTTATAGTTGAAAATGTATCTGCAGAAGGTGCTACTTAATTGGACTAACCAAAATTAGATGTTAAATTAATGAATGGGTGAAAAGAGTTTTTTTTTGTTTTTATGATAATTGTGCAGTGTACAGATGTATAAAACTTATATAATTACAATTAATTATGTTTATAGAACAAATTATATTTATGTATTATATATTTATAAAAATTAAATAATTATGGCTCAAAACAACATCTTTTCTTCCGTCCATTTAACTTGTACTACTCGAATTTAAGTTTTCAGTTTTTCTTCACTAATTAAATGGGTGACCTTATGACTGTAACTTATTTAATATTTAAATTATTTTACATTTTAAAGCAGCCTGTAAAGTTTCCAATTTTTTTGCATATCACATTGTTTGACTTGAGTTGACAGCATGTCTATTTGTCTTATTTTTAACAGAGATCCACGGCTGGGTTGGCCATTCCATTATGTGCCTTCCAGGGTACCGTTTCCCTCCATGCCCCCACAGGCAAAACACTGTCCCTCTCCACCTATGAAGTCAGCAGCGATGGCCTAAAGATCTCCCCCAACAATGCGAGGAAAGTTGAGGTGTACCGTTCCAAATCGGTGGGTCATGAACCTAGTGCAGAGGAGCCCAACTCCAGCACTGGGGGTTGGGGAGTTGGAGTAGGAGGTGGAGTCGCAGACACAAATGTAAAAATCCACCTGGAAGTTCTGGAGATCTGCGACAATGAAGAGGCCATGGACAGCGTCTCTATTGTCTCCAATATCAGCCAGTCATCCACACATGCACGCTCGCCTTCGCTACGCTACTCTCGCCGTGAGAACCGCTTTGTGTCATGTGACCTTGGTGAAACGGCCTCATACTCCCTGTTGATCCCCACGAGTAACCCGGACACGGACAACATCAACATCCACATTCCGGATACGGTAGAAGCGCACAGACAGAACAGCCGGAGACAGCACCAGGATGCTGGAGGTTACCAAGAAGAGATTCAGCTGCTTAATGAAGCCTATAGGAGGCAGGCAGGTGATCAGGGGAACTGAGATAACCAGATATACCAGGCTATGCCAATAGACTGAGAAGTCCCTGGAAAGAAGTATAGAATGTTTGGAAGAAAGATTAAGCTCATAGTGTTGCAAGTTCAGGGTAGATTAAAAAATTAAAATCTGATAAAAATCTGATTACCATCTAAGCACCACTAGAGTAGCTCAGAGGTTGCAATGTGAAAATCCAGTTGGCATTTGTCTGCCAAGCTGTCTTTAGTAAGCAATTGTGGGATAAAAAATAGGCTGGATGCATGATGAGATATGGTAAATGCTTTTACAATTAAAATTCAAGGTTAGCATGTCACACGAATAGCTGTAGGTTTAGAAAAGGGAAGTGATTTATCTTTAAGTGCTAAAATGTGCTCAGAGGTGCAACAAATTTCAAGATGATTTATTTTATTTATTTTTTGTTTGGTTTGGTCAGATTTGCCAACAATTTTAAGCTTCAGTGAGGATAGATAAGGGTTTTGCCGCGGTACCATGGCTACTGTGGTATGAATGAAGCACTGGAGAATAAGGCTGAAGTCCTTGAGTGGTTGAAAGTGATGTGAAATAAAGGTTATTGGGTACAAAGAAGGAGGAATGGACTTAACTTCCATTCCATCACTTCTCTGATGTTCTGTCATTTATTGAATACAAATATAAGTGCATAGACAGAGAGGCTTGAGGAAAAGGTTGAATAGAGAAGGATAAATAATGTGTATGTGTGTCTGTTGAGATGGACAAAGAACGGGCTTGCAAGGGCATGTGCACAAGATTAAAAACTAAAATGAATACATTTCTAGCTCAGGCAGAGACCATATGACATACTGAAATAAAACATGCCAAATGTGTACGTCGCTAATCGCTAATCATTTTTTTTTTTTTTTTTTTTTTTTTTTTGTGTGTGTGTTAAATTATGGTATTCTGCATAACACAGTCAATGTGTATTTACTCAATCAGTTATCTAGTGTGTATGACTGTTTAAAGGAATATTCTGGGTTCAATACAAGTTAAGTGAAATCGACAGCACTTCTGGCATAATGTTGATTACCACCAAATAAATAAATGAATGTAATGTAATGTCAATTTTAAAATACTCAGCCACAAGATGTAAACAAAATGTGTGTTAGGATTATTTTAAAGTAGAGCAAGTTAAGCAGTGTGAACAAAAAAACTTACTTACCTCTTCTGTTTAAATTTTTAAACCAAACTTTGTTGCCATGACAACGTAACACCTAAATGACTGCAAAAATTACAAGAACAACATGGAAGCTCCAATAATACACAAGTTTAAAAGAAGAATTAAGAAAAGAAGTGCTTTTAAAAATTAATAACCTTTACATGTGTCTAAATCCTCCAAAATTGGGGTCTATTCACTTTCATTGCAAGTGCTTCACAGTAACCTTGATTATTCTTTCTTTCTTTCTTTCTTTCTTTCTTTCTTTCTTTCTTTCTTTCTTTCTTTCTTTCTTTCTTTCTTTCTTTAAAGAAATGGAAATTAATTAATATTATGCCAAAAAAAAAAAAATACATTAAGCCCGGAATATACCTTTAATTGCAATCTTAGTATGAGTGAATATGTAAATGCTGATAGCTGTATGTATGCTTGCTTCTGTGGGTATTTGTACATCTTTTTTTTGTAGTACTAAAGCCCCGAACTTACGTTCTGCTTTATATACAGACGAGAGTGTGATGCATGGGCCTATTTTATGTGTTAATGTGTGTGCAAGTGTGCTCATTTTTGAGCCACTTAGAATCCTTTCCTCCATTTTCAGTGCACTGCATTTGCAATCAGAAATGTGACCCTGGCCACTCGCTTGCATTTAATACTGGCATAAATTCAGCTCTGAAATGGAACATTCATGGATGATTCAGTAGATCCCAGTAAAATGCAGACATGAATATGCTGCTTTTCATTTGTGCTCTGCCGTATCAGTATGTGAAACAATTGTTTAAAAATGTGAAAACGAAATGCAAAGGCCATTTGTGGAGCCTCATGTAGCTCTAAGAATTATTTATAATTTACTGTAGACATTATTTCTTATTATTTAAAATGTTAAATTAATGTGTTTTTAAATATATGCATTGTATATTGAGAATAGTAGATTAGTCTTAGGCTTGTGTTGTGAAGCAACAAAATAGCTGAGGCATAATGCTACAAAATATTTTCATCTATCCAGTGTTCTCATTAAAGATTCATTCACAGAAAATAGCCTCATTTAAGAGTGTAGATGGGTTTATTCCCATTTGTATGCCACAGCTCTTCATTGAACCAACTCCCATGGTCTCTATATAAATTATCCACATCTGCAAATGAGACAGAAATCCCCATGTCTGGATACTTAATGATGTTTTTGAGATAGCAAACGTCTCTTGCAAATTATAACTTACATTTTATGTAAGGGCAGACACAGCTCGATATCCACTAAAGCCTTTAATTAATGTTTTTCATTTGAGATGTTATTTATCAAATACATTGTTCAGCATTATGGAAAATACATACATGTCTGGGAGAAGGTGTTAATTAATGGGAAATAATGATTAAAGCAGAGAACAAAAATGTAATTTAGTGTTCATTTAATGTCCTCAAATTATATTAAAATCATTTATTATTTGCTATATTTAGGGGAGACTGGGGCTAGTTGTCAATCAGTCAATATCACAGTAATTAAATAGGCTTTCCCTTTTGAAAAAGAGGTGCACTTAATTGTATTAACTGTGTACTTGTATTGTACTTCAAATCTTAAAATATATATATATATATATATATATATATATATATATATATATATATATATATATATATATATATATATAATTAAAAAATTTACATTTGCAGATAATATAGTATTAATAAAAATAAAAAGCCACTTTAGTGTATACATTTAACATTTAAAGGTATAGTTCAACCAAAAATTTCAGTTTTGTCATCATTTACTCATCGTCAAGTTGTTCCAAACCTGCATGAGTTTCATTTTCTTCTTTTGAACACAAAATAAGATATTTTGAATAATGTTGGTAACCAGTTGACTGTAGCTCATACTGATTTGGAACAACTTGAGGGTGAGTAAATGAGGACAGAATAAAAATTTTGGGTGAATTATCCTTTAAAAAAAAAAAAGAGATATATTTTTAAAAGGGGCACTTTATAATTATGTCAAATTAACAGTTTTACTTAAAATATTTTAAGAATTTGATATACCTTGAAGAAGTACAGCTATTTTGATGTTTTGACTAACCTACTAAAGCACATTATAATTATAATGGATCATAATTTTAACTGTAGTGTGTTTAATATTGCATTTAAAGTTGATACAGTACATTGCACTTTCATTGTTACAAATGTGTAATTGCAAATATATTTAAATACATGACAATCACATTTGGAATTAAAGTATATTTTAGTTTACAATAATTGCTTATTTGGCAGTACACTAAGCATATTTCAAAGACAAAAAAGTCATTACAAATTACATATAAAGATGTACTTAGGTGGGTCAAAAATAAAGCATTCTAAAGTTAAGCTAATTGTATTTACAGTTTTTAAAATTTCCTATACACTAAAAGTGGTACTTGTGGCCCACTCATTGAAAACATTCACTCAAATCTTTAGGCCATTTTAGTCTGTAAAACTGCAAGCACTTATGCTTTACACTCAGTTTGCAATTGTAAAACAAACTTTTTGCAAAATGCTAAATACAGTTGTCTACATTAGACACACCATTCAAAACTAACAGCTCTTGTATGCCTGTTACGGTTATGGACTCTTATGTTGATGTTCAGTTTTGTTTCCCGAATTTCCTGTTTCCCTGCTATGTTTAGTTTCAGTTTCCTTGGCTACTGATTATATATTTTGCTGCGTCCCAATTCAGAGGCTGCATCCTTTGAAGGGGCGCATTCGAAGGCCTATTGCATCACCGTGGCACGACGAAGGCTGTCCCAATTTGAAGGCTCCTTCAAATGCAGCCTTCGTTTCCCATGAAATGAAGGATATAACAGAAGGGTGGGATATATCAGGCAGCAAGTAAATATTTTGTCCTCAACGTTGATGTGTTAGAAGCAGGAAACATGGGCAAGCGTAAGGATTGAGTGAGTTTGACAAGGGCCAAATTGTGACGACTGGGTCAGAGCATCTCCAAAACTGCAGCTCTTGTGGGGTGTTCCCGGTCTGCAGTGGTCAGTATCTATCAAAAGTGGTCCAAGGAAGGAACATTGGTGAATAGACAACATGGTCATGGGTGGCCATGATGCACGTTGGGAGCGAAGGCTGGCCGGTGTGCTCCGATCAAACAGACAAGCTACTGTAGCTCAAATTACTCAAGAAGCTAATGCTTGTTCTGATAGAAAGGTGTCAGAATACACAGTGCATCACAGTTTGTTGTGTATGGGGCTGCATAGACGCAGACCAGTCAGGGAGCCCATGCTGACCCCTGTCTTACCGCCAAAAGCGCCAACAGTGGGCGCATGAGCATCAGAACTGAACCACGGAGCAATGGAAGAAGGTGGCCTGGTCTGATGAATCACATTTTCTTTTACATCACGTGGATGGGCTGGGTGTGTTAGTCGCTTACCTGGGGAACAATGGCACCAGAATGCACTGTGGGAAGAATGGCAAACCGGTGGAGGCAGTGTAATGCATTGGGCAATGTTCTGTATAAAAATCAGAATAATGCACCCTGCCACAAAAGCAAAAATAGTTCAGGAATAGTTTGAGCAGCACAACAATGAGATTGAGGTATTGACTTGGCCTCCAAATTCCCCAGATCTCAATCCAAGTCTGAACAAACAAATCTGATCAATGGAGGCCCCACCTCACAACTTACAGGACTTAAAGGATCTGCTGCTAACATCTTGTTGCCAGATACCACAGCACACCTTCAGGGGTCTAGTGGAGTCCATGCCTCGACAGGTCAGGGCTGTTTTGGCAGCAAAAGGGTGACCAACACAATATTAGCAATATTAGTCTTTATTATATACAGAAATAGGCCATGGTGAACATATTTAGACAGTTTGTGAGCCCTGTTTTGTTTTCAGACAGTTTAATATAACTTTCAAAATAGTCCAGTACAAATGTTACTGCCACTCAGCTGTCATAGTTGCTAGGTGACAAGACCAGTCCTCCATAGGCTAGACAGTCCCATTTAACAATGCTCAGTCTAACCTTCGTGGCTTCAAAGGATTCAGCCTCTGAAATCTAAGGCCTTCAAAGGAGACTGCCTCTGAATTGGGACACAGCTTTTGTTTGTTCCTATGGTTACATATGATTTGCACCTGTCTGTCATTATGTTCACTTGATATTTGTACTTCCTGTTTTTCCTGCCCTTTGTCGGTTATTGTGCTTAATTTACATGTGTAGTGTTCTACTGTGTTATTCTCCGTTTTCATTAAAGGCTTGGTTTGCTATCTCTCCACCACAACATAGTGTAGTCAAGTCAGTTGACTGTTCATTTTACATGTGTGTATAGTTTGTATATGTTGTGTATAGTAAGTGTTTTACATTTTCCATATGTGTGTATAGTTTGTATAGTTGTCTTTATCAGTAATTACTATACATGTGTATAGTTTGGCTATGTGTATATGGCTAATCATTTGATGGGTTTGTGTGTAGAGCTATAATTTTTAGAAGAGTTAAAATAGTTTTTAATAGTTAGCTGTGTGATGTCTTGCATGTTGTGTGTTTTGTGGTTCTGTGTGTAAAGTTTAGAGAAAATTTGCCATAGTTTGAGAAATCGTAAGCAATTTAAACTGTAATATAAATGTAAGCTATAATACATTTACATTTAATTGCAATGAAATGCCTGAAGTACCTGAAAACATTACATTCTGTTAAGTATATTAATTCCCTAACAAGTACTCTTTAGCAGGCTAAA
Organism: Paracanthobrama guichenoti; assembly: GCA_018749465.1. NCBI lineage: Eukaryota > Metazoa > Chordata > Actinopteri > Cypriniformes > Gobionidae > Paracanthobrama > Paracanthobrama guichenoti. The sequence continues at coordinate 18,573,172 of CM031960.1, read as the reverse complement.
GTATACTTCTTTTTTACAAGGGTAAGTTCAACCCTTAGAACTGTCTTAATTAGAATACTTTTGTGAATTCTGTTGTCAAAACTATATTTTAATAATCTGGATAAAAAATAAAAAAACAACAAAAAAAAAAAACTTACCAACTTTTGGTTTATTACCAAAAATAAACCAACTTTGAGTAATATTTATAAAATGTGTGACATCTAGCCCTGCCCCCAATTAATCGACTTATTTCCACATTCAAGAATCCTTGACATTAATTGGATGAATTTCTCTGAGAGACTCAACTCTTTTACCAGTACCTTTATTATCCAAAGGACTCTCTAAAACTTTCAGAAATATATTAAATATTATCATGTCTCTGAGGCACATTTCTTTCGTCTCTTGCACCTGCAGACATCAGTTGCTGCAGCTGCAGGGCACTGGAGGGACTACGGTCTGATTGGAGTGACCCATCACAAGTTCACAGCAGAGCATGAGAGCTCTCTTTCCTCCATTTCTGTTTCATCTCAGCTACTGCCATTTTGAAGACTTGACACCCCCCCCCAATCCCGCCTCCTTCCCTTTCACAAACAAGGCAAGTTCTTTACCAGAGTCTGACATTCAGATTTTGCTTTAACGCAATTAACTGTGAGTTTCATCTAAAGCTATCAGGAGATGGTGTGTAGTGAGTGAAAGCATGACAGGCTACTGAAAATAGGGGTGTTAAATCCCTATTAAAGAGTAAAATTGAGAACAACATGCTCCTTGACATGAAAAAAAAAAATACTCATACTGACAGGGGGACAAGGTGTGTTTATTAAAAATGTACAAACAAAGATAAAATGGAAGGAATAAGAGATGGACATATAAAACAATACTTTTTTATTTGATAAACAGATTTGAGTCATTTCTTATATGATGACAAGCTGCAAGCTTTTTACTTCCTGGTTACCACATCTATCCTAAAATAACACCTTTTAATCCTTCACCAACAGACATGTGAAATTAAGTGACAAACGCACGCACACTCTTCACAGCCTGTCACATCCTGCCAAATATATCAATGTCAGAGACCCCCAACTCCCTTGTCTGCTTAATAATGTAAAGACTTAAGCTTCAGAGTACCACCATAGGTCTGTGGGTGGAGTGTAAAGCTATTGGCCTGTGTGTAAAGCTTTTCCACAGAGTTGGACTGGATTGATTGAAACTTGGAAACCTTGAAATGAGGACAGGAATCCCAAAACCACTATCAGTTCTGCCCACCATGTTCCTTTAAAGGCCTGCTTTTCTCATACTAAACATGCTAATCTTAATAATTCTACATGCTATCTTAGATGGTAATCTTATTACTTTTAAAAAGACAAGTTTAGGCCATGAATTTACATGCTGTATGTTAATTTGGTAGCAACTGATGGTCAGCTAGCTAGCTAGCACACACTTTTTCTAAGTTGGTTCACGAGGGAAGACCAGCTGGTAAAGCATAGTGAAGACACCAACATCCAAAACGTCTCGGTTACTAAACGTAACCTCGGTTCCCTGAGAGAAAGTAACGAGTATTGTATAAGTTAGCTTTGAGAATATTGAAGCCAAAATGATCCTTATAATTTTATATATGTAAAATGCGGTACAGCTGCACAGCAGACCCCAGCAGAGCTTACTAGCGTGCTGCAGCAACTGCACCAACCTATGGCGAGGCGGCGGAGACGCACAAACCAATCAGGTCACTTTGTGCCCTAGCCCACCAAAATGGGCATGGCCTTGGCTATAAAAGCCCCCCTTACACCATAGGATTCAGGTTAAATCGACTGAAGTGATCGCCTGATCTATGCACAATAGCACGGCGGGTTAGTATACTCATTCCCTTCTCTCAGGGAACCGAGGTTACGTTTAGTAACCGAGACGTAGCCTTTCAAGAGTACTCTCGTATTGCGTAAGTTATTTTATGCTATGGGAATCCAATTTAAAACACTGTGCATGCTTATAAACTTCGCCCCATACTATGAGCCAGAGGCCCATAGATGAGTAAAACTTTTAAGTCCCAAAAAGAGGCCAACGAATGGTGAGCCTCATGTAAGGGTATATAGCAGGAAATTAATATTCCTGTGTCATATAATTTAGATAAAACTAGACCGGACAGCGTCGGGCCTTATAGTTGTTGTAAATGTGTTGTAAATTTGTCTACAAACCTGATTCCCAAAAAGTTGGGACACTGTACAAATTGTGAATAAAAACAGAATGCAATGATGGAAGTTTCAAATTTCAATATTCTATTCAGAATATAACATAGATGACATATAACATTTTTAAACTGAGAAAATTTATAATTTTAAGGGGAAAATAAGTTGATTTTAAATTTCATGGCATCAACACATCTCAAAAAAGTTGACACAAGGCCATGTTTACCACTGTGTGGCATCCCCTCTTCTTTTTATAAGTCTGCATCCCCTCATCTTTTTTTAAGTCTGCAAACGTCTGGGGACTGAGGAGACAAGTTGCTCAAGTTTAGGAATAGGAATGTTGTCCCATTCTTGTCTAATTCAGGCTTCTAGTTGCTCAATTGTCTTAGGTCTTCTTTGTCGCATCTTCCCCTTTATGATGCACCAAATGTTTTCTATGGGTGAAAGATCTGGACTGCAGGCTGGCCATTTCAGTACCTGGATCCTTCTTCTACGCAGCCATGATGTTGGAATTGATGCAGTATGTGGTCTGGCATTGTCATGTTGGAAAATGCAAGGTCTTCCTGAAAGAGACGACGTCTGGTGGGAGCATATGTTGTTCTAGAACTTGGATATATCTTTCAGCATTGATGGTGCCTTTCCAGATGTGTAAGCTGCCCATGCCACACGCACTCATGCAACCCCATACCATCAGAGATACAGGCTTCTGAACTGAGTGCTGATAACAACTTGGATTGTCCTTGTCCTCTTTAGTCCGGATGACATGGCGTCCCAGTTTTCCAAAAAGAACTTCAAATTTTGATTCGTCTGACCACAGAACAGTTTTCCACTTTGCCACAGTCCATTTTAAATGAGCCTTGGCCCAGAGAAAATGCCTGCACTTCTGGATCATGTTTAGATATGGCTTCTTTTTTGACCTATAGAGTTTTAGCCGGCAACGGCGAATGGCACGGTGGATTGTGTTCACCGACAATGTTTTCTGGAAGTATTCCTGAGTCCATGTTGTGATTTCCATTACAGTAGCATTCCTGTATGTGATGCAGTGCCATCTAAGGGCCCGAAGATCACGGGCATCCAGTATGGTTTTCCGGCTTTGAGCCTTACGCACAGAGATTGTTCCAGATTCTCTGAATTTTTGGATGATATTATGCACTGTAGATGATGATAACTTCAAACTCTTTGCAATGTTTCTCTGAGAAACTCCTTTCTGATATTGCTCCACTATTTTTCGCCACAGCATTGGGGGAATTGGTGATCCTCTGCCCATCTTGACTTCTGAGAGACACTGCCACTCTGAGAGGCTCTTTTTATACCAAATCATGTTGCCAGTTGATCTAATAAATTGGTCCTCCAGCTGTTCCTTATATGTACATTTAACTTTTCCGGCCTCTTATTGCTACCTGTCCCAACTTTTTTGGAATGTGTAGCTCGCATGAAATCCAAAATGAGCCAATATTTGGCATGACATTTCAAAATGTCTCACTGTGAATAAAATATAAGTTTATGAGATTTGTAAATTATTGCATTCCTTTTTTATTCACAATTTGTACAGTGTCCCAACTTTTTTGGAATTGGGTTTGTATATGGGGACCCTAGCTTGCAAAGCATTATAAGTTATAAAACAAAGAGCTGTTCCGACTGCCTAGATGTGGCGGAACGCCCTAAATAAACTCTAAGAGCCCTGACTGGACAGAGTAGATTCACGTCTCTTTCGTCCTCAGACGAGGGAAGAGCTGATAGTGAAATTATCTGTGCTCTGAACGGAGTGGAGAGCACTTTGGTTACATACCCGTGTCTTGGTTTGAGGACAACTCTGGAGTCGTTAGGCCCAAATTCAAGACAGGAAGCACTCACCGAGAGCGCATGTAAATCACCAACTCGCTTGACTTGAAATTAACTGAATCATTTGTGGGTGAAGAGACCAGTCCCCTGGGGGAATTTTGTCTCTGGATAGCATATCCGGGTCCTGGTTCAGAATGCCTGGCACATGCGCTGCCCTTAGTCCATAAAAGGAGGCGTTTGGCCGTGGTGTGCAGGTTGCTTGACCTGAGTCCACCCTGACGATTTAAATAGGATACCACTGACATGTTGGAGGGGATGCATAAATAGTAGTCAAGTCAAGTTAAGTCACCTTTATTTATATAGCGCTTTTAACAAGTCCAATTGTTTCAAAGCAGCTTCACATTGTTAACAGGAAAATAATGCAACAGAATTTGTACAGCCATTCTGGTGAAACGGTAATGTTATCCAGCTAATTTCAAGTATCTCATAGTGTCAGTGCGTGCAGATCGGTAATATAGATGAAATTTGGATGTCCCCAACTGAGCAAGCCAAAAGCCAGAGGCAACGGTGGCAAGGAACCAAAACTCCTTCAGGGCCAGAATGGAGAAAAAAACCTTGGGAGAAACCAGGCTCAGTCGCGGTGCCAGTTCTCCTCTGGCCGACGAACAAACAGTGTATGATTATAATTATAGCACTCAATAATGCTGATGCTGAGGCCATAAGGTCTAACATCCTCTGAAAACGTTTGAGAGGAGTGTAAGTGCCAGCTTTGAACAATGCCGCTAGGTGCTGGGATGGCGCGCTGTGATGCTCAGGAAGGCTTTGGAGGCTCAGGGTTCAACACAATCTTGGGTCGAGGTCCCCTTCGCTCTGGCTATCCAATGGCGGCTCACAGAACGTGAACGGTGGCGAGTCTCCTCAAGAGGAGGAAGACTCTCATAAACGTCGAGTGTCAAGAGCACTGAAGAAGCCGAGGATTTGAGATTAAGACTTCAGGGAAGAAGTGGGCTCGCTCGTCTGCTCTGGCATTCTCTGCCCGTGACGCTTCTTTCTGCGCAGCCTGAGTGAGGGAGAGCGGGGGGAATGGTGTCTTCATTGAAGCTGGCAAGTTGAGCCCGCAGGGTCGACAGCGCCATTACGTCGCACTCCGGGCAGCCGCGGTATAGCGTGCTGGATGGCGAAGCAGAACAGTGGGCTGAAGGCGATGTCCAGTGAAGACAGGAACCGGCGTCATCAGAACTGCAAGGCAGGTGGGCCTTTTCGACAGCGGTGGCTTCTAAATCCGGTTTCTCAATACTGCAGATATATTTAAACACACATATATATATATATATAGAAATATATTTCTTATATTTACTTACATTACAAATGTTTAAGATTTTCAAGCTAGTTAACAATAGCGTAAGCACACCTTCATGTACTAATGTATTTAGCAAAGAGACTATCACTGTGCTGAAGAGAGCACAGTCATTACTTTTTAAACATAGTAACATAGACTTAATGATGTTCAGCCAATCATCAACCTCACCACAGGCTCTACTCTTCAGCACAACGGTAACCCCAAAAACTCACACACATACACCAGAAACCCATTTAAATTCCAAAATAATACAACTTAAAGGGTTAGTTCAAAAATGAAAATTAGCCCATGATTTACTCACCCTCAAGCCATTCTAGGTGTATATGACATTCTTCTTTCAGACAAATAAAATCAGAGTTATATTAAAAATGTCCTGGCACAAGCATTATAATGGCAGTGAATTGCTGGGTAATTTGTGGTAAAGTCCACAAAAGTGCATCTATCCATCATATAACTGCTCCACACGGCTCCAGGGGGTTAATAAAGGCCTTCTGAAGCGAAGTGGGGCATTTGTGTAAGAAAAATATCTATAATATATAATATATGAAAGAGTAACCCCTGACGCATCGCAAGTTTTGAAGCCTCTCGTGGATAGGGCTGGGCAACAAACTCAAGCCTTATATCAAAATCCTCTGCCATTTTTCTTTAAAAATTCTCGTTTTAGACTTCTAATTCATGACCGGTGTTTTGTTTTGCTCTATCCTCTGCGCTTCTGCGTTCGTCAATATGCATGCGTCAAGGGTACAAGGGTCATGGGTTACTCTTTCACTGTAAGTCGACTTGCTACCGCTGACCGCCGGAAGCTCGTTAGTTTAGTCTATAATTTATCTGTGCATTAAGACTTGCAGTGTAAACACAGCCTTAGTCTTCTTAGCAGGGATAGCACTAGTTGCTAATGGTCTAGAACAGTGGTCCTCCACAAGGGGGTTGGGGCTCATGGGGGCCTCACTATGACTTAAGATTTAAAATAAGACAAAACAAGCATGAAAACAACTAGAATCAGTGCCGGCCCTACCTAATAAGCAAAGAAAAAAGCAGATTCCACATCAGAACTATATTCTTTGGTTTAACTCATTGTGATGGATGATTAAGGGAATTTGGCCTTTGTGTTTCCTCATTTATACTGTGGAACAAGAAGTAATATAATAATAATAATAATAATAATAATAATAATAATAATAATAATAATAATAATAATAATAAATGATGATAGTTACAGCAATCTTTGATCATATTTACCAAGGGGCTAATACATTATATTATATTATATTATATTATATTATATTATATTATATTATATTATATTATATATATATTATATTATATTATATTATATTATATTATATATTTTATTTTATATGGACTACAACATGTCAGCTGAGAAAAGAGATTGTTCCTTTATTATTATTATTATTATTAATAATAATGATAATTTATTTGTTGTAGGATGAATTTTTATAAACCATTGGCAGGTGTTTTTGCTTTATTAAAGCATTATTCTCATTACATTTTGATAGGCTACATTTCTCTGAAAGCAATGGTTAAATTATTTTAAAATTTTACAAATTTGCCTATGTAAATTTATCTTCATACAGACCGTTCTTACTAAGAACCGCTGGAACTGGAAAAACAGTCTCTGTTCAAAAGTTCTGAGCTTCAAGATCTGAACTTAGAGATTGATGATGAATGTAAAGTTGTACATTAGGGCATGGGGGGTGATTAGGTGAAACCATAGGTAGTGGGGGCCTCTTTTGAAATTTTGCTTAGGGTCCCCAAAATGCTAGGGCAAAGCCCTAAGCAAATCTGAGAGATTTCTGTCCCTCCACTGACCTCTACGCAACCACCATTGACGTGTCAAAAAGCATAAAGGGATAATAAAACTAATCCATATGAATTGAGTGGTTTAGTCCAAATTTTCTGAAAAGACACGATCACTTTATATGAAGAACATATTTAATTTAGGCTTTTATTCATATAAACATTAATCAACGCACAAAAAAGTAATGGTAAATGGAAGCTCAAGCATGTTCGCTTGACATGCAAGAACCAATGAGGTTCATTCTTGTGTGTTACGCAACATGTTTGAACTTCCTCAAGAGCCAATGAGGTTCATTCTTGTGTGTCAGTATAGTTGAGCTTGTTTATGTTTGCTGATCAATGTTTATATACGAATAAAAGCCTGAATTCATTACTGTTTGTGAAATATTCTTTAATTTTTTGATGAACTAACCCATTAAAATTTTTAGTTTACATTTTTATTTGAATCTTGTTGTGGACATTGCGAGGGGCCTTGGAGTCAAAAAGCTCTAGAACTATGTTTCAAAAGATAATCAGTGCTATTTTTAAAGCTTACACATTTTCTTGAAAACTCAATTCAAGGTGTGAGTGTATGTTTGGTAGAATGTGTGGACAGTACAATAGAGGGAAAGAGCAAGAGAAAGAATGGGTGTAGGTTCATTTAAAAATGAGGACTTGCTGTGATGGTAAAGATCTAATACATTTTTCATGACAGGGTCTGGAAGCTTGAGCAGGATAAGTCCTCTGCACCTTCCCCACGCAGTTCTCCCATCACAACGCCACAGGGTTCTAATTATCTCCCTGCCTTCTGTTAAAACAGTCGCTGTTTCAACTCCCTGTTAATCCATGTCTATGCTCTGCTGCCTTTAAACATGAGCATAGGCCAATTAGAGTATAAGCATTAGGAGAATTGCCTGAAGTCTTCATACTCAAAAGGAGTAAACACACAGCTCCTTTTGTTGATACCATTTTTGCTGTGCGATACTACAGGAAAGAGACAACTTATCTTAGACTCGGAAATGTTTCTATAAGATTACACCACCAATGGAGATGCTAAGTGAACATCATTAGTGTTTCTGGGTCTTGAGATGAACATTAAACCGCACCATGACATACTACTGTTTTCTGTGTGGGAAAACTCATTAGCATTTTTTTTCCTCTGAATTTTTTTATTTATTTTTTTTCCAGAGGTATACGTTTTCCCTCTATTTGGTTACATCATGTTCAACCACAGCTGTTAATGATTCTATTCCAGTTGATAGTGGGGTAAAAAAGTGATTTTTCAAGGATGTTTCTGGTGAGGTGATCAAGACATTTAGAGGGAAGCCACTGGACTCACTGAATTAAAGAAAAAAGTTGTTGCCTTTGTGTCTAATTTGTGTAATACATTGTCAGATCCACGGTTATTGTCTTGTATACTCACCGTTTGACTGCTTGCTTCCTTTGTTGTTCCCTGATTATTCATCTGTATTATTTGTCAATATTATGTAAAAGAACCTTTACAATATAATGTAAAGGTTCTTGAAAGCCGATATATAAATAAAACGTATTGTTATTATTATTGTTATTATTATTATTGAATATATGTTGGCTGGTTTTGGGCACTTTTCTGTTTGTCAGACTGATAGACCCGTTAAAACTGGTTAAAAATAGCAAAAAAACAAAGCTTTTTTTTTTTTTTTTTGTTTTTTTCAGGTGAATAATATATTAATAATTGATTCTAGACAACAAAACAAGATTACGTTTTTTGTTGTTGTTGTTTAATGAAAATTTTCTGTCATATTAACTATGACTTGATTAGGATTTAGTTGAGTAAATTCAGTAAAACAAACAAACAAACAAACACACACACGCGCGCGCGCGCGCTTGGATTTTTGATTTACCGCGCATGCGCAGCCAGCACCAATCGCATACCATAACGTCAATATTAGTCGCCTCGGCTTTAACCTGTTCGTCATATGTACGACGTTTCAGATATTTGAGGAAATAACGTTATGTTGCACTGTTGTACGTAGTGATAAATGACAGCCAGAGACATCATAACACTTTATCATCTTTAAACAGGCATCAGAGTTGCAGCAGCTGCTCTGGTTTACATGATCGCTGACCGGTGCTATATTAGTCCGGCGGCATGAGTTATCATGGATACGGTAATAGACGCGGTCGGAGAGGAGGGGGTCGGCGGTTCGGAGATGGAGGGTCCAAGTGGGATGGAGGGGCTGGATCCAGTGGGGGTGCAGGATACACGAGGAGCTCTGACTGGGACTCAAAGGAAGAGCAAGGACATGGAAGGGGACGAAGAGGAGGAGGAGGAGGAGGAGGAGGCGGCGGCGGCGGCAAACATCCACCCCATTTGAAGGGTCGAGAAATAGGACTGTGGTATGCCAAATGGGGCGGTATTAAAAGATCTGAGGCAGAGAGGAAATCTGTGAGTTGTAGATTGTTTACTTATGACATATAGTTGAATTTTAAAATCCTTGGTAATGTGTTGTCTGGCAACTAAATAAGTCAGTGGTATATTGATTTTTGTGACACATTATATTGTGGGTGAATATGTACCCAAAATTTCTGAACTGAAATAAATACTGTTTTATTTATTAAAGCTGCTGTCCGTAACTTTTTTTGTTTTCAAGATTTAAAAAAAATTATATAATCAGAATGTACAACATGAATCCATTTAACAAAACGTGTTTTTGTCTAACCCTGAATCATTATGGTACATTATGGGACTATTTCAGACCGGTCTGGTAGGAACCACTGTGGAGGAGCACAGTCCATGCATGACTCGCCATAGAGCTAAACAGAGAGAAGTAGCTCCGGCTGCAATGTTCTTCCGCAAGAAACATGCAGTTCTCTTTATTAACCGCTAGAGCGCAAAAAGTTACGGACTGCAGCTTTAAACTTATGCGATTATGATGGTTTTCCATCACCACTTGAAAAAGTTAAAAAGTTGTAGTAAAGTAAAGTTGTTTATGAAATTCATACTTGAGTACCATTTATGTTTGTCTACAAAACAAATTTCAAGTATTAAAGCAAAAATCTTTAGATCTAATGGATTTTAACATCATGAGAAATTCAAATGTGCCGAAACATTTGTTGGGTATATCGATATAAAGTTTAAAATGCTATAATAATAATGAATAAAAAAATATATATAAACAGACTGGGAATATGTTTATTTGACTATATATATATATATATATATATCAATATATATATACAATTATTCATATTTTAAGACTGAAATTGGTTGTCACTTTAGAGGGCTGTTGTTCAGATGGATGAATCACGAGAGCAGCACATTACACAGTTGCTGAATTCTGTCCAAAGAGATCCGGGCAGGGACGCACATCCTTCCACATCTCAGAGCTGGAGGGTGAAGGAGGAGCCCAGTGGCCACAGGTGCAAAAACAATATTGTACAATCATCAGGGTCCACATAGTCATTGAAATCATGGACATGTCAATGAATTTTAAAATTGTGTTTTCCAGAATTATGCCTAACAAAATTGTGTCTGCATTCCAGTTACTTTGACGGAGATGATCCTCCAGAACCTCAGAACATTGTGAAAGTGCCAAAAATTGAGCCTAAAGAGGAGAAACGGGAGGATGAGCTGGGAGCAAACGTGAAAGAGGACCCTAATGACGCTGATCTGGAATACTTATTCCAGGATGTTTTGAGGAAACCCTCCCTGGATGAAGATCTCAAGAAAGATCTGGAGAAGAAAAAAGATAACGCTAGATACATTGATATGCTGGTGAGACAGACAGAGAAATATTCACTAAACCTTCATGTGTCAAAAACAACTTTGTTTTAATGCAGGTTTTCCTTTTTCAGAAATTCAGAGAAAAGCTCCCTTCCTATGGGATGAGAGAGGTAAATGTCATCATTTGTGATTCATATACAGTTATATCACTGTAAAAAATATCCTGTTAAATTTACTATTAAAAAAATAAATAATAAAAAAATGATAGCTGTGGTTGCCAGAAATTCACCATAAAAAATACTGACAATGCCTGTGTATATTTTACAACTTATAATCATATTTGTCATTAAGTGGTAAAATGTTACCGCTTTTTACAATTGCTAGGACTCATTTCTCAATACTTGGGTAACTTTTTCAAAACTCTTCACACAGTGATCACAACAGCAGTCTAAGTGATCTAAACTGTGGATTTATCATTTTAGCTTTGGCACAAAATACATTCAGTGACGACTTCTTTCAAATTACATTAATTATTTTCTCACTTAGACACAAACACAACCAAAACTTTATGTACTATAACCAATTTGCACGTTTTACAGACTCTTTTCAAAACAAGTTCAAAACCTAACAAAACAGTTACTGTTTTTTTTTTTTTTTAACAGTAATACCATATTGATATATATGCTGAATCTAAAAAGTAAATACTTTCAAAAAAACTAGATGTAACTGAACACCTACACATTACTATCCATTCAGAAGAGAAAAACATAAGCAGTAGAGAGTGTCATTCTGGTTTTGTGAAGACATTTTACAATTAAATTGTAATTAACATAATCATTGAAATCGTTGTATAATGCTAACTGATGTTAGTGGGGCTTTTTTTATGTTTGCGTTTTATGATTGATGAAGTGTGTTGGTTGAAAACCTTTCCAAGTGTTATGGAAGAATGAGTTGATTTGAGACATGAGTGAAGTGTTTTGGTAGTTTTAGTGCATTTTAAATGTGAAATTAACTGCTGTGCCAAGATGAAAGTTTGTTAGGAGAACTGTGTGAAGAGTTTCCTAAGTGACCTAAGTATTGAGAAATAGGTTCTAGCAATTGTAATTAACTGTAATTACCTACTTTACTACCAAAATCTGCCTTTTTACCATAAAATGTACTGATAACTACCACAATAATGCACGTGGCACAATAGAAAGCCACAAGATGAATCAGTTCATCGTAAAGCAGTCTCCTAAAACAAGGCGGTCATACACGCAAAGACAAAACCCATCCCCGGTAACACACAACACTAGAATAACGCAATAAACATGAACTAAATAACACAAAATGTAACACAAAACACACTAATGTACATAACTGATAACAAAAATAAGACACAATTTAATAATACAGTCAAACCAAAAATTATTCAGACACCCAGATATAATTTTTTACTAGTGGGTGCAGGACACTATAGTTAATTTATGGTATGTGAGGATAGCAAAATAAAGTTCTTAATACAGTGAACTACCAGTGAAATTGATAAAAATGTGGGACCAAAATTATTCAGACACTTTGACCTGACCATGTTTTGCTTAAGTGTTTTTTTTTTTTTTTGCTAATGCTACCTTTTACATCACAGACTGAACAAAATTAAGCATTTCTTGGTAATTGGTTGACCTAAATTGGTATTATCTAATTGTGTACTTAAATTTAACAGCTGACAGCTGATTGGTTGATTGTAATCCATTACATACCCTTCTATCAAAGTTATCTGACATTATCCAGATGAATTTGTTCTGACACAGTTTACACTGTGATAATGTGATAAAATGATGAAGGTGTCTGAATACATGGTAACACTTTACAATAAGGTTCATTAGTTAACATTAGTTAACTACTTTAGTTAAAATTAACTAATAATGAACTGCACTTACTAAAGCATTTATTAATCTATGTTAATGTTAATCTCAACATTTACTAATGCATAAAATCTTGTTAATGTTAGTTAATGCACTGTGAACTAACATGAACAAACCATGAGCAGCTGTATTTTTATTAACTAACATTAACAAAGATGAACTAATGCTGAACAGAGGTGTTGTTTGTGGTTAATTCATGTTAACTAATCCCCTAACTAATGTTAACTAATCAACCTTATTGTAAAGTGTTACTGAATACATTTTGGTTTGACTGTATGTAATGTGTAACTCAGGGACTTGTGGTAAAATTCAGCTTCCCGACACAAAAGCTTACCATTTTTTTATTATATGGTAATTCATAGTTTTTACTGGCTAAAACCATACATTTGGCAGTATTTTACAGTAAAATTACACGTAATGTTTACAGATTTTCACCATATATGGTAAGGTAACCTATTAACCTTTTATTATTATTTTTTACTGTAGCATTTTTACAGTATTTTTCTGTAAAATGTATAAACATTATTTACAGTGTAAGAATGATGTGGTTACATCTCTTTTAGTCTTGTGTTTTAATGTGAAGAAGCATTTTAGTTTGCTGATCACCCAGTGAATGTTACTATTTTTAGTTCTCTCATTTATCTTACTGTAGGAGCTGGTTAAACGAATCAGTGCTAACCAGGTACTGGTAATCAGTGGAGAGACAGGCTGTGGTAAGACCACCCAGGTCACTCAATTCATCCTTGATGACTTCATCCAGAGGGGCATGGGCTCTCTCTGCAGGGTGGTTTGCACGCAGCCACGGCGTATCAGTGCCATATCTGTAAGTACAATAAACTCTCATTAGTATTTGCCTCAAACATGTGTTTGTAGGGTAAAGTGTGCCAAATGCTTTAGTGAGTAACATGATCCTGTAATACCAGAGGCGGGCACCTGGATGATCTAGCGAAGGCTGCAGTTTTATTTCTAGGAAATTAATTTCAATTAATGCAGCATCCATTTTTTCTGTCATCCTTGGGCTAGTGTTACATTATATTATCATGCTTTTATTCATGCAAATGCTTTTAAACCATTCAAGCACAACAAGACAAAAGAGAACGCGCTGTCTGTGAATGTCCTGTCTACGTGACACACACAACGCACAGAAAGATACATGCCATTATCTTGCGCACACAGTGCGCCATAATCGAGTTAACTTTTGCTCTTGAATGAACAATAACGCACACAATTATGCAAAAATGTCTGTTTTGTCGAGTATCCTTATAAGAGCAGTTTTAAATGAACGTGAAGAGTTGAAAGAAAATTAGACCCGTTTGAGCCGCAGATCTGTGGGAAGTAGGGATCTCTAGGCACTTCACGATTCGATCACGATTCAGAAGGCTGCGATGCAATTATAAAATGATTATCGATGCATCTTTTTTTTTTCTATACAGATATTTTTTTCCTTGGTACTTTTAAAGCAAAGTATTTGTAATGACCCATAATGAATTTACTTCTAATATCTTTTATTAATAAAACAAAAAAAAGTGATTTTACAAGTCAACAGGAAGGTTACATTTGCCAGAATTCAATGTCCCAACATTGCAAAGAACCAACAGGAAAAGTGTCTGTAGCAGCATACTTAATTAATACATGCATATAGTAAATTAATACAGACTTCGGCATATTCTAAATCGCTAACATAAAGTAATAACCAACACCCTCCTGTTATGTGCAATGAGCAATCTAATCCTTCAGACAAAAAAATAAAATATATATTAAAAATATAATAATAAAAATATAATAATAAAAAATAAATAATAGAGTCTAAGACTTATGACTTAAAACTAAATCCTGAGCACAGACACATTTTTTGCTGTATACCACAAAAATGTCTCGGTTACGTATGGTAACCCTCGTTCCCTGAAGGAGGGAACGGAGACGTACGTCGGACGTCACCGACGAATTGGGATCACTTCAGGGAGCCCCTATCAGCTTCGAGATTTAGAGAACAGGCCAATGAGAATTGGCGTGCGAGATTTGCATCTCGCGCTCCGCCCTGCAGTGCGGGTATAAACGGAAGCGAAATGCAGCGCACCTTTGTTTTTGCGGGCGAGTTGTGACATGCGACGGGAGCGTAGACCACCCTGTTTGTTGATGTACGCAACGGCCGCAGTGCTGTCCATACGGACCAGAACGTGCTTGCCTCTGAGCGGCGTTGAAGCGGCTGAGTGCAAGACGAACTGCTAACAACTTCAGGCAATTGATGTGCCACTGCAGTTGGGGCCCCGTCCACAGACCCGATACTGCAAGCCCGTTGTACGTGGCACCCCAGCCGTTGGATGAGGCATCCGTGGAGACAACAGCATGCCTGGACACTTGTTCTAGAGGCACTTCTGCCCGTAGAAATGAAGGGTCCGACCACGGGCTGAAGGTTGGCGGCATCTCGGCGTCACTTGGACACGGAGAGTTCCGCTGTGCCACGCCCATCTCGAGACCCGGTCGTGGAGCCAGCGTTGAAGCGGTCTCATATGAAGCAATCCCAGCGGTGTTACTGCGGCTGCGGATTTCTTATGCCCCAGGAGCCTCTGAAAAGGTTTCAGTGGTACCGCTATCCTGCGTTTGAACAAATTCACGCAGTTCAACACCAACTGGACGCGCTCCTCGGTGAGGCGCGCTGTCCGGGCGACCGAGTCTATCTCCATCCTGAGAAAAGAGATCCTCTGCGAGGGGCAGAGTTTGCTCTTCTCCCAGTCGACCTGAAGGCCCAACTGGCAAAGGTGGCGGAGCACCATGTCCCTGTGTTTGCACAACCGCTCTCATGACTGGACAAAAATCAGCCAGTCAGAGGTAGTTGAGAATACGAACACCACGCTCCCACACGGGAGCAATGGCCGCCTCCGCGACTTCCGTGAAGACACAGGGCGACAGGGCCAGCCCGAAGGGTAGGACTTTGTACTGACATGCTTGTCCGTCGAATGCAAAGCGTAATAACGGTCTGTGTTGAGGGAGAATTGAGACATGAAAGTACACGCCCTTCAGGTCGATCGCTGCAAACCAATCTTGGGGACGGACGCACCTGAAGATGCGTTTCTGCGTTAACATCCTGAACAGCAGCCTGGGGACTGGTTCAGAAGTCACAGAATCAAGATCGGCCGTAACCCGCTGCTTTTCTTGGGCACAATGAAGTACGGGCTGTAGAACCCGGTCTTCATATCGGCTGGAGGGACCGGCTCTATCGCATCCTTCGCCAGTAGGACCGCGATCTCCGCCTGAAGCACAGGGGCATTCTCCTTCGACATGGAGGTGAAGTGGATGCCCCTGAACTTGGGGGGACACCGGGCGAACTGAATCGCATAGCCGAGTCTGATGGTACGGATGAGCCAGCAAGACGGGCTGGAGCGCTAGGCAGACTCCCAAGAACCGTGCAAGCGGGACCCACAGACGTGCCCGCAGCGGGGCAGTGCAGCAGCATGCAGGGACCCGACACGGACGGCATGGGAGCGGCCCAAGGTGGGGTCTGAGTGTGCTGTGCAACACTTACCTGCTTCCGCTGAGGGGGTGCACGAGTGTGGGGAGGCCGCTTGTGTGCGTCCCAGACACAGCCGGCACCCCCTGCTGGCGATAGGAGAGGCGCCTGAGGGTGACGAGGCATGGAAGCGTTGAACACCGCCGAGCACACTCTCCTGGCACCCAGAGGTATTGGAACTGCTCCTTAGAATTTGGGTACCACTGGTTGTATTTGACACCAGTGGCGGAACAGAATTATTTTATTTTTTTTTCCTCCTCCGGGGAAGAGCAGCTCTTAACCAAATCCGGGTGCCCATGGTGACAAGCAGACTGAGGGGGTCGCCGATGGTGTTTCTGGACATCGCCTGGCCGAGGGCCAGCGCTGTGACTTTAAATATAAAAGCCACTGTGCGCAGCTCAACCTCAACTCAGAACTACCCTTATGCACGAAGAGTGCTGGGTGGAGGCAGCCTGCCAGTGGCACTGCCACCCCACCTGATGAGGGTAGTGAGAGAGAGGAAAACTTTATACAGGCTATGGCCCCTTTGGCGTTCCATTTTCTGGTGCCAAGCGGTTCCACACTGCTAAAGCTTTCCAATGCACATCCGGGAAAAGGCAAGGGGCGGGCAAGGCGATTTATGCGTTGCGCTATGCCCCAGCCACCCGGGGAAGCATGACTGTCAAGTATGAATCTGATTCAGCATGAAACATCCACTATTATAGTGGGAATCTCAGCCTCATCTTCATTTTCAACACATAACAGCCCTCTCTCCGATGCAGCGATTGAAATCTGTCCTCTGCTAGAGCCCCAAATGAAACACTAGGTCCCTTTAATTATTATTTTCTTTTTTTTTTTTTTATTTAATTTTTTTTTTTTAGGACCAGCAATCCCATTTGTAAGCTACCAGCAGGCATGCGAGATAGTGAGCGTGGCCGTGAGATGGCGCACGGCGCGCTGAACACTAAAACACTTATGAAAAGGGTAAGATGAACAACGCGCCGACGTGGTCATGCTCTCATGAGAGAACATGAAACACCCACGAACACAGTCTCAGCATGCTGCGATGCGCTAGAGGAGTGGGGGGCCCACGGAGATGTGCTCGGCAGGGAAGCCCCACTGTAATCCTCAAAACACCCAGACTTATCAGCCAAAGTAGCCCCTTTTCTGGTGCACCAGAAAAGACACTAGATCGGGGTATAAGCGAAGGGACTCAACCCCGTTTGAGGTTTCATAGTCTCGACCGCGCATCTAGAGTGCCGAGTGACGCGCGCTGGGTTGCCGTGACAACCCGCGCTGTCAGCGGCAGCTCTGACGGCACACGGCGCGCTGAACACTCAAACCCTCACGGGAAGGCGAGGCGAACAGCGGCGCCGACGTGATCCCGTTCTCCTGAGAGCACATGGACCACCCACGAACGCAATCTCAACATAGTTATGCGAGAGGGCTCGTGGCCGTCAATAAGGACAGGAAACAACCGCATCCAGAAACGCACGGGTGGAATGACGTCTTGAAAAAGACGCAGTGTCACACCCGTGCTGCTCTTTTAGAAGAAAATAGAAGAAAAGTGCTCTTTTAAATGTGCTGAAGCACCCAGGGAACGACCGCGGCAAAACACAGGAGAGTAGTGCAGCCTGTGTATGCACTCACCATTGGGAACGCCCTCACCGAACCAACAGACCAAACAGTGCTGTGAAAACAGCAGTTTATCACTGTATCAGGGAGCTCGCGGCCGCCGCTGATCGTGCCATCCCACTCAGCACTCAAAGAAGCTTCTTCTGTCGTTCTCTTTTTCTCTCTGCTGAAGCAGGAACAGTCTTCTTCATCAACACCGTGTTCGGCTCCGAAGTGAATGACAAAGGTGCGCTGCATTTCGCTTCC
This sequence comes from Paracanthobrama guichenoti, assembly GCA_018749465.1. Lineage (NCBI taxonomy): Eukaryota > Metazoa > Chordata > Actinopteri > Cypriniformes > Gobionidae > Paracanthobrama > Paracanthobrama guichenoti. The sequence goes on along the minus strand of CM031960.1, from coordinate 18,555,099 downwards.
GTTTATACCCGCACTGCGGGGCGGAGCGCGAGATGCAAATCTCGCACGCCAATTCTCATTGGCCTGTTCTCTAAATCTCGAAGCTGATAGGGGCTCCCTGAAGTGATCCCAATTCGTCGGTGACGTTCGACGTACGTCGAACGTGACCGACTGAAAGGGAACAGCTTTTATGAAATGAACATCTGAACACTAAATTAACATCTACAGAGAATACAGACACAAATCCTTGACCATCAAATTTGCGATAGAGTTTGTGGTCCTCTGGTTGGCAGCAACTACTGGTACAATACAATATAGTTTCTCATGTTTGTCGTGTTTCGAAAATATTTTAGTTTAGTTTGACACAACTTGCATATAGTGTGGCTCTTGTCCAGGTCATTTTTCCCTTAAGCTTAATAGAAGCCAAAGTGCTTCCATACGCTAGCTTTTAATGCAGAGGGTACGGTCGGATTTCTCGCTTCAGCCATCATGCGTCTCTTTTATGTGCACGCCACAGACGGTTCGGGCGCGCTTCAGCGTTGCACCTTTTGCGTTCTGTCAACATTACGTTATCAACATTTAGAAAATCGTTTTTTTTTACATTTATGAATCGATTCAGAATCGTCCACGTCCGCATCGCAATGCATTTAAGAATCAAATTTTTCCCCCAACCCTAGTGAGAAGTGACAACAGCCGCTAATGCTGTGTGTCATTTTAAAGGTTTAGTTCACCCAAAAATGAAATTTCTGTCATTAATTACTCACCCTTACGTGGTTCCAAACCTGCAAGAACTTTATTCATCTTCAGAGCACAAATGAAGATCCGAGAGCTTTCTGAGCTTTCTCCTTGATTTGCGGACAACTTCATTAAAAAGCAGCATAGTTTATCCCACTCTTCCTACATCATTTGTAGAGTATCTGTGGTCCTATTAAAGAATTTTCCTATTTTTTAAAAAGGTGTGAGGTTAAAATGAAGTGCTTGTATTTAGGTTGCAGAGAGAGTGGCTGCAGAAAGGGCAGAGCCGGTGGGAGAAGGGAAGTCATGTGGGTATCAGATCCGTCTGCAGAGGTGAGTGAATCAGATCTCAAGTCATTCTTAATCCTGTAATCAAAGTTCAGAGAACATACAAGTTCTATGGACGTTATTTTTTTATTAGTCTCGCAAAGCCAGACCTTCAGACTGAGGGCAGAAGGTCTGGACTCTATCATAGCTTTCATTGGTCAAGGACCTCCCAAGAGGACGTTTGACTGATATGTCATGCAACCAATCACAGTTCGTTTTGTTCTGCGTTATGTTTATGTTTATGGGCATGGAAATGTAAAGTCGATGTCCCTGCAATAACAGACCAGTGTGCATCTCTAAATTATTCATATAAGAACACTGTGCAAGTTTACTGCAACAATGGAGCCGCGAACTTCACATACTTCTGAAAATCCAGCGTTTAGTTGATCCTGGTAACCGCTTGTTGTCACAGTTGTAAACACAACGGCGTTCTTCTTCCACAAGGGAGTTTGGCGTCAAAACATTGATTTCCAGGCGGACCGTTAAAGATTTCGAAACTCCTGAAGTGTTTCTAGATAAGTGATGTCTGAGGCTGAGACTATTCCTTTATAGGCGAATTCTGGCAGAGGGGTGGGTTCTTTTAGTTTAGGTTTAATTTTGCCTGTCAGAAATTTTGAACGTCTTTTTCTCAACTGACCAGAAACCCTAACTAATTTATGCTTTGTACACATGCAGAAATTCTTATCTTGGTTTTCCTTATGGCCTGTTCACACCAAAAACTAAATCTAAAGGTAACTATATTAGCGTATATGACGATATCATTCTGTTTATTCTAAGCATGTGCTTGTCTGTCACTTTAAATGCTTGAGCTGATTAAAGCAGGATGGATTCTGATTGGCTGTCGATGTTTTTGTTCATCAGCTGGATAAAATCGTTCTGAAAGTGATTCCAAAGATATCGTTTCTCTGTGCAGTTATCATTACATCTGTGGTGTGAAATCCGCTATTCTTTAATATTGAGAACAATTTTTAGAACTATATCTTTATCATTATCTTTATAATTATCGTCCTTGGTGTGAACGGCCCTTTAGGCTCTATTAAGTATTAATTATGTTTTCAGGTTTGTTTAACGATATTAAAGGGATAGTTCACACAAAAATGAAAATTATCCCATAATTTACTCACCCTCAGGCCATTCTAGGTGTATATGACATTCTTCTTTTAGACGAATACAATCAGAGTTATATTAATAAATATCGTGGCTAATCCAAGCATTATAATGGCAGTGAATGGCTGCCCAAAATTTGAAGCCCAAAAATGTGCATCCATTCATTACAAAAGTAATCCATACAGCTCCGGGTGGTTAATAAAGGCCTTCTGAAGTAAATCGATGGGTTTTTGTAAGAAAATATCCATATTTAACACGTTATGAAGTAAAATTTTACTTCATAACGTGTTAAATATGGATATTTTTCTTACAAAAACCCATCTGGGCTAACGTATGCACTGTTATTGATACAGTTCCCACATGTGCACCACAATACATTAGACACACACACACACACACACACACACACACACACACACACACACACACACACACACACACACACACACACAGAGGCTTGTTGATGGAAGCACATTTGATGGTGAAGAATTACAGTTGAAACAACTCCTATTGTATCTCTGAGTAGCGCCTTGAGTAGCACCTTTATATTGAATCGCCTTGAGCCAAGGAATCAGAGGAAAGGGGAATTTTGTTTCTAGTCCTTATGGTTCAAGAGTTATTAGCATAAATAATGTGTGCAACTTTGAAGAGGTGGTGGCACTAGAGGGATTGAGTTAGAGACTCAAAATTTGCTATATTGACAGTTGTGACTATCCTCTATCTGTATGCCAAATTTCACAACTTTCCCGCAAGCGGTTCTATGGGCTGCCATGGACTTCTTATAATAATAATAATAATAATAATAATAATAATAGGAACGCCAACGATTTCAATAATAATAACAGTTTTGTTTTCTGGTGTTTAGTAATAATATATGTCCTAGTTTTCTTCTTGAAAGTGCTTTTCTTGTACAAACTCGATTCCAAAATAGTTGGGACACTGTACAAATTGTGAATAAAAAAGGAATGCAATAATTTACAAATCTCATAAACTTATATTTTATTCACAATAGAATATAGAATATTGACTCATTTTGGATTTCATGCGAGCTACACATTCCAAAAAGGTTGGGACAGGTAGCAATAAGAGGCTGGAAAAGTTAAATGTACATATAAGGAACAGCTGGAGAACCAATTTGCAACTTATTAGGTCAATTGGCAACATGATTGGGTATAAAAAGAGCCTCTCAGAGTGGCAGTGTCTCTCAGAAGTCAAGATCAAGGATCACCAATTCCCCCAATGCTGCGGTGAAAAATAGTGGAGCAATATACTGGATGTCCGTGATCTTCCGGCCCTTAGATGGCACTGCATCACATACAGGAATGCTACTGTAATGGAAATCACAACATGGGCTCAGGAATACTTCCAGAAAACATTGTCGGTGAACACAATCCACCGTGCCATTCGCCGTTGCCGGCTAAAACTCTATAGGTCAAAAAAGAAGCCATATCTAAACATGATCCAGAAGCGCAGGCGTTTTCTCTGGGCTAAGGCTCATTTAAAATGGACTGACAAAGTGGAAAATCAAAATTTGAAGTTCTTTTTGGAAAACTGGGACGCCATGTCATCCGGACTAACCAAGTTGTTCTCAGCGCTCAGTTCAGAAGCCTGCATCTCTGATGGTATGGGGTTGCATGAGTGCGTGTGGCATGGGCAGCTTACATATCTGGAAAGGCACCATCAATGCTGAAAGGTATATCCAAGTTCTAGAACAACATATGTTCCCATCCAGACGTCGTCTCTTTCAGGGAAGGCCTTGCATTTTCCAACATGATATTGCCAGACCACATACTGCATCAATTACAACATCATGGCTGCGTAGAAGAAGGATCCGGGTACTGAAATGGCCAGCCACCCAGATCTTTCACCCATAGAAAACATTTGGTGCATCATAAAGAGGAAGATGCGACAAAGAAGAACTAAGACAAGAATGGGACAACATTCCTATTCCTAAACTTGAGCAACTTGTCTCCTCAGTCCCCAGACGTTTGCAGACTGTTATAAAAAGAAGAGGGGATGCCACACAGTGGTAAACATGGCCTTGTCCCAACTTTTTTGAGATGTGTTTTGAGATGCATCGTGTGATGCCATGAAATTTAAAATCGACTTATTTTTCCCTTTAAAATGATACATTTTCTCAGTTTAAACATTTGATATGTCATCTATGTTGTATTCTGAATAAAATATTGAAATTTGAAACTTCCACATCATTGCTTTCTGTTTTTATTCACAATTTGTACAGTGTCCCAACTATTTTGGAATCGGGTTTGTAGTTCACCAACACTAGGTGTGTATTCATCCTTGTGGTATTATGTATGTGCAGGTTAGTTTCACTAGTCATTTTGGAGTTCTGAAAGATACATTGTTCTCATAAAATATCAGTTTTATTTAAAAATATCAAGGTTGATTTTTTTCATGATATTCCTTTTCTTTTTTAACAAGCTGTAGGAAAACTATTATTTTTTTTTGAGGGAAGTGATATGCAGGGTAAGTGTATAACATACATACATGCATATATATGTGTGTGTATATATATGTATATATATATATATATATATATATATATATATATATATATATATATATATATATATATATATATATATATATATATATATATATATATATATATATATATATATATGTGTATGTATATATGTATATGTATATGTATGTATATGTATATGTATGTATATATGTATATGTATATGTATGTATATGTATGTGTGTATATGTTAGTCTACTGTTGTTGTTGTTGTTTTCTGGGTGTTTGTGAGTTTTCATTCAAGCAAAAAAAAAAAAAAAAGAAAAGTGGATTAGGCAGTGAGGTCACTGGAGCATGTTGTGTAATGTTCCGAGAGCTGGTAATTGCCTCTCTTCTGAGGGAGAAGATATAGGACTGATTAGAGCTTGCTGCCAAATATCTCACAACTCTTCTTCTCTTGGTTCCGTTTTTCCCATCCCCATTTCTTTCATCTTGTCTCATTATTAGTGGTGCCATGGCAAACATAACTATTGCTATAACTTTGGGGTTAAATTGATAGATGACCAAAAATGAAAGTTCTTTCATAATTTACTCATCCTAAATGTTGTTGATTTTTGAAACACAAATTAAGATATTTTTTAATGAAATTAGAATGAATTTAGATTGAAATTAGTTTTTGTCTGTTACACCAAAAATTTTGCCTAATTCCTCTACTTTTCACCAACTGTTTTTCGAATGCTTTGTATTCAGACCTGTTACTCTTTTGGCGTACTTTTTTTCGCATTTACTATATAGTAGGGAAGTATTTGATTTCGGACACAACTCATGATTTGAACGGTTTTATCCAAGTCTTCTGAAGAGACATAAAATGTTCATAAAATATACATAAAATTTTATTTAGTCTTTTATTGACATACAAGCACTGCTCAATGCACAGTCACATTTATTTATAGCACATCACATATGCTAACATGGAAGCTCAGCTGTGTTTGCTTGGTGCCAAAGCAGGATAATATGCAAGTACACAATGTTTTATGAGAAGTTTAAATATTGTTTTTAATTTCCTTTATTGGTTACCAACTTCAAAATCCACATGCCCTTACAATCATTTATTACGCAATTAACCTGTTAAGGAAGCAGTCAGACCATGCTAGTGTTAAAACAGGAGTTAGTGAAGGGAACGAAGACTTCAGCTCATCAAGTGTCTAATACCCCTTCACACAAGTCACACGCTTGACATCCTTCAAGAAATGAGAGAACGAAAGCGGGGGGAAGGTTTGGTACTGAGAGGTGAGTCAGTGGAGAGTTGGTTTCTTCAGATGTGCCGAGAGACATGGAGTGATAATGTGAAAAAGTGTGAATGGGGGTGCCAGTGAGAAGATAAATGGGTTGTTAATCTTGTCTTGCTGTGGTGAGGAAGTGTGGAGGACTGGACCTGAGAGAATAAGGTGGAAGGAAAAGAAATGAAGAGGTGAAGAGAAGTACAGATGCGGGTGTCCTCTTCAGTTCAGGCCATGTAGGGTTGTGTATCATTTGAATTTTATATATTCTGATTCTTATCAATTCCTAAATTCGATTCCAATAAGGTAAAAACAACAACAACAACAACAAAACGCAGATATTCACATTTATTCTAAGTCTTATTGCAAAATATTTAATTCTAGCTCAATACCATGAACAAAAATCAACAGGCTAAAGAATGCTTTCACAGGGAACTTTTGCCTGTGGTTTAAAAATACCATGGCAAAAACAACTAGCCTAAGTAATATAAATTGCAAGCATTATTAAATCCATGCAAGCACAAATAAAAAAGAACAAATAAAAAATTAGCAATCGCACAAATAAATACAGCTGAACAAAGAATCTTTTGAACTCCATTCAGTATCACACACAATACAGTATGAAAGGCGTCTTTCTGTGTGCACGTGGTTTTGTATGTGTGCGCAGCACCGAAACAACAGCTTGTGAGTCTTGCGCTTGAATGGTTTAACTTTTGGGGGGGCAGTTGTGGCCTAATGGTCGTGGATTCGAGTCTCAGTACTGGCAGGGAATGTAGGTGAGGGAAGTGAATGAACAACGCTCTCTTTCCACTCTTGTTACCCACAACTGAGGTGCCCTTGAGCAAGGCACCTAACCCCCAATCGCTACCCAGGCACCGCAGCAAAAATGGCTGCCCACTGCTCTGTGTGTGTTTATGGTGTGTGTTCAATACTCGCTGTGTGTGTGTGTGTGTGTGTGTGTGTGTATGTGTACTTGGGAATTGAATTTGTGCTCTGCATGTCACCCACCCAGAGTATGGGACACCTTACTTGGCTACACGTCACTTTCAATCTTAAAAGGACATAAAAGGTTGTGATCTCTACGATTCGCTTGAAAAGTTGCCAGATCACCCACCCCTACTTTCTATATATAATTTAATCCATTTAAATAACAGATTATTTACTACTAAGAGAAACAATGTGAAGTTGACTATTTAGTCACTGGTTTGAATTACTGACACATGGACAAAGAACGTCTGACTATACATGAATCATTACATATCAGAAATTACTGGTCACCGATCAGGCACAGTGATTCACAGTGATCATGCTGGTCGCTGTTTACCTTCCACCCAGTCCTAATATCAACAATAGGAACGAGGCACTCAGTGAATTGTACCATGCCATCAGCGAGCAACAGACAGCACACTCAGATGGATTCATCCTGGCTGGAGATTTAACCATGCAGACCTTAGGTGGTAGAGACAGAGGCGGTATTTCACCTATTTATTTGATAGGCACATTTCTCAATGAGTCATTTGCTGGGCTTGGTAACAATCCCGCTAGAAGTTTTACGTTTACAGAATGTCCTTGCTGGTGTCAAGGACGTCACCTTGTAACATTCCGAGACGGTTATGATGTGGATTTCTTTAAAGGGTTCAGGGACGTTATATGGCAGACCTTCACGGAACATTCAGGATGTTCTTGGAACGTTTAAGGGACCATATTTTATTTGGAAATTAGATGTTCCCAGAACATTCTCAGAACGTTCCCAGAACATTCTCAGAACGTCCCCAGAACATTCTCAGAACGTCCCATCGCCTGGAAACTTCATGTTCCCAGAACGTTCTCAGGGGATGTCTTAGGGGAGAAAAATTATAATTCTCACTTTCAGCACTTTCATAACCAAAAGAGGATGTTTTTGGAATGTACCTAATGTTCTATAAAGGTTCGGAATTTTCGTCACCTTTAGAGAACCTTTAGGGAACATTACGCAAGGTTGTGAGAACGTCCCCTTCTACATGGGAATAAAAGGTGTTTTTGGATTAACAAGGAAGTTCTGAAACTTACAGGATATTCTTATAGTATGATGACCTCTTATATGTCAAAAGCTCAAGGAAAATTAGATTTCTCAATTCTTGATATTAAAATCCACACAGAAATTGACAAGCGTGCACGTCTTCTGGAATCCTTCTTGTAAGTTGGAACCGGTTCTTGATACCCAACCCTAGCCATGAGAGATCAATATATGCACGACCTCTCGCTTTTTCTTGTTTCTATGTAAAATAGAAAGTTCATTTGAATTACTGACATAACATCAGTTTACTGACACATTGTTAGACTTGTCTTTTACTCTTCTATGCAAGAATAATTTTCTTGTTCACTAGTATGTTCTGATAATATTAATGTGCCTGAGAAGCGTTCTCTTCAAGAGATACTTTGTTCTTTTGTTCACTCACATGTCATTTCATAATTATGTTCATAAAAATAATTACGTTCACAAAAATGTATTTCATAAAAATTTTAATTCTTTTTTACTTCTGTGGAACAAGAAAAAATACTAAAGAATGTTCTAGTATGTCTTTTCCATGCAATTCAAAAGAATGACGACTGTAGCTTTTATGCTTTGGAAAAAAAGAAGCACAATAAATGTATTATAAATCTGGTTCATATGACACATCTACTATATTTTGAAGTCTTTAAGCAGTACAATAGTTTTTTGTGAGGAACAGGATTTTTCTCTGTATTATACTGCAAGTGTTCTATAGACCACTTTTAAGATCTTTTTATGGTGCTGTTACTGTTATGTGAAGCTTGATATTCCTATTTTACTGTCATTATTTTGAAAAGAGTGGCCAGGATATTCTGCACGAAAAAAAGTTTCTCTTTTTGTTACCTTTTATTTTCATTTATTCAGTATTTTATAAATTTGTACTAATTCAGAAGTTTATTCATTTATGTATTCATTCTTTCGTCCGCTCGTTCATTTATTCTTTTTTTTTAATCTTTATTTACATAGGATATGTTCTTGCAGACTGATCCTCAAACAGCATTATTGCAGTTATATATTAGTACTTTATATTCAAATTGTTACATTATTGCTTATTATTGCATAATGTTGCTTTTAATATGTTGGTTTTGTTTTAGTATTTTAATAATTTATTTTAATATTGTAATTGAAATGAAATTTCTTTTTTACATTGACTTGTTCCTATTTTATCCCCACTCTCTGACACTGCTTTTCAGTCGGTTACCACGGAAACAAGGCTCAGTGTTGTATTGTACGACGGGCATTATTCTTCAGTGGCTCCGCACGGATCCGTAAGTGTTCTAAACCTCTTTTTCTCCACTCCACTCCCTTCTGCTGTTTCATTACTACCCTCCCCCCGTCCTCTATCTGTCTGCTTTGCCTTTTCTTTACGCTGTAAGAGTGTTTAATCAATACACAGCCGGTGTACAGGGTGCACACATGCACTTATACATACTCAAAGCAATGTCAAAAATATAATTGCACATACATTCAATATCACTCACTGACTCACATCAACTCTGCTTCAGCGGCTGTTGCGGGGAGATGCCTACAGTACTGTTCACCATGCCTCTTAGTTTGACTCATCCACTCAGACTGCTTTCTCTGCAACCCACATAGAGAAAACACATTGTACTGTTTTTTTCTCTTTCATCTCTTCTGTTTTGCTGCTGACATTAGTATTCGCAGAAGTCCCTGATAAAAGCCTGTTAGGGATCTGAATGCTGTCATTCAGGCTACATTCACACAGTCAGTGTTTGGGAATGACAAGATTGTTTACTAACAGCTGTGATTCTCCAATTGCCCTGTTCATGCAAAAACCTTACAGGAGTGGCTCGAATGCTGTTTCACCGAATAATGGTTATGAATATGCTTTTTGATTCTTGTGATAACTGTGAAGTCTTTAACCACATGTGGCCTTCAAAAATATTGTAGTTGTCTTGTCAGTTCAGAGCATCAAAGCTTCAGGAATTTTTCTTGTTTTCTGCTTCAGTTATTTCTTCTCATTCATTCACAAATATGAAAAGAAAGTGTGTGTGTGTGTGTGTGTGTGTGTGTGTGTGTGTGTGTGTGTGTGTGTGTGTGTGTGTGTGTGTGTGTTTGTTTGTTTGTTTGTTTGTTTATCCCCCCAGATATCTCTCTAGCGTAAGTCATCTGATCCTGGATGAAATTCATGAGAGGAGTCTTCAGTCTGATGTTCTTCTCACCATCGTGAGGGACCTGTTAATTGCTCGAGAGGACCTAAAAGTAGTCCTCATGAGTGCCACACTTAACGCTGAGAAATTCAGCAAGTATTTCAGTAAGGAAATTAACATAACTTCAAATAATTCAGACGGATGAATCCAAAATAATTATATATACAATATATTGCCAAAAGTTTTGGGACTCCTGCCTTTACATGCACATAAACTTTAATGACATCCCATTCTTAATCCATAGGTTTAATATGGAGTTGGCCCACCCTTTGCAGCTATAACAGCTTCAACTTTCCTGGCAAGGCTTTCCACAAGGCTTGGGTGTGTTTATGGGAATTTTTTTACTTCTTCTGGAAGCGCATTTGTGAGGTCAGGCTCTGATGTTGGACGAGAACGCCTGGCTCGCAGTCTCCGCTCTAATTCATCCCAAAGATTTTCTATCGGGTTGAGGTCAGGACTCCAAACTCGCTCATCCAAATCTTTATGGACCTTGCTTTGTGCACTGGTGCGTAGTCATGTTGGAACAGATACTTCCAACATGACTACAAATGTTCCATCTCCAAACTGTTCCCACACAGTTGGGAGCAGCATTAAGCGTTCCTTTCAATGGAACTAAGGGGGCAAGCCCAACCCCTGAAAAACAACCCCATACCAGAATCCCCCCTCCACCAAACTTTACATTTGGCACAATGCAGTCAGGCAAGTACCGTTCTCCTGGCAACTGCCAAACCCAGACTCATCCATCAGATTGCCAGACAGAGAAGCGGGATTCGTCACTCCAGAGAACACATCTCTACTGCTCTAGAGTCCAGTGGTGGCATGCTTTACACCACTGCATCTGATGCTTTGCATTCCACTTGATGTAAGTCTTAGATGCAGCTGCTCTCTGCCATGGAAACCATGAAGCTCTCCACACACTGTTCTTGAGCTAATCTGAAGGCCACACAAAGTTTGGAGGTCTGTAGCTATTGACTGTTGAAAGTTGGCGACTTCTGCGCGCTGTGCGCCTCAGCATTCGCTTAACCCGCTCTGTAATTTTACGTGGCCTACCACTTCGTGGCTGAGTTGCTGTTGTTCCCAGTTGCTTCCACTTTGTTATAATACCACTGACAGTTGACCGTGGAATATTTAGTAATGAGGAAATTTCACAAATGGATTTATTGCACAGGTGGCAACCTATCCTGGTACCACGCTTGAATTCACTGAGCTCCTGAGAGTGACCCATTCTTTCACAAATGTTTGTAGATGCAGTCTGCATGCCTAGGTGCTTGATTTTATACACCTGTGGCTATGGAAGTGATTGGAACACCTGATTTTAATGATTTGTAGGGGTGTCCCAATACTTTTGGCTATATAGTGTGTGTGTGTGTGTGTATATATTACCAAGTAGCATTTAGGACCGTTTAACTATCTGTCTTATTATTATATATAATAGCCTAATGCAGCTCTCTGTTCTCCTCAAAGGAACGCAGTATGCCAAGACCTAGCATAGCGCTAATGACTGGGATAATCGGTTTAGCATTTAAGGGGGGAAAAAGTCAGATCATGAACAGTGGGAATCCAACTATGCAATAAAGGATCAAGCACATAACTATGGTAATCACTGAAGATTGCATATTCTTTCTCTTATAGATAATTGCCCCATGATCCATATTCCTGGATACACATACCCAGTGAAAGAGTTTTTATTGGAGGATGTGGTGGAATTGCTTAGGTGAGCTCATTTACAGTTTTTGTGGAATATTTACAAAATACAGCATCATTTCTGAAGTTTGGGGTCAGTCAAAAAGTAAGAAATTAATAAATGTACTTCCTTACTAAGGATGCATTAAAGTGATCAAAAGTGACGGTAAAGAAATGTATGTTACAAAAGATTTCTATCTCAAATAAATGCATTTAAAAAAATAATAATTCTATTCATCAAGGAATCCCAAATATATTACTGTTTCCACAAAAATACGAAGCAGCACAACTGTTTTTAACATTAATAATAATCAGAAATGTTTCTTGAGCTCCAAAATCAGCATATTAGAATGATTTCTTGAGGGTCATTTG